>CAXHSM010001542.1:0-74690 GCA_964019185.1 Maratus speculifer
ATAAGCAGAACACAAAAATCGGAAATTTCAACTTCATTCTCTAAATTTTAAGGCAATTAGCTATTAACTACCTTAACTGTACAAAGAATACAACGTATTACCAAAGTCTATTATCATGTTGAAGAAAAATAGCTGTTGTCACTCACCACATGAAGATTAAAGTTATAAAAGTGTCAATTAAACAGTCGGCCATCAATTGTTATCCTAGTCAGCACTTGCCAAGTGGCAATTAAAAAATCTGGTATTGATTGCCAAGTGAAATACAGTTTTTTTTTTTTATAGAAATATGCATTGCTACATTAATTGCATTTAATTAACAAAGTTTTTTTTTTTTTTTTTTTTTTTTTTTTTTTTTTTTTTTTTGCCACTGGATGCAAGCAAATTTCAATGACTTAGATGTATTTTCAATATTTTGGGCATCTCTACATTGATTGTATCTAATTAGCAAAATGATTATTATATTTTTTTTTCTCACTGGATGTAAGCAGATTTCAATAATTTAGCTGTATTTTTAATATTTCGGCTTTTCACCTAGTGCTTGCACCTCAGTTGGATCTTTTTAAAAGAAATGCAATTTTATTCTTCAAAATATATTTATCAGAATTCCACATGCATTTAGAGCAATTTATTCCTCTTTTTTTCCACTGGGTATAAAGCAGAATTTAAGGACATTGCAGTACCTCCAATATTTTGACCCTTGCTACACCGTCAACAGTTAGGTTACTTTTCTTGAGTAGATACTGTTTAAACCTGTGAAAAACACTCATCAGCTTAGATTTCAAATGTATGTAATGTAATGTAGTGTGTTAATAACACATTTACTTATTAAATAAAATCCAAAAATCATTTTATTTATTTTTTTATTGTATATGCATGCCATTGAAACTTTGATTTAGTTACTTTTTAAATGAAGAAAATTATAGAAATTTGATTGATAATTGTGTTTATGGACATATACAAATAATTGAAAAAATATTCTTAAAAAATTAATCTGATATCAGATTTTGTTATTTTCTGGGGTTTTGACTATTTCCCTATTCATATCATGTATAGTTGACTGGTATAAAACTGATTTACAGAAAAATATGTACATACACAACGATTATAGCTTACCTAAATTTCAAGAAAGTTTGGAACATTATAGTGGTCACTAACTTTTAAAAGTTCCGCTGATGGAATTGAGCCTACCGGCTACTGACTATTAGCTTAATTTCCTATTTTTCGCCTATATTATCATGAGAATAATAACAAATTGACTGTTGAGCCTTTTTATTTATATCTTTCCTTTGGCATGAAATACTTGTTGTTTCTTCAAAGAAGTATGGAATATTCTTGGTAAATTGGCTCCTGTGGACTGTAGAGACTTTGTTTCTGGATTTTTTGCAATACATGTTTGGAGCTAAATTTAATCAGAAGTTTCCAGTTTGCTGAGATCATCATCATACTCACTAGTAAAATATTTTTTATAGCAAAAGAACTGTTATACATAAAAACGGTGAATATTATATATAGAAAAGCAAGTAACAAATATAAATTTCTGGCTTGACATTACAAGACTAACTTTAACAACTAGTTTGCTGAACTTAACAATATGTTGACTACCGGTTTTACTGAATTTATACTGGCAGAATCCCATCACTAATTAAGTACCATTATTTAGAAACATATTAAGTATAATTGTTCAGAATAATCAGAATGAACCTCCCAAGCTGAGATTAATTTTCCATATTGAAATTTTTTTGCATAAATAATCTTGCAAACATTCTTCTCCGCTGATTAGTAGCAGTTTTCATTTTTCATGCCTGTAAATTAGAAAAAGTGCTTTGATGTTGAAATAAAATGTTTTGGTTTATGGCATTATTCCATAATATTATTTTGCGTTTTAAACGAAATGAACAAAAGGCTTTTGTTTTAATTATTTGTACTTTAAATGAAATGAGCGAAAGTTTTATATTTTAAACGGAATGAATGCAGTATGAGTGATGGTGATCGAAACAATATATAGTAATGTATTACCTGTACCTGGTAAACACAAAAGTATCTGTATTTTTTACTTTCCCTCCCCTCACCTTCCTTAAACTATCATAAAAACTGCTTAAAATATATGTTGTTAAAGAAGAAAAAAGTTATATTTTATATTTCTTCTTTATAGTTAATGTATAATATAGAGAATGGATTTTTAAAAGATTTATGGAATAATAGTGATTTCAAAATAATGATTTTGGGAAAAGTTGCACAAGAGTCACATGTGGAAGATAGGAGAAAATTATTTTAAAAACTTTATAGCATTGTATTAAATTGAATTCACTATTTAAACGTATGCAAAGTCAAGTCTTTTACAAGAAAAATTATTTGTGTAAAACCTTATTTTATGTTTTTAGTTTTTAAAGCCAATTCTTGCCAAACAGCCATGTGAAAGGCTTATTGTTAGTCCTCGGAGGCAGATTGTTCTTGAAGGCTCTTTACAACTTCTAGGTAAGTAGAGATAGCATTTATTTTAGTTCAAAAAATTATAACTAGTTTTAGTTTCTATGAGTATAATTTTACATTATAGTTGCCAGAATTTCCCCCTGATATTTTAAGGAAAGTGCTGCACCTTACCTGCCTTTTGAAAAGTACTAACCTTCCTGCTCGTATCCAAAAAATAGTGTTATTTTTGTCCCACAATCAAACAAAACTTGTATTTTTAATCCCTATTGTATTAAAAAATTTCCTTGCAAAATAAAAATAAACTCATTGTTGTCTTGAAAAAAGTGGGTTTTATATTTAAAAGTGTCTTTAAAAAAAAAAAAAAAGTGTCTATAAAATCCTAAAAGGTAGCCTTAATAAATTAAGTGTCTTTATAATTCTAAAAAGTGTATTTTTTCACAATTTGTGTCCTGCCCCTTTTTATGGCCTGCGAAAAAATCTGTAGTTTTTCTTCCATTTTGTAAATCAGTATTGAATGTGTTTTTTTTTTCTTTTTTTTTTAATCTGTCTGTTCAAAAATAAAAAATAAAGTTCATTAAAAGTAATGTTAATGTGTAAGTTTAACTTTATATTTATATTTATATTTATATTTTAATATTTGCATTTTAAACTTTTCATGAAAAATTCAAACTAATTCACAACTCAAATTCAATTCTATTAATTCAAGCTTTGTTTATGGTAAATTAGAATTTATTAATGCCCTTACTTAATGAATCAATTTTTCTTAATCAAAGTTTTTCCCCCTCTTCTAAGCTGCTGAGAAATTTTCATTCTAATATGTGTCCTACCAGAAACAATTGATGGGAAAATATATATGCATTTTAATATCCAAATTGTCATACACACAAACGAAACAAAAAAAAAAAAAAAAAAAAAAAATGTAATTTAATATACAATGACAAATTACCATTTAGAAAATAATGTTTTCAAGGGCTAAATTTTAGGCTCATAAATAAATTCTACATTTTAAAAAATAATAATAATAAAAATCATTTTTATGATGATCAAAATGTAGCTTATGTAATAGCAGAGATATTACATACATTGTGGATTAAACATTAATATTCCTAGAACACTAAATGAAATTTCACTTTTGCAATTTTCAGTACTGCAAATTTTTAAACGTCTAAACATTGCACAGCTTTTATTCATTTATTTTTTATTATATATATTTTTTAAATTATTATTATTATTATTATTATTATTTTACACTGTTGTATAGGGGAAAAATGTACTTTCAAATGCAAGTTGTTTGAAAGCTGTATCTCAATTTGTTTTTTAATCATTAATTTTTTTGTAGTTTTTAATACTTTTTTGTCATTGTGGCAACAAAGTTATTTCTGGATATTAAACATGGACCAATCAGAAAATGAATAAAATCTGGACATCACTAGCTTCCAGATATTTCTATTCTTGACCAAGAGAAACAATCATTTTCCAAATGGTTAATAAATAAATTAATTAAAAAAATTCACTTAGCTGAAAATTAGGTACTCTTTCAATTTAAGGTATTAAAACTAAGCTTAAGAAACTGTCTTCATAGAGGAAATTTTACCAAACTCAGAAATTTTTAATACAAACATCATATTTAGTTTTTTGGAAAATTCTACTTTAGGTTACCAAACAGGAAGTCATCCAGTCAAGTAGTTTAGGAATTAAAGAATTTTAAAGTTTGGTACTCTTAATGTTAAATTCAGGTACTATTTAGTTATCTTGTCAATCAATTTTGCCAAATTATACATATTTACAAAATTTTTATTTTAAATAATGAAAAAACAAATATTTAGTAGAATATCAATAAAAATACAAATAAAAAGTCGAAATAAAAACCATTTAATGGTGTTTTAAACATGTTTGTCATATTTAACATGATTGAATGTGATGTTCATGATCATCCATTATTGGCATTTAATCTTATAATTTGGCAATTGTTTTTTAATCGACGGGATAACTAAGTTGTACCTAAACTCATTTATAGTAGTTACAAAACAGATTGCATTACAGACAGTTTTCAAGGATATTTGAATAACTCCAAAACTACTTGGCAGAAGGAACTCAAAAGCTGCTGTCAGGTTCATCAATTTTTCAAGCGACCAACTTTTCGGTTAATTTTTCCTCCAACTTTTCAGTGTACAAAATAAAAAAGGTTGCAATTGTTGTTTCTAAAGACGGAAGAAAAACCTGTTCTACTGTTACCAGTTGATACTATTTATCGCTCTTTGTAGACAGGAAACTAGTGATGATGAAACTGCCTATCTTTGATTGACAGAAATGTTGGAAGTTGAATGAAAAGACGTGGCCTGCCACACGCTTTATAGAGAAGCGGTAAAAAATTGGGAATATTTCTGTCTTCTAAGGGTTGAAACGATTTCTCTCAGAAAATCAGCTGAAATCAGAAGTTGGTTCAAAAATTGCTTGTAAAGTTGGTGAATCTGATAGCAGCTTTATTTGAGATTTGATTTTTGCTACTCCTAGCAATCAATTTCTTTTAAAATGTTCATAGATTACAATTCTTTTATATACGTATATTTTTTTTTTAAATAATTTACAAAAAAAATAATAATAAGTAATTTAATTTTCTTCTTAGTATTTTTTATTATTTATTTTATTTTATTTTATGGGGGAAATTAGAATTGTAATCTATAAAATTTGCGATACAAGTCAACTTCCAGAAGCTTCAAGTGTCTGAATATGAAATTACAGGTTAATTCACTAAGTAATTTTTGAATTATACTTAAAACTTTAAAACTACATTATTGTGATCTATTTTGCCACTATTACAATATTACAAATGTATTTGACATTAAAAGATTCGAATTTTAAATCTTCATAATTCTTTAATTACTTGACTAAACGACCTCACATTTAATATTCTAAGGTAAAATTTACCAAAAAAAAACGAAGTATAATGTCAAAATTAGGCAGGCCTCTAAAATTATTTTTATAACTTGAATTAAATGAAGACTTAATTTCCTGTGAATGGTCTATTTTGTCTCCTTTTTTCTGGGACAGTACAGTTATTAAAGTAGATAGATTGTTTTCATTTTCTGGCTGACTGTATTTTTCATTCCATTATTTTCTTCTTATGATTCAATATTCTTCATTTTATATGCTTGTTAATATTTTTTTTTCTATTAATATTTCTAATAAATAAATTTTTAAGCTTTAACTTTTTGTTATGATTATAAGTGGCTAACATCCTTATCGCACTGCAACAAATCTACTTAAGATTTTAATCATACTGGAACAACTTTGGTCACAATCCTAATCATATTGCAACAATTTTATCTGATAAACTGATGCAAAATTTTTCTTCTTGTTTTCTTTCGTTGAACTTTCTTTACAAAATATTTCTTTTTTCCATTATTAGATACAGGGAAACCTTCAGAGGCTTTTGTTTTGTTGTTTGATGACATGTTGCTTATCACACGAAGAAAGAAAGGCCTACATAAAAAGGTAAAGATATTAAGTTTTTTAATTTTCCTTTACTTTTATTAATGTAGATTTATATATGTACATATATATATGCATATAAACACAGCTTTCACTGGGTTTGTACAATCTTCAATGATCTTTATATGTGTTATGAAGTACAAGTATGTCCTTCATTAATGATAAGTTCTTGCAATATGCTTTAACAATTTTGATTGGATCACAATTTCTATTGTAATTGTAACTATAATTTATTAATGTCCTTACTCACCAAATCCATTCTTCTTAATCAAAGTTTTTACTATCGATTTTTTCTTTTTTTCCCTCTCCTAATTTACTGCGAAATTTTCATTCAAATATGTCTCCTACCATGCACAATTGAAGAAAAAATATAGATGCATTTTAATCTCCAAATTCTCATACACACAATATATAAATAAAAAAATATAGCCATTCAGTTGAAAATTATGTGATATTTCAATTGGATCACATCAATATTTACTTCAAAATGTCATATAATTATAATCTTTACTGTATTCAATGAAACCAAACTTTTTTTTTTTTATTTGATTGAAAATTGAATTTTAATTTTATATGTGTGTTTACAAATATATATAATTATATGTGAAGAATATATATAATTTTAAAGCAAGTGTTTTTCTTCTTTAGTCTTAATACATATAACAGTAAATATTTGTATCTTCTAACAGTGTACAGTAGCATCTGCAGTAATGCAAAATAAAAATAGATTCTAATAAAATATTCAATTCTGAGAAAAGAATGGCAGGATTACCACAGTTGGTGATCTTTTTTGCCTATTCTTGGCTATGGCACTTTATTCTATTTAATGCTCTGTAAAATCTGGGGAAAAGAAAGAAAAATTTCAAAGGTCTTTAATTTTTCTCTTTCATTGTTTTGCAAAATGTACTGTTTGTAATAATTTTCTACAATTATTGTTGTTAATAGGCTTTAAGAATTAAGATAATATAAACACCATACTTGTTACCCTTGCTTTGTGTACTTTCAGTTAGTCTGAACATGTTTTTGTTTTTTGATGATCCTTGAATTACAATGTGAAATTTTTCAATTATAGTGTAAATAATAGAATTATCAGGTTTTGCCTGTCCAGCTGTGCCAAAGCTTCCTTATTGTGCAAAACTGAATTTTTAAAATCAATGTTTTAATGTTTCTTGTCTGTCACTAATTAAGTTAGCCAACATGTTTACATTAATTGAAGTTTGTATAATTTAGTTACATTTCATTTTCAAATCAAGCTGTAATATGTACTATATATGTAACATTACATCATAAAAATTGTTTTTACACTGCCATATCAAAAATGGAAGAAAATTATAAAATAATCAATTATTTAATAATAAAACGAAGATAAGAAATTAAACCAATGGCTTAACAATTGGATAAAGCTTCTTTATTATGCAAAACTGAATTTAAAATCAATATTTTAATGTTTCTTGTCTGTCACTAATTAAGTTAGCCAACATGTTTAAATTAATTGAAATTTGTATAATTTAGATACATTTCATTTTCAAATCAATATTATGTCATAAAAAATGTTTTTACGTTATCATATTAAAAATGGATGAAAACTATAAAATAAACAATTATTTAATATGTGTTAAAAGCAATAAATTGGGGGAAATGATGTCAAATGTCCAAATAATAATATTGCCAAACAGTTTAACCCTTATGTCAATGATAAAAATTTACCCTTTTGTCCAATGACTGCAGTACTTGGGTATCTGCTGCGATTTTAACATATGCAAGTCACAAAACAGTCCTATTTCAAAGAATGTAATTGCTCTGCCTTTGAAGAAGAAGAATTTTAAACACTTTTAGGAATATTAATTACTTCTGGTGTAAACAATTCAAACAAAGATTATAGTGTTAACCAAATCTAGGATATTCAGTATGACAATCAGAATACATGAGTGAATTACCTTTAAAATGATAAAGCTGCAGCAATTCATAATTTATAGACTATGCCGAATAATTACTTATTGAAAAAATGCAAACCTACAGAACCCAGTAATCTTTTTAAGGCAGATCAAATTAATGAATTTTTAGAGTCTGAATGGGGATTGGCGAGCATAGCTCATAGGGGGTACAGCCCCCTAGTTATATATTAAAGGATAACTTATTTATTATGCATTTTCAGGCTCCTAACCCTATTTGATAGCAGCATTATCAATTAATTTATTTATTTATTTTTGCTATTATTTATTACAGAAAACTGGCCTTCAACTTGTAGTAATAAAATTGTTGTAATAAAACAATACTAAACTAAAGTAAAACTAAAACTAAACTGTAATAAAAAAGTATTATTAGCGTGGACTTTTAATATATGAATGTATTTTATATAACAACCTCAAACAGTATAATAGTGCTAAAAATGTATAAAAGTGTTCATTTGTTTATTTATTTATTTTTGTTTTTTATTGTTTTATCTTTAAAAATTTATTTATTTATTTATTGTGCATTTTTTTTAATTTCTAGCACTATTTGATGGTATCATTATTATTTTTTTATTTTAGAAATCATCTATAACAGAAAACTGGGCTTCAACTTGTAGTAATAAAAGTTCACACCCATACGAACCTGCATATAAATATATAGTTTATAAACAACCTCTGTCTCTTGACAGGTTTTTTGTACATGATGTCAGTGCTCAAGATGGGGCAGGTCTGTTTCTTTCTTTCTCTCTCTCTCTCACTCACTCATACATATATGTGAGTGTGTGTGTTATTTATAAGTACATGTACTTTTGTTTTTCCATGGGAGAAAATAACTAATTTTACCTTGTTAAAAAAAATGACAGGCAATAATTTATTAATAATCCCTCTCTCTCCCTTGCTATCAACCTTTTTCAATATTTTCCAATACAGTTGAAAGCATTGTTTATTTACAAGGGCGTTTAAAGGAATTCAGTTACATTATGATGTATGGAGAGAAATCCTCTGCAGAGTATTTTGATGATGTTACACTATTTTGAATATATTGACATTTATATTCATCACTGAGATGAATTACAAGATGTTTATTATAGAATGTAGTATGCATAACAGTTATTGTTCATTTAGAACACAGAAAAAAAAAAAATTGGTTACAGTACTGTCTCTGAACTATAATTGCTGTTGAAGTGTGTTCAATTGTGTATGAGTTTTTAAATTTAATTCCTTTTCTGCATATTTTTTGGAATGTGTAAAGTATGTATATCCTGTACAGAGCTGTACAAAAATATTGAAGTACATTTCTAAATACTTAAATGTATATTTGTATTTATGTATATAATATTTATGTAAATTGCTCTGTATTATGCATTTCATAACTGAACTAAATTTTTGCCCGATGCATTATAGGTAAAAATCTATAAATCATATACAAGGCTGTACAAAAGAATCCAGATATTTTTCAGACTATTGGTGTTAATTGAAAAATTGGATTTTCAAATATATTATACATTTTTCAAATTGCTACTAAGACAGTGCCATCATAATTTCAAATTTATTTGGCAATATTTGTTTGGCATCTAGTTTAGCTATAGTTAAGTTTATCTGACTGGAGGCATTTGTGCTTCGGTTATATTTCTTAATGTTGCTGTTTTCATGGAGTTTTTATTGTCTTCTCACATTTTCGTGAGTTTGTGAGATTTGTCTACAAGTCTTTGTTTAAATTATCACCCGTTAAGCATGTTCTTTCTGAATGGTAAAGGAAAAATTTCCACTGAAGCAATAAAGCCATAAACTTTTGGATTAGTGTTCCTTTTTAATTTTATCATGATCTTGATATCATTTCTCTTCTAATTAGATGGTGAAGTTTTGTTAAAACATTTTGAAAGTGTTAAAATGTCTTTCATAATCTATGATATGATTTGTCTTTCTTGTTTCTTATAAAAACTGTGTTATTCTAAAAATTTAAAAGGAAATATAAAATAATTTAAGGATCAAAACCTCATTGGTATTTTAAGTTGAATATCTTTGGATAAAGTTTTACATAAATAAATATTTTTATGATTAAAAAATAAAAATTTACCTAAAGAAGAGCCTATTTATTGTTGTGGTCAGTGCTGGAAAAATGATAAACTGCCAATCCAGCTGTAATTCATTGATTGACATTAATCAGAAATTTATAGCTAATTTGAATTGCTTAAATGGAAAATTATTGTAATAATGAAATAGTTGAAAATCAGTTCATAAGTTACTCTATAAATCATTATATGACTCATTAAAGTCTGATATTCAAATTGAAAGAAAACTTATCCAAAAAGCATGGGAATACCTAACTGTCTGAAAAAAAGGGAATAAAGTAATGTACAGGAAGTGAAAAAAGAGAATTTTTGCTTTAAAAATTTTTTTAGGGAATTTTTTTTTTTTTTTTTCTGTAATTTTGCTTAGTTTGTGTAATATAAATTAACTAGACACATAATTGTTGATGGTAGATTTATTTTTATGAAAGTTACTAGTTTAGTTTATCTTCTTTATGTAACTTGGTACAAAAAAGATTATTATTAAATCAAGAATTTGGAAATACTTCCTTAGATTAATCTGAATTTTCTATTATATCAGAATAGATTTAATATCACAAATGATCTGCAATGTATATAAATCATAGTCTTCCTGTAGCAGAAAATCTTTCTTTTTAATCACAATAATTTAAAAAATAAAGTAGACTTTTTTTTCTACTCTATATGACTAAGTGGATGATTCAATTCCCATTCTTTTGAATGTTTACATTAATTAAACAAATATATATATTTTTTAATTTAAACCATGAAGTTACATTTATCATCAAACTCAGGGGTGATTCTCGTCCGAAATTTCCGAAAATTTAAGGCATCCTCTTCCGAAAATTTGAAATTGGGTTATCTGTTCAGCATAGTTGCCAACTTGTACGGTTTTGCGCGCAGAAAAAACAATTGCGTAGATATGCAAATTTCGTGATCGGATCGCCAAAATAGCATACATTTCGTCAATATTTCGTGGAAAAACGACGATTTCGTCAATGTTTTTGTAAACGAACTTTGTCAAAAGATCGATGAAAAACACGAATTTCCTGTGCGGATCGCGGAAAAAACGGCAATTTCACCAAATATCGCAGATAAAACGCTGATTTTTTCTGAAGATGGCGGGCAAACGCCGATTTCGTCTAAAGATTGCGGGAAAAAAAACGCCGTTTTTGATAAAAGATCGCTTAAAAATATTTTGTCAAAAGAATATTTTAAAAAATACGCCGATTTCATCAAAAGATCATGGAAAAAACGCCGATTTCATCAAAAGATCGCGGGAATAAAACGCCGTTTTCGAGAAAAAATCACACAAAAAAGGAAATTTTGTCTAAAGATCATGGAAAAAACGCCGATTTCACTTTTAAAAAACATGGAAAAACGCCGATTTCGTCAAAAGATCGCGGAAAAACCGCCGATTTTGGCAAAAGATCGCAATAAATCACCGATTTTGGCAAAAATATTGCTGATTTCGTCTGAAGACAGCGGGAAAACGCCAATTTTGTCCGAAGATCGCTAGAAGGGGGGGGGGGGAACTCGCGACCCCCCCCCCCCCCCCGCCGATTTCCGAAAATGTAATGCAAATTTCCGTTTTTTTTTTTTTTTTTTTTTTTTTTTTTTTATCCAGAATCACCCCTGATCAAACTTTAAGAAATCATTTTTTGAAATTTTAAGTGCATTTTTTAATGATATTTTCGAATTTTTTTTAATATTTTGTATGCATGTATTCTAATGTTTAGGGAAGAACATCCAGGCACTGATGCTTTATCTAATTTCTCAGTACAACTCCTAGTAATTATGTCCACTCTAGAAAAAAAAATTCAAAATTGAAAATTTTGTACACTATTGTAAGACACTTAGAGAACAAATTTGGTATGCCACAAAGACACAAGATATAAGTATTTGAAATTTTGATAGGCTAAAAAAATTGTAATTTATTGTTAAAAGATTTTTTGGGATGGTCCCTCAAGTGGGATTGGATGTCAATATGAAAAAAAGCATAAAAGCTAATATTTTGGAGAAAGAAAAAATACTGTAAAAAATTTTCAAACTATTAGTGTTATGTAAGAAAACTGCTAAAACTGTTTTGTTTTATTTGCATATAAATAGATTGATTTTTACATTCTCAAAAAAATATCTTGAGATATCAGAAGGCTGATAAAACCTTTATATGCAATCTATTTGATATGTTTCGTTTTGTTACTTTTTGCATTATCAGCATCAAATTATACTTTAAGATTAAACTTTAATGTTCTTTCATATGTCTTGTCTTTTTCTGCATAGTTTTTTTTTTTTTTTTTACTAAGGAAAATTTAATTTTTTTGCAGAAAAAGATTTTTTTCTCCATTACTATGCATTAATTTTTCTTCTTTTTTCCTTTTCAGTCAGCAATCTTAAGAATGCCTTTGTACTTGTGTGCCTAAATAGGTTTCAACAAGTAATCACAGTTCATACATTCCAAGCACCCAGTGAATCTACCAAGGTAATATTCAGTTTTATTTGATGCAGCTTTCCTTTTTAATGCTTTGATTATATTATGCATAAAATATTTATCTCAATTATTCTTTGTTTTTCTGAATTACTTTCAAAAAATAGTATAAGTGTGTCATTGTATATGAATAATTTCATTATTTAAAAAAATTTTTGGTATTTTTCCAGTATAGAGGCATTGATGAAATATAAAAAATTGGAATTGGCTAAAAAGAGAAAATTTTCATGCATATTTTCTGACATCATATTCTTCATTGTATCATATACATAAGCAATTTTTTTCAATACTTATGTTATTCATTTAATATAGACAAGCTATTTATATATTTTTATACACAAACAGAAATAAATTGTAGATAAAATAAACTTTCAAGTATGAGTATTACTCGGGCTCAAAGGGTTCTGTACAATAAACATATGAATTATTGAAAGTATTATTTAAAAAATCATAGCTAAGCTAATAATAAGAGTTTGTAAAAAAAACTATTCAAAATAAAGTTGTGTATAATCAAATTAAAATTTTTTACTTTGTGTATATACTAGCAGAGGTGCCAAGTATTACGATTTGTCCGTAATTATTACGGATATGCAACAAAAGTTACGGCGTTACGGGAATCGGATAGAAATTACGGATAAAAAAATCGCGAATTTCGTCAAAGGATCGCTTGAAAAAACGCAAATTTCAATATAAGATCTCGGGAAAAACAGAAAAGATTGCGTAAAAGTACGCGCATTTCGTCAAAATGTCGCGAAAAACGTGCAAATTTTGTCAAAAGATATCGAAAAAACGGACTCATTTCGTCAAAAAATCGCTTAAAACGCGCAAATTTCGTCAAAAAATCGCTTAAAACGGGTTAATTTCGTCAAACGATCGCGGAAAACGCGCTCATTTCATCATAAGTTCTCGAAAAACGCGCTCATTTCGTCAAAAATCGCTTAAAACGCGATTATTTCGTCAAAAGATCGCGGAAAACGCGTTCATTTCGTCAAAAGATCGCGAAAAACGCGCATATTTTGTCAACAGATCGTGGAAAACGAGCACATTTTGTCAAAACATCGCGGAAAATGCGTTTATTTCGTCAAAAAATCGCTTAAAACGCGCAAATTTCGTCAAAAAATCGCTTAAAACGCGCAAATTTCGTCAAAAAATCGCTTAAAACGGGCTAATTTCGTCAAACGATCGCAGAAAACGCGCTCAGTTTATCATAAGATCTCGAAAAACGAGCTCATTTCGTCAAAAATCGCTTAAAACAGGCTTATGTTGCCAAAAGATCGCGGAAAACGCGCTCATTTCGTCAAAAAATCACTTAAAACGCGATTATTTCGTCAAAAGATCGCGGAAAACGCGTTCATTTCGCGAAAAGATCGCGAAAAACGCGCACATTTTGTCAAAAGATCGCGGGAAAACGCGCACATTTTGTCAAAAGATCGCGGAAAACGCGCTCATTTCGTCAAAAAAAATCGCTTTAAACGCACTCATTTCGTCTAAAGATCGCGAAAAACGCGCAAATTTTGTCTAAAGATCGCGAAAAACGCGCACTTTTCGTCCAAAAATCGCGAAATACGCGCACATTTCGTCCAAAAATCGCGAAAGATGTGAAAATTCCGTGCAAACATTGCAAATTTCCCCCAAAAGATTGCGGAAAAAGAAAGAATTTTTGAAAATTTGCCCCCCCCCCCCCCCAACTCTTCTCTGAACTTTGGTTACTGATAACTTTTATTGAAACTTGGCACCTCTGTACTAGAAAAATATGAATGGGTGTACCACAAAAGTTAAGAGATATGAAGTCTGAATAATATCAAATATTGCTAGTCAGTATAATACTTTTTTTTTTTTATCTTATACTAATCTTTTTTTTTATCTTATTCAGTACTAACAATAAAAGTAGTACATATTTAAAATTCATTTGGCATTTCATAAAATTAAATTCAATGTAGTAATAAACTTTTTATTTTACAGTGTAGCTAAAACAAAACCATTGTTCAAAGTTTAAACTTGTCATTGTGTTAAGCACAATTTGAATGGGGATTGCAAAAGTGCAGTGTCCCCTTGTCACATTCCGCATTTTTCCAAATTGGTCTTTAATTAACTTTTTAATATACAGAAGGGATATTGAAAAGTCCCCTCTATGCTAACAAGTCATGAATCCCATAGTATTTGTGTAATTAATTCTATTTAATTTTTAACTATTTGACATTTATTACTTTTATACTGCTGTTAGATTTTACACTATGCAAATATAAACTGAAAAGTTGTTATCTAGCCTTTAAAAGTCGATGGTACATAAAATGTGCTGCTCCTGTCATTATGTATGGTGAGACCATCTGTGTTTTATAGGGTCAGTATCTCAGCTAATTACCAATGATTTTTTTTTTTTTAAATCACTATCAACAATGCTTTTATACTTCTGTTATGATAGGTACTTTCAGTTTTGTCAAAACATTTACTGCATGCCCGAAAATCCAAATTTGTGTATAAGAAGGAAATTTACTTTTCTCAAAAACTGTGTGACTTAGGATAATTTCTATAGTTTCCCTCCAAGGCTTAAATCAACATCTATTACCTCTAATTTTTTTACAATTTTAATTTCAGTAAATTTGCAAATAGATGTGGGGGATGACACACCTTTTTAAACTACATTTTCAACAATATCTCAAGAAATATATTACCTAAATTTAAAAGAAATGTATTTTTTGAGTTCAGCTTTACGAAAGCTTTCAAATAATACCCTACATGATGTACAAAGGTAAGATTTTTTGAGTAACTTAATTAGCCTTTCTGCCCCAAATATATGTATAAATGTCTAACAATCTGTAAATATGTGGTTCAATAATCTTTATTACTCTCCCCAATTTGAACTTTTTATATATCATAGTTTACAAGTAAAATGGTTGTATAAGATACATACAGAAGTGATCTTATATTGATTCTTTTTTCACCTTTTAAGTATGAAACTCTAAAAGACAAAAATATTACTAATATTTGCAAATAAAAGGTTTATATCTATATGAATATATATATAAACAAACATAAAAGTTCATTAGATTTGTTTTCATTGCTTTTTATATCATTTGGTAACAAATCTCATTTTCTGGAACCCAAATCGGGCAATGCTCTTTAAAAATCGGGAAAATACTGAAATGTTTTATTTTATTTTTAAATAGAAAAAAAAAAAAAAATACTTTGTCAGTAAATTTATTTAAAGCATTTTGCAATATCATACACATTTTTTTTTTAGTTAATTAAAATTTTATTAATGAAAAAATAGTTTATTTTAAAATTCGCAATTGATTTCGTTTTAACATTTAACATCATTTGGATAAGCATAATTGTATTTTTTAAGTTTTATATTCAATAAAAACTTGATTTAATATTATTTTAGGTATCATAAAGAAATGACTCTGTTTTGAAGAATTTAAGAATGTAGAGAATAATTCAAAATAAACCAAATTAAAAACCTTTTAATAAACTATGAATCAAAAATGACAAGAAAAGAATAGGGATTTAAAATGTTTAACTGAATGATTTTGGGCTATAGTTAACGAAATGAATATTTGTGAACTCAGTGCACAAATATTGCGTATCAAGTTTGTACAGTTTGTAGGAAACTTTATTTGAAAGCTTGCAATCATAAATTATTAAAGAGAGCGATTCCAATTATAAACCTCAAAGAAAGTTTGTTATTGATTTGGGAGAGAAATTGGAATAAAGAGCTTTAGCTCAGAGATTATTAGTAATTTTATTCAAGAAATTTTAGAGTTTTTTGAGTAATATAACATTTTTTTACCCTCAGCATGTCCACTACGTCCCGGGAGCAGAATCGGCGCAACACTGCGACGCACGTCGCAGACTCTTGGGGAGGTCTGCAGACTATTTTTCACCTGTTAAAAATTTAGCAAAAATTTAAAAATTTTGGTCCTAAATCCAAAAATTCGAACACAAAATGTATCGCGAATTTCGATAAATAAAATAGTCTTCGGAAAGAAATCAATTTTGTCATAGATCGCGAAAAATACGCGAATTTCGTCGAAAAATCGCGAAAAAACGGCAAATTTCTTCAAAAGATAGCGAAAAAAAAGGCAAGTTTCTTAAAAACATCGCACAAAGACGGCGAAATTCCTCAAAAGATCACGAAAAAACGTCAATTTTCTTAATTGCCGAAAGAACGGCAAATTTATTTTTAAAAAAATCACAAAAAAGCAGTTTTCGTCAAAAAATCACGATAAAGCGGCAAATTTCTTCAAAAAATCGTGAAAAAACGTCAAATATCTTCAAGAAATCGCGAAAAACGGCAGTTTTCGTAAAAAGATCACGATTCAAAAGCGAATTTCTTCAAAAAATCGCAAAAAAAGGCATATTTCAGCAAAAAATCACGAAAAAAAGGCAAATTTCTTCAAAAGATCGCGAAAAAACGGCAGTTTTCGTCAAAAGATCGCGAAAAAAATGCAAATTTCGTCATCAGATCGGTTAGAATAACATCTCGTCAAAAGATCGAGAAGAAGCCGCAAATTTTGTCTAAGGGGAGCCCCCCCCCCCCTATCTCTTTTGTACAATGTATGGTGTTAAAAATTCTGAGAACAAAGGCAATTCTTTTTTAAAAGTATACTTTCCTTTTATGTCTATCACAAATACTAGGGAGGTTTGAGTGCATATAATGTAATGCGAGAGATTGGTCTGCAGACTGTTTTTTAAGTTTTTACTTGTGTTGCAGACTGCAGAAAAAAATTCTGCTTCTGGGCACTACGCACTACACCACTAGACTAGAATTTTCTTGAAATATACCTGGAAAAGTTTCGGAATTTCATTCTCCCATATGAGTAGCAACCCTGTTATAATCTTTTTGTTTCCACTCTAAAATTAGTTTCTGTAAAACATGCTAATGATTTTGCATGGTCATAAAATTTCTATTACTTTTGGCTTAATTAACACACATCAAATTTTACTGTAGGCTCTTTGGTTGTCAAAGTTACGTGATACAATGGACCGCTGGAAACGAACACTCCAAAACACAGTTTTCCGAAATCAAAGAACCTCAGCCAATATTGCAACAACAACCATTCAGCCATCTGGAGGGACAGCGACAGTGAAATAGCAAAGACTGGTTGATGGTAGCTCTATGACTTACATAGCTTTTTAAAGAAGAGCTAAACAAGGGGAAATGTTTTCCTCCAGTTTTGTGTAACAGCCACAAGTGCCAAAATGCTATTTTTGCTCTGTATCTGAGAAAGTTTGTTTTCATTTTGACTGGTGTTTAAGTGTGAAAATAATGGTTGACTCTTGATTCCTCTTGTATTATAATACTTTTTTTTTTTCAATATTGAAATTTTAATTATTTTTGAAAAGTTTATAACAGATAAAATTTGCAAAAGTTTTTTATGGTTTAATTTTAGTTTCCTTTTTTTTTTATTATTAATTGTAAAAATATAAGACTAAATTAATTAATTAAAAAAGAATTAATAGAAATCTTTTATTCATAAATGAAGATGCTTAAATCTTATCATGTTACAGGTATTATTAAGTTATAAAATGTTAATATTAATTTAACATAAAATGTTATAATTTGATAATTAATCTACCACAATTAAAAATTTCCAAGAACTGCTAAGAGTGTGTTTAAACTTTTGTTATTTTATGTTTATGTAAATAAGACTAATGCTGTTCATATTTTTTTTTCTTTTGTTTGAATTGTGATAATGCAGAAATATGATATGCAAAACTCATTT
Organism: Maratus speculifer; assembly: GCA_964019185.1. Classification (NCBI taxonomy): domain Eukaryota; kingdom Metazoa; phylum Arthropoda; class Arachnida; order Araneae; family Salticidae; genus Maratus; species Maratus speculifer. Next base: position 18,137 of record CAXHSM010001542.1, read on the forward strand.
TTATAAATAAAAACTAAACATCAACTAAAGCAGAAAATACTGTTGAATCGTATTATGAGGATATTATTAATGTGTCTTCATTATTATTTGTTATGTAAAAAATTTTGCTAAATATTTTCAGTAAAAGTAAAAATTTCAATATTAAAAATAAGTTTGATCATTACAAGTATAAACTAAGTAAATTAAGAACTCTAAAAAATAATGTCATCATTTCTTACAGATTTTTTACCACATCTACTTTTCCATACATACCACTTAGGCAGTTTTTAAAGTTTGAAATTATTTTATTATTTTTCTAATGGATACAAAATTTTTGTCATAATATGGTGCTATTTTATTTTTTAAACATTAAATTCTATTGATACAGATATTTTTTCTAAAGCTTTAAAGTCATTTCTATGGAATTTTGATCACACAAATCAAGAGTCAACTGTAAATGTTACCTTATCTGTGATTTCAGATGGTTACTCCAATGTATATAAATGTAAGTATTATTATTTTTTTCTGGCTATGTTCAAATAGTATTATGGAAAAAAGTTTGTGTACATTAATTATTGTTTTAATTACTCTTTGGTGAAATATTGAAAGTATAATCAGTATAACCTCAGAAGTTAATATAAACATTGTGAATAATTACTATTTTTATAATGATTGCTAGACTTGAAATTTTATATAAAAGCCAATGATTAATAGCAATATATTCTTAACCCTATTTGTAGAAAAAGAATATGAAAGCTATACTAGCATATAATTAGATTTGATGAGCATTTAATTATTATTACTGTTGCTACTCGACAAATTTATTCTAGCATATATGCAGTAAAAAATATTTTCACATTAAAAATTTACCCATGTCTTTCAAGAATGGTATGCTTGCCTAAACTTTTATACATAGAAAAGTAAAATTACAGTTGCAGTAGCTGCTCACATGACAATCATGCTAAAAATATCTTTGAAGCTAACAGAAAAGTAAAGTTGTATTGATTCAAGTTATTTTTCTCTGTACTATTTATGATCAAAATAAAATTTTATACCTAACAGAGAAATTAATATGAATATGAGTTCTGCATCTGGTCATGTAATCCAATTTTATCTGAAGCGATCTGCAGTTTGGTATTGGACTAATTTTTTTTCATTATGGATCAGGTTACCTTTAAACATTTTGGGTTAAGTTTTGACTCTAATTGGTTGATTTGTTTTTTCAAAAGAATGTCTTGAATATTTTTTTTAATTACAGTAAACTTTTCTAATCTGGCATCCTTTGGTCTGGTACGCTGGATAATTTGGCACGATTTTTGGAAAAATTAGTGTTCCTTATTCAATCACATCTTGTGCTTACAATAATCTGGTGGAATTTCAAAATGAGGAATTAATATGTAAAACCCATTACAAATAGTTGAAATTTGTAAGTCTATAAATAGCTCATTCACCCCGCCAACAAATGGGGAGGAAGGGAGTAGATGCTAAACATTTTTGTGGATAATTTGCAAAACCAAAAATATTTATTATCAGAATTAAATACTTTTTCCATTTCATAAAAGATTGTTCAAACAGAATTCGATATCAGCCATCAAATAATGAAAAATGAATGTAGATCATTAGATTCAAGTGTTTATTTTAATTTCTGCCAAAGATAAACAGAATAATTTAGATGAATGTTTGGAGTATTTATAAATTTTTATCGATCACAAAATGCATGATTGATAGACATTGTTACAGACATAGTGTATCGGCATGTGCATAGGGTCACCACATCACATATGATTTGACTTCCTTAAAAAAAGAAAAGGAAAAACAACTACAAAACAGCCTTGTATTCGAGATTTTAAGATAACTTCTACAAGTGCACTTTTTTTTTTTAATTCGTGTACATATGTTTACTTTACACTGTTTTTTTTTTTTTTTTTTTTTTTTTTTTTTTTAAACAATTCAAGCTGTTTAAAGAACTAAAAAAAATGTTTTACTGTAATATTTTGTTTAATTCTAACTTCTATTCATTTTTTCCGACATTCATCCTGTAATCCAGAAAATTTCATAATCTGGCATGCTTCAAGTCCCAAACATGTCGGATTAGAAGATGTTTACTGTATATATTAGAATATTAATAATTTTATAAATGTTTATTTTTTCACAAAGAAAATAAAAATCAGATTGAAGATCAAATTGTAGGCTATTTTTTTTTGTAAAAAGTACAGATTATTAGAGTGTTATTTTTAAACATAATTATTCAATTGGTAAATAAATCATAACAGTTACAAATTTCCTCGTGAATGAAAAAGCTCAGGTAAGAGTTTGAACCAAGGATACCTGGATTGGTGCCGCCAATGCTCTATCAATCGAGCATTCCTGGATAAATGTGAAAGACTAATTCTTCCAACTAATATTCAAGCATCACAATATCTGGTCTGATATTTCAGTCAGCTGAACAAAATAAATCAAAGGTCATTTTTGAAACTGCAGCAAAAGCTGTGCATGCATAATTATTTCTTGAGATTCGTCTGGGTTTGCTAAGTCGGTAGAGCATTGGCGGCTTCAGCTAAGATATCCCTGGTTCAAATCCTGGCCCGGACTTTTTTACTCACTTGAAATTTTCAACTGTTGTGATTTATTTACCAATGCAATAATTGTGTTAAAAATTAATCTAATTTAACTATGCATGCAACATTTATTGCAGTTCCAAGAATAACCTTCGATTTATTCTGTTGAGCTGATTTGGATATCAGACTACATACTGTGATCACTAAAGGTTAGCTGGGTGAATAATTCCTCCAGATTTTTCTGGAATGGCTCAATCTGTAGAGTATTGGTGATTTCAACAAAAATATCCTTGTTTTAATTCTAGCCGGACTTTTTTACTCATTGGGAAATTTACAATGTCAATACAGATTATTTATTTATTTATTCATTTTGGATACAAGTACAAATATTTTGGTTTCATGTCAATACAGACTATTTATTTATTTTGGATACAAGTACAAATATTTTGATTTCATGTCATTTTCAGGTTGACTGTAAGGAAAATTTTCAGATTTGGGTTAAGTACAACTGGACCTCTGCAGGACTCTTAATATGAATTACATAATGACCTCTTTTAAAAATTGTATTGTTCATTTTATTTTCCTCTGTGCTATTTATGAAGAAAATTGAATTTGAATAATTTTTTTGTTAAATTCAAAACTTATGTACTTGAAATTCAATTTCTTGTATTTTAAAAGGTTTATTTTGTTTAATAGTGGATTTAATGTTGTGATTCAAAAAGTATTTGCTGTCAAATTAATACAGAATTCTCTAAAATTTAACAAAACGAAAAACATGTTATCATTTTAGGCTGAGTAAATTGCCTATAGCTAGAATTAAATTACAGGGAGTCATTTTTCTGACATTTTTACTCTTATCCATTCTATTTTGCTGGTGTTTAGCACAAGGGGGTGGGGGTTAAATTAGATAACTAAAAGAAACAAACATCAATATACTGAAACTTACATTTGAAAATATTAAACTTGAGACAGAATATTTATGATGACTATTTTTACATCTTCAGAAGTGTTGCTGAAGATAGATCTTCAGAGGTGGTGTCAATTATGATGTGATAATGCAAATCTTGCTACTGCTCTTATATACAGTTTAAGCTTGATGGTTCAATCTTGTGAACTTCTGGTAATGTTAATTTAAAGTGTTTATTTAACTCTAACTTAGAATGTTTTTGCCTTTTTTCAATTTTCTCTTTTTAATTTTAATGGAGAAGCAACTTAGAACATTGTGTTTTGAAAAATTTCCTCAATGAAAATGCAAGTGTTATGTATTTATATATTTTTTCTTTTTTTTTTTTTTTTTTCTTTTTAAGATAAAATTAATTTTTTTTATATAAAAATTTAATTGTAGTTGCAGTACTACTTTTTTAAATATTGATATTTTTTTTTTCTTTTTTCAAATGTATATTACACAAAACTGTGCATGGATTTTTAGGTACATTTAATATAATGTTTTTACAGATATATGTATAGTGAAAAATGATAAAATCTATCACATCTTCATACACTTTTATTTAAAAAAAAACTAACAAAAAACCTGAAGGCTAATTCCTTGCACATTTTAAATACATATGTAATAAATAACATAAACAAAAATATTTCAATTTCTATCTCAAATACAAAAAATGCCTTAGCCTTTTTAAAACAGGAAATTGGCAAAAATATGAACATGCAAAAAAAAAAAAAAAGAACCCGGAAAGTTTTCATTTGTATAAGTAATTACGCTGGGTGTATTAACAAAATTTACACTATCTTGCGATATAATTACTGTATGGACACAAAAGAAAGTGTCAAAATATTCACAACTAAACAAGCTTTCATTTAATAATGAAAATAAACTTTTTGACTAATTTTGAGGCAAACTGTCCCTTTAAGGGGTATTAGTTTGCTTATACATTTACAATTTAAATTTGATCATTTCGGAGAAATATTAACATCTTAAAATATTAATATACCTTATTTTGAGACAATATAATCATGCTAGTTATGAGAAAGAATAGCTGATTTTTCATACACATTAGATTCAATTACTTTAAATAATCATTCTTGATAAGTAACTAATTATAATTTGGTTCATATAAGTAATGAAGTTTATTATTATTGTTATATCTTTATAATATTGATAATGAATATGAAAGCTTTCATAATTTAAGTGTAAGCTTGTAATTTATTTACTTGTGTTAAGCAAATAGTTGAAAGTAAATTAGTTAAAAGATTTTTGAAAATTTTCATTATTACAGTTCCAATCAAATGATATGCATAGACTTAAGAATCTGAAGAAGCTTAATTTTGAACATTTTTCAGCTCATAATGCAGTTGCATTAAACTTTAAAAAATACTCCATATTTTTAAATAAATAAATACAAAAGAGCCAAACCCAATAAAATAATTTCCATTTTCCTCAAACCAAAAATGAAAGAATAAATGAAACATATTCTAATGCATAATGTACTGTTTTATAGCATTTTATTTTATATTAAGATTTATTTCTGTTTAAAAAGTTAATAATTCAAAGCACAAATGAAGGAAGAATGATTAATCATTATTTACAATTTAAGAAACAATAATTTCAAGATAAATGGATGAAAGTTCAAAAAGTATATTACATGAAATTTCTTAAACTTCTTTAAAAAAATTTTGAATGACATTTTATCCTTTTCTTTTTTCTCTTCATAATTTATTGCACTTCAAAAAAATGTTGTTTATGTCATTAAAAAAAAAAAAAAAAAAAAAAAAAAAAAAAAAAACTACCTGTAATATATTATGCCAGCTATCAATGCATGAACAAACATTGACAACTATCAATAAAAGATGAGAGTAAAGTTAAATAAAGCATTTCTATTCCTTACAAAAAGCTGTGCTTATTAAATTAATAAATAAGCTTTTACAATAAATTTTATTTTTTACATTCAAACTGTACATAATGAAAGGAAAAATGGGAAACCAAGAAACGATAACAAACATCTTCAGCAGTGTATTTGTGTGTCTTCTATTGTATCAAAAAATAAGTATCTTTTATTTTTACTATATAATTAATGAATTCTAAGTTTGATTTAACATATTTACTATATTAATAAATAAAGTTTCAAACATATTAACCTGCAGTACACATCTTTTATTCCCAATGCCTGCTCCCCCTTCCCTTTTTGTTCATCTTTACCTATGTCACTGAATTACAATGTCTCGATATTGTGTAATAGTCAATTAACCAAAAAGTATTAAAAAATTGTATCCCATTATTATTATTGAATGATTATGAACAATAAATGATGATTGCAACAACATCTGGTAATTCAAACATAAATATTGTATAGTCTTTTAACACCTGACATATGCAATTGTGTAGGTTATCCTTTAAAAAAAAAAAAGTGTGATTAAAAGTCAAATCTGCAGCCACAGAAATAAATCCGTGGATTTTCCTTAATCTGATATGTATATATATATATATATATATTTAATTAAATATGATCTTATTATTTAAGGGAAACCATCAAAACTTCATTTCTACCAAAAATCTTCCAGTTTTATAGGGTTATGGATTAAACTGAGGAACTTTTTCAACCCATGAAGGAAAAAGATAGAAGGAGGTGCAGTATGCCCTAAAATCGGCTTGTAATATGATATGCATTGTTGCTCAAATTTAAATTTTCTTATTAGGCCCAGAGAAAACAATCACGTGGAACAGGGACTGAATTCTTTGACACTGTTTTCTCTAAATGAAAATGAATTTGCTTATATTTAAACATTCTAAAGTAACATTTCATTGTATTTTGAATTAAAAACTATCATTAAAAGTTTTCTTTTTTTGCAAAAACACATGGTTTTGTTTAGGCTTAATGTAGTGGATTTTAGGGTTACTTTTTCGATGTCACCTTCAGCTAATATATTTCCACTCTTCTTTCTTTTTACTCTATAGTTTCGACCAGTTATGAGCAAGCAGATGTCATTCAACATTTATGGGATTTCAAATTTTTAGCAATTTTTAAAACATTACTTTAATAGACATTTTCCACACTTCACATTCTAAATGCTATAGCTGAATTAAGAAAATTGCATGATGCAGCAATTTTATCTCCTATATTATCATTAAAAAAATAATAATGATACATTAACAATTATTTTGAACTTTTGCACTGCTAAAGGATAAACTAATATTCTAGCTGTCTTTAAGAAGATAAACAATTATAAGACTAAATTAAATAAGAAATTCAATTAATAGATTCAAGATGTTATTAATTCTTTTTTTCTTTTTAAATAAAAGCACAGTAACAAGAACAGGTGCAAAAAATTGTTGATTGACTGATTTAGAAGCCAAGATTATATCAAACAGTTTAAATTATGTGCTGTATCTTGTCCAAAAGTCATTTTTTGTTTTCCCATCTTTTCATCAAAAAGTTAAAGAGCAACATCCCAAACTGCATAGCTTTATTGCAGCCTTTATAAACACTTTTTAATATAATGATTATAAAGAAATGTGTTGCTTGTTGTGCATGCACTGTGTGTTGTAATTTTTTCATCTTTAAATGATATTATGCTGTTGTATAACTCTTTGAGATTTTGTATGCAAACGATTTTTAATGTATGTACTTGTAAATATATATAAATATATATTTTCATAAATTTAATGCTCAGAACAATTTAACTACATTTATAGAACACAGAAAAATGATAATTTATTCATTACATAATGAAACTTAATCTTTCAATGTAAAAGTTTTTGTTGATCTTTAAAAAAAATTACTTTCTAAATTTATGCATCATGAGCTTTTAATTATTGTTTTTTTAACAGTATACTCAGTATAAGATAAAATGTCTTAACACATTTCAGTCCAATTCATATAATTTTAATGCTGCAAAATTATTTCAATACATTGACTAACTGTTATTACACAACATACATTAATAAAATTTTCTTTTTGCTCTTGGATTATACTCAAAATACAATATTGTATTAAAGAATGTTGTTTTAAAAATCTAACTACAATATGTTAAAATATAATACCAACAATCAGTGTGTCAAAAAACATTTCTCAATAAAAAGGTTAATTCTATGCATATTAAAGCAAATAATCTGAATAAAAAAGTATCTTGTTATTAGATTAAATGCATTTAGTTTTTTCTTTTACCAAATAAGAACTATGTCAATTGTTTGATACAAAAATAAAGTCATTGTCATTATAAATATGTTATTTCATTTTTTCCCATTGATTCATAATCATATTTTAGCTCAAGAAGATTTCTATGGAAAATTGAGAACTTATTCATATTCAGCATCTTTAATTTTTTTCCTCAATTATTTTAAGTTAAAACTGGTACTATTAAAAAAAAAAAAAAAAGTTATATCTCATTAAATTTAATTCTGTACATCTTTTATCAAGTATTTACCTATCATTATTTACGTAAATTAACCAATATAAAACTTTCTGTATATCTTATGTTTAATTGGTGATGAATTTATGATAATTACTTGTTTGAAGCATGTTATTAGTTTTGTTGGAAAAATTCTTGACATCTTTGAATGTATAGAAGAAAATTTAAAGACAATGACAAGAAAATATAATATATAAACTGCTGAATTGCAACAAAAATATTAGATATTTTTCTACTATGCTAAATAGTGTAACAGACTGTTACACTATTCCAACAATCTCTTTTTATTTTTAAATAAATTTTGAGACACTAATTGTGTGTACTTTTGCAATTATTTTGTTTAAAATTTAAATTGTAGACCAGGAGGTGTATAGATAATCAACCTCATCAAGATCATGAATGAAAACCTAGGATTTTGCGCACAAAATTACGGTAGTTAAAGTTTTATCCTCATATTAAAAGTAATCAGTCTGTCAAGTCATATCTTGGTCGAAAATACCTAAAAATCTGCATTTAAAGATTGACTCATAGGTTTACCATTGTGTTTTCCTGCTCTCAAAAATATAAAAACATGGAGTATTGGGAGCAGGAAAACATAATGGGTCAACCTATGAGTCAACCACTAAAATCGGGTTTATAGATGTTTTCCGCCAAGATATGACTTGGCAGACTGATTTTGTATTGATATTGGAATCAGGATTTAACTAACCCTAGATTTTCATCTGTGAATTCAATTGTGTGCTTGTCTGTGCTACCACCTCCCAGTCTATTGGCTTTTATAGGTGCAAAAACCTCTCTTGATTATATTTTATTGGATGATTTTGGCATGGCATACAAGAGTAAAACAAAATTACCCTACGAAAGGATTTACTTTAACAAAGTATTCCCATATTTTAAGTATAAAATTAATCTGGTTAATGAGAACAATTTTTATTTCTGCAGCGACTTCATTCAGAACTGTATTGGCTTTTCACAGATATATGAGCAAATAAGTTTTTATATTAAAGTATTTGTTATCAAATATTTTTTTTCATGCTCAAATCTAACACATTACCATGCATATTTTATTTCGCAGTTACTTTAAGTCTTCAGATAACTATATTTAAATGCTTAAGCAATCAGATAACATTTTACTCTAAATTTAACACATTTTGTAACCATTTTTTTATTGCATATTCTGAAAATTGACTCAAAACAGCAATTTTTGCATCATTTTCTGAAGGATTTGTTTTACTTTTATAATCAAACAAATTATGCTACTTTATTTCATACAACTTTAATAACAATGTCTGTAAATTTTATGACTATGCTGTAAAAAACAATTTTATGTATGTGTAGAAAATAGTATGTTTAGATTTAAAATTAAAACTTAAAATCAAATAAAATAGATTCATCAAACTTCTTTGTTTACTGCACTCTCAAAATTATTTTATTCACATTAAATAAATATTTCTCTGGATTATCACATTCATTAAATATTTATCAAATTGAAGCCTTGATAGGAAAATATTATAAACATTATCCACAGCGAGCATTTTTAGATGGAAAAGGCTAAAAATCTGAATATTTTAACTATAGCAATTTTAACTTGCATTCTTCATATGTGTTGCCGCCAAAAACTTTTATTTATTTTTTTTCTAATAGATAGAAAAGAGGATGATATTGATTTTATTCTGGCAATGTGCATTCTCACTTTTGACAAAATTCTTTAATTGTTGAGCAACCAATGTATTTAATTATTCATGTTGACACAATGACTGTACATGTTATTACTTCTTGCTATTCATCATCCGTTTGTTATGCAAATGTATGAAACAAATTTGATTCAGAATTTTAATTGTTGTTGAAGATGATCCATGTATGTTCTCTATGTTATACTGAGTGTGTTTATTTGTGAGTTTTGGGATACATGTATTCTTTTACAGAAACTTTCTGAACACTAAATGGTTATAATCTGGTTATATAATATAATATAATAATGGTTATAATATAAAACTTGCTTAAAATTGAAAAAAAAAAAGTTGGAAAGTGTATATGGAATCAGCATAAAATCAATTTCATTTTATTTTTAGTTTAGTTGAAAAGAAAAGGCTTTTGTATACTATTATGGAAGTATTTCTGAAAACCCTGGACTCTTATCACTTCTATTCTGAACCATAAGCTCTTATTTGAAATTTAGAAAAAAAAAAAAATTTGAATTTTTCGGTCACTTAAGTTGCTTGGTAAATTAAAAACAAGACAAAATTATTGGCATAACACCAAGTTTAATATTTTTAAAATGGTATATTTAAATATCGTTTAAGCAGTTGGGTTCCCAAATTGTGCTTTTATCCTGTAAGCAAGGTTCTCGCTGTTGATCGCCATTGCACCAAAATTCTTCATTTGGCAAGTAAACAAGCGATTAGATTTGCCAAATTGCTAGTGCTGAATTTTAACTTTTTCTTTCTTTTCTTTTTGAGTTGTGTTAGCTGTGCAATGGGGAACTCTTGGGTAGAATTATATCATCTAAATTTGGCATTATTATGAGCTATAAGTAATCTATATTATAAAAATTTTAATTTAGTATATCGGTATCTTAAGTTTTAATATATTATCTTTCTTTATGCTTAAGTACAGATATTTATTTTTGTAGGATGCCCATCATGAAAATTTTCATGGTTACCATTGAATTGAAGGATGTTTTGGTTTAGTTTTTTCTTACAATTCAATTAATTTTGATTCGTAATGAAATATATATAACAGCAAAATTAATTTAAAATATTAACATAATAATGTAACCCACACCATTTGGGAAATAATGATGAAGGTGATTGATTAATAACCTCTTTTAAAACAAATTAGTTACGAAAATCTTTACTGGCAAATAGTTTAGTATGTTATTTAAAAAGACTATTTAGCAAGACAAAACTAATTAGTGTCAATCAAATTCTTTTGTCTTTTCCTCCCAAGATGCATCTGGCAACCTTGGCCAGAATACCAAAAGATGGTAATGACCTCATGTTCTGAAAAGATGGTAATGATCTTAAAATCAACTAAATACTTTATTACATGACAGTTATTGTTACAGCACTTCAAGATAACATGATTAAAAAATGCTTATTAGATATTGAGGTAAATTTGTTATAAGAAGTAACTCCTCACTCATACTTAAAACAACCTTCCTGAAAATGCTAACTTTTAGTATGTATTTTAATTAAGTCAATGTCATTATTTCATCAGAAGTTTAACTTCTTCAGTCCCTGGGTCCCCATTTGGGGACCTCTATACTTTTCCTTATAAAAACTAAAATGTCTGATTGTTTTACATTGTCTCATCACTTTTTAATAGCTGAATGCTTTTTGCGTTGAAAGCAAACTAATAGATGGCTGCATATAAGCTGAACCCCTCACAAAATAAATGTTATTTTCATCAGAGTTTGCAAGATGGCCGAAAAAAGTATGACCATGAAAGTGATAAATTTTCACAAGTATTTAACTTAAATCTTCCAGCAACAAAAACAATTTTCAAGAAAAATGTAATTTAGTACATGATATTGAATCAAGTTGCAAAAACTATAGTTAATATAGGGCTTAAACTTTTTTGTTTGAAAATCATAAGTTAACACAAATTTAAAATAGTCTTGGACTTATTTAATGAAAAATTTCTATCTTTAAATAAGACAAACTCTACCATTCTAAATAGTAGTAGCTCTGTGGTCTAGGAGTCAAAGATTAAACATTCTTAGTTTAACATGACTGTTGATCATGCATTGGATATATGTCCGTATTTCTCATTGGGATTTGTTTTTGTGAAACTGAAAATTTTTTATATTTGTTAAATTCTAGTCATTTTGTGAATTTGAAATTATTATATTTAGATCCAATTCTTTATGTATAAAAATGGTGAGTAATATGTTCTTTGATGAAGTCTGCTGTTTTATTACAGGTCAGATTTTATTTTTAATTGATTAAACTTGTGAAAGGTTTGGTTTAAAGGTGGAAAAGTTCTGTGAAATGGCTATTCGTAAGTGAAAGCATTTTGTAAAAAGTCCTGTTTTGGGATGGAAAATTTTATGACAAGTCCCTCTTTTGAAATGTAAAATTTTGTGAAAGGTAGCATCAAAATTTCTTCCTAAACAGATCTCTGATGTATTTCAGTTGAAGGGAGGAGAAAAAAATATCTTTCCCAAAATTAAATTATGAATCTCATGGGTTAATCACCTTCTTTCCTATTATAATCACTCTTGCAGATCCTTAAAATTCCAAAAACTAACATGTGATAATTTTAAATGGCAAATAGTTTTAGTCACTTAAAATCGATCTCTATAAGCTTGAAGGGAATAGTGCGTTTGCAATATAAAAAATACAAACATACCTAGACTGTGCTTGAATTCTCTCTGTTTCCAACTATTTGGATAAAATAATTTTCAACCAATTTCTTTCTTTTATGAATCCAACAAAGATATAAAAACTTGATTTCTAAAACTAAAGAGATGTTTCTAAAAATTGTTAGAACTAATTTTTAATTTTACGATAGATTTAACATGTTTAACTTTCCATTATTATTCTTATCTCGAACTTAGCAAAAATTATTTTTTAAATATCAGTGTTTCTTATTTATACATGCACACTTAAAAGTATTTTTGAAATAGTATGAAAATTTACAATAATTGCATAAGAGTTCAGGGTAACCAAAATTTTTAGCTGCATAGAAAGAAAAGATTTCTTAAAGAAACATTTATTACTTATGTTAAATGCTTTCCTTCGCAATGTTGTTATAATTAGTAAATTGTTAGCAATTTTAAAAAGGAAATTTAATCTTAATGATTCACAAGAATATCCAAATTGTTGATATCAAACTTTTACAAATATTTTTATGCTGAATTTAACATGTGAATGCATTTATGTATAAATTATTGTGATTATTGTTATAGTCATTTGTGTATGGTTTGTTATTAATATATAATTTGTAAAGTATATAAAATGTGTGATATTAAAGATACTGTTTATACATATTTTGGCTTTATTTTATGTCCAGACACATAACATTGAATATATAAACTCTTAAATTTTAATTATCATATCAAGATTAATCTATTATATTAACATTTTTAGCAATGAACTGGATAATATTCTGAAAAAAATTAAAAAGTCACTATGAAACTAATCCAATACAGTAGCTCTTTAAAATGCACTTGTTCAAAGGCAAGAAAAAAGTTGTATATATTGTCAAATGCATTATATCAGACAGTATTTAATCGCTTCAATAGTAACAGGAATAGAAAAACAGTTTGTTGCTCTGACTTATTTCATAGCTTACATTGAAGTGGTTAAAAAGATAACCTACGAGTAAAATGTTTTACATTAGTCTACAAAAGTTTATGTACGTGTAACAATTTTCTTAATAAAATTTATGACAGGATATTAAACATACTATAAAATCATACATGAAAGAGTTATTTTTAAGATGGAGATATTTTTTTTTTCTTTTGGAGACCCAGAAAAGAATATAGCAGAGGACTGTTGTAATAATTAAAACAGAATCTAAACAATGAACTAATAAATTGAAATTATAGCACATTGAAATATAAATTCCTTTTTTCCTATGCAATTAGGATAGGGGGAAAATATATATATACATATATTTTATATATTTGTGCAAGGAATCAAATTTAGTAGATCAATATTATTTTCATTCTATAGCTTTAAATGTAAAAGTCCCCCCCCCCTCTTGCCTTTAAAAATTAAGATTTTTTATAACATTCCATCAAGCGCATTTATCCGACATATATGCATGTCTGAATCAGATTAAATTCTGTTATTTCTCTTCTTTTAAAAATTCTGAAACTTGAGAGTTTAATTTTTATACAGCAATATTCTATGCAGGAGAGGAATAGTACCATACAAAGATCTATCTAGAGGGAAAGACTAAGGAGACAACCCCTTCCCCATAATAAGAATTAATATAAAATGTTTATCTAACCATGGAGTAATTAATCCCATATAAGATTGTTCCTAAGTGACCTACCTACCTTCTTACGCCATAACTCAAAACAAAAAATTTTGGATACTCTACTAATGCTGCATTTCCCCCCCCCCCCCCCTCGTTATTAGAAAAAAATATTTTTATGTGTAATTATTGTGCTAGAGCCCATGCCATTGTGTTTAAGGCACTTAAAATATTGTTAAACCAATGGTAACATTTTTTTTTCAAACTTATCATTGTATTTTAATATTTTTGAGCTATTATATTTTATTGCATAGAATACTAGAGACTTTAAATACTTCCATGTTTTTAAGTTGGCATTTTTAATGTGTTCCTAAAGTAAATGTGTCCTCAGGAAAATACTTATATACCTGGTTAGGCATCCACTTCACCTATACAAAAAATCTAGAAATACCAAAATGCAAACAAGAAATTTGAAAAGAATGCTGTCATTGGGTTAACATTAGCTTGAGAGTGTCTTTGTATTGCTAGCAAATGTTCTTAATTGTATCAGAGATTTTTTTTAATATTCATTTATATTACTCTTACTTTTCCCTTTCAATCTGCAGATTACATTTTCCATTCTTATTCTACAATAATCATCAATCACATCAATAAAAATTTATAGCATAAGATAATCCATAAGATAATGGACTTATTATTGTTCTTTATAAGAATTAGTAATAAATCGCTATAAATCTGTTTAGTGAAATAAAAGTTATTTAATTTTTAAAATGTGATAATAGTTGACACTGTGCAGCTTAAAATAATTTTTTCTTCCCCATTTTTCTTAATTTTGTATACATAAAAAATGCACCATCTGCATGAGCCAAAAACAAATTTCACCATCAGGTAAGACCAATGCAAAATAAAATATTTCATATGAAATTTTTGTGTTTGGTATTTTGCCTTACACATACGCTTAACATTTAGGTTTTTATATGTGTCTCATAAAACTGATAAAGCATTCTATTACTTTATCTGTTCCTGAAATTGTCCAATTAATATATTTTTCCCTCAGCCGCTAAATCAACTTCCACATCTGCCAAAAGTTAAGAGCCCACACTAGTCACTCAAAAAGACCCGGATGATAATGTTAAGCCTTTGGGGGCATTATTTTCAAATATTTCTCTTTTTTTTTGGGGGGGGGGGTGTCTCAAGATAGTTGAGGCTACAACCAGGCTAGTTTTTACTTTTTAAATTTTGGTATCAGATTTTTTTTCAAAAATTTCTTTAAATTTTTTAATTAGTTCTGAAATCAAAACTATTGCAATATAAAAAAATATATAACCAAAATCTAAAAAGTAAAAAACTAGCCCAATCGTAGATCGTCCTCAGCTATCCCATGCATAAAAAATCATGTGAAAATATTAAAATTTGAGCAAGATATTTGAAAAGAATGCCCCCATAGACTTAACATTATCACCCGGGTCTTTTTGGGTGACTCAAGTGGCATCTTAATACACTGCTCAAAACAATTAAAGGATATTTGAAGTTTTATATAAAATAAAGATATAAACGAAATGTTTCTTGCCGAAAATAGAAGAGAATCACAAATGCAAATTTTTCTGGTTTTCAAACTGTGGAGTACGCAAATTTTGAGTTCGGCGTCAAAAACGTCGCTTCAGCGGCAGCGAATGAAATTTGACTTTCAACTGGATAAAAGAGAATGAAGACAAGCATGATCGGCATTCAGCGATTGCTTTGTTTCGATGAGTACGATGTCTCAGCAAAGTCATTTGACAGATTCAGAAGCTTGGAGAATTGTTGGTAGGTTAGAAGGGGGCCAAACTCAAGCCGAAGTAGCGCAAGCCATTGGAGTGTCATTTCCAGGATCTGGAACCGTTTTTGGAGAGTGGATGTGCAGGCCAAAGACCAGGGCAAGGTCGTAGACGGGCAACAATGCCCAATGAAGATTGGTATTTAACGTTAACAACTCGGAGACACCGAAACATGAACGCTACTCTTCTCCAACAACACCTTCGCTCGGCTACAGGCACCACGATTTCAACTCAGACTGTCCGAAACCGACTCCATGCTGTAGGTCTGTATGCTCGCCGACCGATGGTATGTGTTAGATTAACATCAAGGCATTGTCGCGACTGCAGGGAGTGAGCAACCGAGCATGTCAACTGGAGGAGAAATGAATGGAGCAATATTCTGTTTTCTGACTTGTCCCGTTTTTCTGTGCATCCGGATAATAGGCGTATTTTCATCTGGAGGGACCGTGGCAGTAGGAATAATCCTGCGTTCGTGCACGAAAGTGTCAGATTTGGCGGTGGAGGAGTGTTGGTGTATGGTGGCATCTAAATTGACGGGCGCACTGACCTCTACATCATTCAAGATGGAGCTCTGACTGGTCGCCAATATAGGGATGAGATTCTCAGACCTATTGTAGTCCCTTACGCTGCAGCAATCTGAGATAACTTCATTTTAATGGACGATAACTGCAGGCCACATCGTGCAAACATGGTGGAGGATTTCCTTTTCGAGGAAGGAATTGTTCAAATGGAATGGCCAGCATGTTCTCCAGACATGAATCCAATCGAGCACGTTTGGGACACTCTAGGAAGACGAGTTTCTGACCGCCAACAACCCCCACAAACTCTCCAAGAACTGGAAAGAGCTCTTCACGAAGCGTGGGGCAGAATACCCCAACTCGTCATTAATAGCCTCATTGAGTCCATGCCTCAAAGGTGTTCAACGTTGCTAGCCGCCCATGGAAACCATACCCACTACTGAAAATGATTTTCTTTGAAGAAAACATCTTTTCTTATTCTTTTTTTTCTCATATGCACAAATTGTGTTTTTTCCTTTTGTACACAAATGCGCAATAAAATGCATTTTTTTCTGCCAAACATGTGTAATTTATTCTCATATAACCTACTATGTCTGTCGACCATGTATCAATCAGCTAAACAGTTTTCCAGATACAAAATCCACCTAAAACTGCAATATCCTTTAATTGTTTTGAGCAGTGTACTTCAAATAGCTAGAAATCCATAAAATATATAAGTAACAATAATGATATCCTTAATGGCCGTTACCAACTATAGTCTGTTTTCTATATGCCAGAGTCTAATTTGAGAATCCCTACGAACAGCCTTATGTTCGATATCTCGACGTGCCTCGAAGTATCAGATAGAATTTTTCTCCTTAAATCCCATCAATAACTATTCAATGGCCTTTCAAATAGATTTATAGAAGATTATAAAACACTTAAAGAAACTTAGACTATATTCTTGTTTCTCAAATACCAAGTTTTCCCGGTTTCTATTTGTGAAAATAAATTTTTCGTTTTCTTGTCCAAGCTTGAAGACTGATTTAAAAATAGAGTCCAAGGCAAAAATAAGCTCTCTGGTCTCTTATATGCTGGCCACAAAGGTCAAATTATCCCCAAATTTGGAAACAATTTTGTTCACTTATGTGACCAAGAATGAAGTCCAATTTAGCAAAAGCTGAATAATTCCTCTTAAATTCCCATACAAACTTACAGACGAGTACTGAGAATTTTCTATTATTGGTTTCTACACATTTTATTATGTATCATAAACACATACTCATCATATACATACATTCATCATATAAAATTAGCTAAATTCTTAAAAAAAAAGAAACAGACATCCTAATATCAAAAGGATATTTTCATAAATGTCTTTTTTCCTGAAAATTTAATAAAAGATTTTTTCCAAAGCTAAGTTGCAAGGATTGGTGAAATTTAGGACTACAATATTGGCAAAATGTCTTACTTGACCCTTTTTTTTACCTTACAGGTTTAAAAAAAAAAGGGGGGGGAAAGAAAAAAAACAAATAGGTAACCGATTGAAGATCATATAGAGGATTTCATTTAATATTCCTTTCTGAAATACTTTATCCTTCAACTAATCAATCTAAATCATTAATTTATAATTATTAAATCCTTAACCATTTTCATTATGAACATAGATGGCAGCACCATTAAATTTAATTTTTAAATTATTACAATTGGATTTTTCTTTTTCTTTTTAATTAAATTATTTGAGAAAACCTTAAAAAGACAAAGAGAAAAAAAATGTATACATATACAAAAGTTCTTTAATTAAATCCACTAAAGCGCACAATGTAGAGCAATTTGAAGTTTCTCAAAAAAGAATTTAATTAAAAAATTTTTTTTGATAAAATATTTTACAAATTCTGTCCTTAAAATTTAAACAAGAAATACAAAAATTCCGTAAAATTAAATCTACTAGGTAATGAAATCTTTTCCATAAGAAAAAAAAAAAAAAACTAATGCAGAGCTTTGAACCAGGGGCTTTTTGATTACCCAGCAAATGCGATACTCATAGATCCATCTAGTCAACATAAAGATTGAAATTAATGTTTCGTTTTAAAATCTAAATTGCAAAAAATGATCATGTGTCATTAATTCATTTGTGTAATAAAAAATTATTTTCAAAATTTTATGATTGTTCTGTGATCAGAGGTATTTAGCTATAAATATACAAAATTCCAAGTCTCTAACTTATACATTTCTAAAAAACTGGCAGACAGACATAAAAACAAGACTAATAGAATTTTGTCAGATGAACAAAACCTTAAAAATGCAGTGGAGCAGGACAATTTTATGTTTTCAAAAGAATTCTGGGTTATTTAAACAAAAAGTTACCAAATACAAACTAACCTAATAAACACTGACCATTTCCCACCCCTGTAAATTTTTCTATCATTTGTAAGATATAAAATTAAATGTTAAATTTAAAAACCTACATAATCAGGGGTGGAGAATTTTCAAAAAATCTCACCAGATAAGGATATATTTGACCAGTCAGCAAGATGGAAAATACAATTGACAATTATTATGACAACATGTATAAGACCTAAAATAATTTATTTTTACAATGCATTTTCATATTTTTTTCTTTAGATTTAAGAAATATATACCATGGAGAAAAGTTTAATTTAGAAAAGAGCTTGGTACCATATTTAAATTGTGATGATTTGGAAAGTTGCAATATATAGCTAACTAGTAAAAATAAAATTTCGTGATATTTTTAAAGCCTGCAGTTTTCCAAAGGCTACATAAAAATTCACTCACCATGTCAGAAAATCCATTTATTAGTGGCAAGTAAAATGATGTATTCCCCGACTCCAGTACATTGAATCCAAGATTACTGTATAATAGACTCCCTCAAATCCACAACTCTCTCAATTCAACACATAATTTACAGATGTAAACAATGAAACATTCAGTTCAGATATAGAGACAAAACTTTAGATTTATATCAATTCTATATATACAGTCGAGTCTATACAACGAAACTCCATACATCGAATTTCTCTATATAACGAATTTTTTGTATAAACGGTCCCCTTTTCGCATGATTACATTAAAAACAGTCCTTATATAGCGAAATATCTATCTCCATATAACGAATTTTTTCATAAATTGGTCTTAATTTATTCAGTTTTAAAAAAGCTTCGAAATCACATGGAGTCAATTTTCCATCACTTATTTTTGATTTATCGTTCAGTGCTGAGTTTTTTTTTTAATATTACTTCTCTCCTTGTTCTTTAAATCCAACGAATTCATCCCACCTCCCACACACCTTTCAACATCCTTCTCAAAACAGAGTCAATTAGATTGTTACACATATAAGAGAGGAATCAATGAGAGGTGCGTAAGAGAGGCCTTCAAATGGAGGAAAATGTTAACTACAATTTTTCATTCCTTGCTAAAATTTGAGGTCTTTTTTTTTTTGAGAGCGTAATAATTTTAAAATAAAAACAACAAAAAATTACAGATTTCTTCGTCTGAAATTAATGCAAGTCTTCCTTATTTGATTTTCACTAAGCTTTCAAATAAATGTCTGTTTTTTTTTTAACTGCTTAAATAATTAAGAAATAAAATGTTAGGTTAATATTTACTTTTAAACATTTCAAATCCTTAATTAAAAATATCAAAAATAATATTTGCTCAAAATTTACACATTAAATACAATTTTTAACATCATTTTCTATACATTGAATTTCTCTATATAACGAATTTTTTACTGGAACGATGGATTTCGTTATATAGAGACTCGACTGTATTTTAACATGCATTTTTTGTTAATATTACTGAATACATGTTTCTTATGAATAGAGAATTAATTTCTGAAAAAATTCAAGATATTGCTGTTATGATTGGTAATCATAATCTTCTTACCAAATACAAGTATTAATAAAGCTTTTTTGGTTATTAAGCCTGACTAAACCTGAAATAAAACTTCCTAATTTTATGATTTTGATGTGAATTAGGAAAAATACATTTCATCTTTATAAATATATATTTAATCATACATTGATTATTAACTTGACCTTTGCTTTTAATATTTTAAAAATTATCTAAATTTTTATTATTTTAATTTATTACTTATTTTAACATTTTATTATATTTTAAGTATTCATTATAGTTTCGACTGCATTATTAGTTATATTCATATTACTGCTTAAAAATGTAAACAAAGCAATGACCAGAAATCCACAGAATTCTAAAAACCGCACATCCTCTGGTCCCAAGCTGTGCAGATTTGAGGGAGTCTACTGCATAGATATTTTATTGCAAAGACTCTTTTGTGCTTGTTGTTACAATGTAATGTATCAAAAAGTAATAAAGAAATATCAATTATTTAAAATCTTAAAATTTATTTAAGCAAGTTAAATAAGAAATACATAAGATCAAAAATTACATAATGAGTTCATAACAAAGTTATTTCTATACATTATAAATAACATTTAGAAAACAGTATGAACCTAAATTATACAATTATTTTCAGTATATAACATAGGAATTACTAATGCAGTTTGCCTTTTGGAAGCTAAAAAAATATTTATTTTAGTATTCCAATTGATGAATTATGGTTTGATAAGTATAGTTAAAAAATTTACTTTTAGTTAATAAGGCAGGTTAAGCAGTTTTCTACAACACTGTAGATGAATATAGTAAACTTAGGAACACTTATAAGGCTAGTAAGTAGACTTGAAAAGTATATTTTAAATGCAAATAAAAAAGTTGTAACATTGAGCATAATTTTCAGCAATAAAAACCTTTTCAACACACATATTTTAATTGAGTAGAAAGCTTATTAAATATATAGAATTTTGATTTATGTTAAATTATCTTTTGCGTTACACAATTTTAAAAAAAAATTAATTTTACAGGCATCCACCATAGAACACTAATAAGATCCTAATTGTGAAACCAATAAGCTCTAAATTATAGTATTAAAATATTTATAATAATTACAAAACAAGTTAATTTGCTTGTTCATAGCAAAATATTGGAATATTGTTGATGTCATCCTTTCAAATGAGAAAATGCATCAGTTAGGTATTTATTTTTGTTGATTTTAAATTTATTAACATCTATGCATTTAACTCAAGAATGAAATTATGTTTTGCTGTCTTAAAAAATAAAACGATAAAAGTTGATTGACACAGTTGTATGCACAGCACAGTTCCAAACACTTAAAAATAACTACAAAAAAGAAATATTTAGTATAAAACTAAAGATACAAATAAATAAAAAATATATATAAAATGGATTCAACTAAAAAATATAAAATATATATATATCAACTATTTTTTTACATAATTTCAGAAATGACAAAATACTTTTAAATAATATTTAATTCATGAAATTAAAAATTTTTAAAATAAAGTTCATGAGTTTAATATCCACTCTCCAAAAGCAAATTTTCAGATAAGAGGTTATGAACACACTAATTTATCAAAAGGAAAGTATTTAAATGCATCAAGAAAGAAGTCTTTAATCAAAGCTGATATTTTATTTTATCCAATGGCACCAAATAAAGCTTTTAATTTTTAATTGTACTAATTCAAGAGTATTTCAGCATGCATAGAAAATAGATACCTATTACTAAAATTACAATCTTTTACACAAAAATGTTTTGCAATTTTTAAGGCACTATATATACATATTAAAATACTATTTCAACAAAGTTAGAAGCACATTTAACAGCATACTATGAATTTGTACATGAAAAACCATATTTTAACACTGTTTCTAGAGGTGTTAAATGACATCTCAGCAGCTCTTGATTTATGGCTATTTTATCTGTAATTTTTGAAACAATCACAAATCAAATATTTAATGCATAAAATGAGATTTCTGATTGTCTTAGTATTTTTATAAATAAAACAGCCCTATATTAATCCCTCCACAATGAGCTTCTTGAATACAATCTTTAATCTTCTAGAACTAATGTTTTAAAATAGAAATTTTTGCCAATTTAATTCAAGAAATTTGATTCAATAAAAATTATGGTCAGTTATTGATATGAAACAACAACAATATGCACTCTGTATGTGCAACATACCAGCAAAATCACGGCAACTCCATTTGCACTTGGTGTGAAAAGCATATTGTCGGAGCATCAGTTACAATAACTGACAATGCTGATGAAGCTTGCTCCTTCCTAATTTATGGTGCTTGGTTCAAGGGCACCACTCACACCACCATTATACTATGTTCACATTGAGATAATTTAGTCACTTGAAGGTTTTTTTTTTTTTTTTTTTTTTTTTTAAATGGACAAACACAGAATCAAAATTTTGACTTGAGCAGGTTTCTGAAACTCACTTAACTTTCAATACTCTCTTAATTATGGGTTCAGTATAAACAAATCAGCTGAACTTTATTTTTATTTTTTTTTTCAGCTTATTATAAAAAGGGGTTAAAATCATAAAAAGGCGTCATTTATCACAGTAGAAATAGTGTTAATATATACACTTACAGCAGATAATTAAGGCAGCTGCCAACAGGTATTCTTACCAAATGTATTAGAAGGTATCATGAAAATTTTATTTTTATTAGTTCCCATTACATATAAAGTGTACATTGAAAGCTAATTCAAATTTTATTAAAGCAGATCTTTTTGTGGATAGAAAAATGAAAAAAGAAATTATAGTTTGGTCCCAAACATTAATCACATTAAAATATATATAGATACCAATATATTTCCTCACCTGAATTCTGAAAGACATGACTTAGTTAAAATATATTTACAAATAATACATACACTAAAAAGAAAAAAAAAAGCAATTTTAAAGATTAAAAACCATCTAAAAGGAATAAGCATTAAAAGCTTCTCACTAATGTCTATCACATAAAAAAATATTCATTTAAAACTTCATTGCAGTTGCATAGTAAAAATTGTTGAACAATGTTATTTTATAAAGATCAGATCTTGCATATGTTGCAAATTTATGAGACTGGGGATATTGATCAGTTCAAATCTAAAATTTCCCTCACTAGTGTTAAATCTCTGGCCATGGGATGCATTTGTAAAATCTCATGTCAGAAATGTAACTTTTTTTCTGCATACTCTTCTAATTTTTTTTTTTTTTTTTATTAAAAAACTATTTTTAAAATATATACTCAATTTTATTTCAAGTATTAAGATCTTACTCATAGCTCATCAGCTTGTCTAAAGTTTTAACACACAAAATATTAAACATTTTAGAAATACCTTGTCAATTTAAAGAAAATAATAAAAAGAAAAAAATATTTGCATTTCCTGATGAGAAATTTTAAAAATATGAATGCACCCCATGACTATAGGTTTAACACTAAAGAGGAAAATTTGAAATCGGACCAATCAACACTTTTACAGTTTTTCTACCTGTATTGGGATATTCAAAATATACTTTTAGCAGCTTAAGATTTTTTTTTTTTTTTTATGTTTAATTTCAAATTCTCTTCTCTTTCATATTTAGTAATTTGGTATTATTGCTCAAAATAGTGTGAATGCTAAAGTAATTGCTTGTGTGTATGATAACAATAAATAGGTTATTAGAAAACATTTCTTCTCTCTCCAAAACCAGTGTTGTATCCAGGAAGTGGCCCCCGGGGGGGGGGGGGGGGGGGGGGGGGGACATTCCCCCCTGGAGCAATGAAATTCTCCCTAACCTGGAAAATTTTGGATTTTGGGTTTTCAATGGTCAAAAAGGGCAATCTCCCCACCCCCCACCCCCAGGAGCCACCGAAGTCCTTCTCGGAGAAAAATGTCTAATTCAACACTGCTCCAAAACTATTCCCTCTATTTAGACAAGACAATTATAGAAATGAAGTATCAATGTCAATGTAACAAAATAAATTAAAGAAGTCAATTTTTCTTAAGTTCATTTCCTTTTATATTTCAAAGAGCAGCATGACAGCATTAATCTGGTGATAGCTTTTTTATTATTATTATTTATGAGAAATTAACCAATTCACTGCTAAACTGTAAGCTAATTGTGTTTATTCAGGAAAATGTCTAAATACCTTTAAAAAAAGTCAAATAGTGATCCTAGAAAACAGACTCAATTTCTTGCAATTATAGCATGAATGATGCAATGAAATTAGATATAGGAATAATGCATTCACATCAACTAATTTATACGGATGGAAAAATGAGTTCAACTAAAAACTGACATTTCAAAATTAAACTATTTGACAGTCTAATGTTAATTGATACTTTCAGAACATATTCTTAAATTTAAAGTTTCATGAATAATTTTATTTAAAATTTACAAATAAAGTATGTTTAGAGATCAGCTACCTTATCTATAAAATTAAAAAATTGCTTATGAGTGTTTTTGCACGTCTAGTGTAAAAGGCCCTTAACTTATTTCAAGCAAAATATGCATTGATATAAAAGTAATTCAAAATTAACTGACTAGGAATTAGAAATACTAAGACATTTCCATAAATACTATGCACACAGATACAAAAAACATCATTTAAGAAACATCACACTGAAACTTATCTTGATCACATTTTCAAGAAAAATAAATTTATATATTACCTCTTTTAAATTTTATGTAAAAAAAAAAAAAAAAAAACTTTACAAGAAACTTTACACAGAAATGTTAATTTTTGCTAAACTCTTATTCTACAATATAATAGTGATGTTTCTTAAGAGACTATTGTTTAGAACAAAATGTTATAATACTGAACATGGCAGTTAAAATAAGCCTTAATATGACCTACCCTAATGAAATTAAATGGAACAATTTAAAGAACTAATATAAAGACATTCATGTCACATAAAAAATATATAAATTGCAAACAAGGCTATGTTGCTTCCTCTGACTCTGACATAATTCTATCAAGAATATCCTGTATTCTTTGGTGAATATTTTTTCCTTTTCTAGCTTGGAAATTTTTAGATGGGCTATTACTCTGCCTGAGATTCTCAGTAGATACAGCACTTTCTTCACCTTCAGAAGTTGTTGGTTTTCCCCTACTAAAGGAGGCAGGTTTCACATGATCACTAGAAAAATTAACCTCATTAGTTTGAGTTAAGGAAGTTCTCCTAGAGAGTCGATAATCCGAATTAGCTTTCAATTTTTCTATAATTGTGGTAAAAGGGAATTTTGATGAATCATCATAATTAGAGTTATAGAGTTTTAAGTTTTTAGTACATGAATCAGGATAAGCATCACGAGAACCTTCTTCGAGATGCTTATCCATATTATGGTTTTTAAATGGAATATTGTCTTTTTCTGTCGACTTGAAGCGTTTCTTAACAGACTGAAAATTTGAAGGGCTAGAAGGACTAGTTGTCACACTTTTTACATCTCTCAACTTCGTGAAAGGAGTAGATGATTGCATAGGCACACCAGGATTTTCACAAGCAACAGGAGAGGACTGAACTTCACCCCACTGTTGCTCAGGTTCTTCTACAGTAACATCTAAAAAGCTACTCGCATTTGACAACAGTTTAGACTTTACACAGCTGACATTTGTTTCTTTCTTATTTACAAATTGAGCGGGCAAACTGGACCTTTTATTTAATTTAGGATTATTATTATTATTGCCGTATGTGAAACTAGAAGAAAATTTGCGAGGTTCTTTCTGAGATAAATTTTGTATGCCAAGAGATTCACCAAGTTGCCATGTCAACTCCCTATTTTCAGCTGATACAGAGTTCAGTACTCTTTCTAGCATGGAGACCTTAGATCTCAATGCGTTTGTTTCCAGTTTTTGTTCATCTAAACTAATTCGAAGCTCACGATTTTCCATCATCAATAATCGTGTTTCGTCCTTAAGGCTATTTTCAATTTTGCTGCTTTCATTGGTTTTGGAAGACAACAAGTGCTCTAATTCACCGAGTTTCGTGTGTAAAACAGCATTTTCAACGAGATAAATCAGAACTTGTCGCTGAAGATCAACAACACTCGTTTCCTTTAAAATAGAAGAGACCATGGCACTATCAATTTTATTTGAAGTTCTCCTCTGTATTTTTTTAACATGTTCAGAAAAAGCTGCACCATCAAAACATTCAGAAGACTCAGCAGCTGGATTTCTTCTTGACATGCTTCTCTCTCCAAAAGCACCAGCTGCTGGTTCCGATGATTGTTTTGTACAATTAATGCAGCTAGCAGAAGCTTTTAAACTTTCTTCCTGTGCTAGAGATAGAGTTTTTTCATGATTGGTTGCTGGCAATGTTGGATAATTTGATTCTACATTATCTGAACAACCTTTCTGGTCAATTACAGATAACTGTTTTTGCAGAACTTCAGTTCTTTGGCTAATTTCATCTAATAAATGCAATAATTCATCTCCTGATTCAGGTTTTACCCAATTAACTGATGCTTTTAAAGACAAATTGTCATGAATTTCACGACAATCTGAATCTAATCCACTGTCTTGTTTATCACTATCTAAACCCAAATCTTTTTTACAATCAAACTGTTTTTCTGGAAGTTCCGAAATATTGTCAGAAGTTGAAATCTTACTTGTATCACATTCTTTTGGAGATTTTAATTTTTTTAGACCAAATGAGCTATAGATAGATCTAGATCTTGAGAAAGAGCCTGATTTTGAAATTGAGAGGGGTGGAATGTGATTGGCTGATGCATTCAAAATTGAACCTTCTAAAGCTCCACTGAAAGTTCTAGAATCACTACAAAGGAATTTTCTAATTTCTGCCAAAGAATCAATGACATCATCTTGAATGCTTTCAATATTTTCGACTCTTTTCTGCAAATCCTGAAAAATGAAATTTGTTATGTAGAAGGTGCAATTCAAAATAATTTCAAATAAAAATTATAATAAATAAAATTAAGAAACTGTTTTAGATATACTTTAGAATACACATTTTTTTATTACAAGGTATCCCAAAAAGATTTAAATGTGCTTTCAATATTTAGCAGAGTTAAATGGGCAAGGTAAATTGTAAAAATGATCAAAATAGGATATGATTTAAGACTATGTAGATGAAATAGCTCTACTTTGATAATTAAATTGCTACTTTTCAATTCTAGTTTTAATTTGTTAAATCTTTTGAGATTTCACTGGCTACTGACCTCTAACATGCAGCTAGTGATAGTATATTTAAGAAATTTCAAAATTGTAGTTTAATACATAAGTTTCATATAAAAATGCTTTTTGGATAAACAAAAAAATATATTATAAAAAATGTATGTTATGTACAGTTTTCACCTGATAATAAGATTGGTTCTGTTTGACAAACACTCATTATGCAGTTAGAACACTTTGAAAATGAGCATGCCATGTGTAGCTATTAAAGTTTGGAAAAAACTTTTGGCATTAATCTGTTCATACAGGGTTGGTATAAAAACTGGTTTTTTTGAAAAAAAACCAAAAAACCGGGTTTTTTTTGTTTAAACCAGGTTTTTTTGGTTTAAACCGGGTTTTTTTTCAAATCATTATTTAAATAGCATTTGCAAGAAAAATAACTTGAGTTTTAGAAAGTCATGACGATTTTTTGTAATTAATAGTTAATTAATGTTAAACATTCACATTAGTATTTATTTTTTTTTATAATTAAATAACTAAAGCATAAAAATTTATAATTAAATTATCTTATAAGTTTAGGTTTCTATAGGGAAATATTCATTGTGTGAAAAAAAAAAACTATTAATTTATTAGTATACTTATATAAACCTTTTAGATAATAATTTAAGAAATAATTATATGCAGGTTGATAATGAAGAACATAGTAAAGGGCAAACAAACATATTTTACTAAATTAACAGAAATAAGCTGAAATAGAAAACATTTTCTTGTGCATAATTTAGAAATTATTTACAGTATTAACATCAACAAATGATTATTAATCTCTTACTACATATATTTACTTAAAAAATATCAATATGCATTTTATTAATGCTAAAAAATACATGTGTATTGACTTACTTGATACATCAACGAATGTAATGCTTACACAAATTGAGACATAGGCTTAGAAAAATTATTATTATTTTTTAAATACAAACTTTATTTTTTCTGTTTCTTTGTTCTTCAAAAGGTGAAGATTTAGCATTAAATTTTATTATCTGTGCAAGCATCGAGTTACATGGATATTTTTGTTTTGTAAAATTTAATGTATCCTTTTTTTCTTGTTCACATAGTTCACTTTGACTGTATTGTAGTTCAAGCATGTATACCTAAAAGGGCACGGGTGTTAGGGCTATTTTATACCTGGACTAAAAAACTATGGGACTTCTTTATTTACATTTTTTTTCTCTTAATATTTTTTGAAGACCTGCCCAATTATAAACTGCATTAGTAATGGAACTTATTACTTTAGATATTATCCAGGGCAACTGCAATAGAATTTAACAGTTTAAACATATCTTCAACATTTCTTTTAAAATAAAAATTAGACAGATACGAGCTTTTGAATATTTTTATCAATAACATTCCTATTTTCTACACAAATTTTAAGTAAAGTGGGGCAATTTTTAAGGTAAACATCTAAAGCATCTGAAAATGAATCACACCTAGTATTATAAGGAAGAGCTAATTTGACAGCATTTACATTGCATGCAATTTTTAAATTTGGCTCTTAAACATGTTTTTGATATATTTCTTATTCCCTCGAATGAAAACCAGATTATATTTTCCTTTCTTCTAGTTTTAGACATTCTTTTATTTCAATATATATATAAGTAGCTTTCTTAAAATAAAATACAGTACAAAGGAACTAGAAACAGAAAAAAATAATGTAAAAACTGCAAATCCAATCCAAGAAAAACAAGCTTACTAAAACCAATAGCTATGAAACAGAGAAAATTCATAGCCAATCATTCATTAGCATACAGAACAAGAGTAACCAATGGAAAGAATGACTTATGATTATGTCATTATTGATGCATTGATGCATGATGCAATCCTTAGTAAATCATAATCAAGCTATCTAAGCAGTAAAATTGCATTTTTGGCTGGCATATGCCACTTTTGCATTTTTTAAAAAATAAAAGGTTTAAAAAAGAATTAAAACTAACTACCCTTTTTTTATCCTCCACAGTTCACTGTAGAAAAATATTTTGCTATGTCAATTTATAGCTAGTAAGAAAAATTAGATTGATTAAAGATGTTAGTCACTTTAAAAATTTGTCTTTAGCTTTGCTTGTAGCTACTCCATAACTTTGATTTTGCACATTTTAATAATGTGTAAAATAAATGAAAACATTAGGGAAAAGGGAAAAAAACCAAATTAAAAAAAACCAGCATGTTTTTTTTTAAAAAACCACTTGGTTTAAACCATGGTTTAAACCACGGTTTAAACCAGCGTGGTTTAAACCAAACAACCCTGTGTTCATATATGGATTATAGACAGCAACTCTACAAAATCAAAGTTTGTAAATAATATTTTTTTTTTTTTCATGGATATTTTTTACATTTAAAAATTTGACAAATAGAACCATATTATTCTCAAACCTCTTGTCTTTATTAGAATAACAGGGTTCTATCATAAAAGAATCATGTAGAGAATCATGTAAGATAAATATATCTTAATTTGTGTGTTTTTTTTATAGCTTAACAAAGTGAATTTTATTGATTAATTCGAATAAACATCAATGGATAGTAATTTATACTATATGCCAACTATATTTTAATACCATCAGTGGCGTAGCTATAGGGGGGGCAAGGGGGGCGGCTGCCCCGGGCACCGAGGTCAAGGGGAGCCAAACTGAGGAAGGCTTAAACTGAAATTATCTTACATATTTTGACAATAAATATAAATTGTAGTCTTTTCACATGTGTTTGTTTCTGAATGTTTTCTTGAGCAAATTATTTTGTTATACCCAAATAATGAAGAAAGACAAAGCTTCTGTAAATGTTTTTAGGCATATTTCAAGACATTTGGTACCTAAGGTAATTATGTACCTTACCAAAGGCGCAAAATTAATAAATAGGGGGCGCCAAACTGAGAGCAGCTTTGAACCAAAATTATTTCAGATATTTTGACAGTTAAGAATTGTTCACCTTTTCCAGGGCTCGCACGGTTTCTAAAATTTTCACACTTTGCTACCAGTATTTTAAAACTAAAATCTTCTTGGAAGGTTCCGATAACATGCAATAGAATATACATTAAATATTACCATTTTAAAATTCTGTTAAGAAAGTATGAAAATTTTAGGAATGGTGCGAGCCCGGCCTTTTCTTTTGTATGTGTGAATATTTTGATAAAATTTGGTGATGATGGGCGGAATGGAGAATCCATAATTGACAATCGCTGATGAAACTTTCTGTCTAGCCGTTGTTTATCAATCAAAAGGCCTGTTGACGATTTTGAGTCAGTTTCTGGTATCCAAAATAGTAAATAGTATACAGTAAAATCCTGTAAGATGGAATTCATAGAAAAAAAAGTGTTATAGACAAGTTCATTTCTTAGCTCGTGTAAATGTATTACATATCTTTTCTTGCATATTAGTATATTAATTTTGTGTCATAGACAAGTTCTTTTCTTAGCTCGTGTAAATGTATTACATATCTTTTCTTGCGTATTAGTATATTAATTTTGAATTATCAATACGTTTTTTGTTTAAAACAAGATTCATAGCTAGGTTCTTTTTCACTCTTTTTACAATATTTTTACTTGGCTATATTTTAGTAAACGTAGAAATCTACAATTATTTAAAAAGAAAACAAATAACAATTGTAGAATAATGGTAATTTTTTGGACCAGGTATTATTTTATGGATCTTTAAACGAACCAAAACACGCGGAGAGAAGGATTTTCACATGGACTCTGTCGAAAATAGAAAGGAAAATTTTGGACCGTGAAGAGTACGAATGAAACAAATCGCAGCTCTGTACAGAAAAAAATTATTAGGCCCGAGAAGAGTGCAGAACAGGTCCGGCCCTGCCCAAAAGTCTAAGCTGAAAATAAGTCTGATCCCGACCCATGGCCAAGCGGGGCTTCGGGCAGGCCTGTGCAGATCTCTAATTTGTATACTAGCTAACTCGATCGTTCATATTTCCAAATGATCCGTGAATGATTAAAGGCTCTATTAATATTTTTTTAAAAATCAAATCTCTCAAAATCTCTTCGAAAGGTCCATAAAATAAAAAGGCTATGAAATTAACATCCTTTTAATTTTATTCAAACAATTCAGCTTTAAAAACTACATTTTTCATGCTTCATTTTTTTTTTTTAAATATGATGATTAAACATCGTGCTTTGCGTAAAAGTAATTCAGTTACATTTATGATTGCATTTTCTCTTTTAGAATCCAAAGATGGAAAATTGTGATAAATTTTACAGGATAAGGCGTATATCGCGAACTATAAAATAATGTAGGGTGGAGCTGTATTTAAGCTGTTAGAAAAACACATATCATCAAGCTGAGAGATCCGTAGTTCAAGAATTAACAAACGAATATGAATCATCCGAAAATTATTTAAATTCAATGCTCAATCTGTAAAATCATTGTAATGTTCACTATTTTAGTAGTTTGGTGACTAAAGAATATTTTAATTCCTGTTGTCTTAACTATACTTCATTTCCCAACCAAACTCGCTTTATGAATGATCCACTAAAATGGTTCAGAATACACACTTCTGAATACTACCTAAAAGTTGTCCAACGCACAAGATAATACAACTGTGCAAAGGCATCCGCATTGTTTGCATCAGTGAGGAAGGACATTCTAGTGAAGGCCCATGTTGCTTTTAAGGATGTTTAGCTGAAGGCTCACTGTCGTCGGCAGAGTTTACCGGAGATGCCACACATGTGTTTTTAACTACTAAAAAATCTTCTCTCCAATTTCTTTTTAAAAAATAATCTCCGGCATGGGTCTCCGTGCTTATGGCCCAGTAAAGAAGGCGTGCTGCGCACGCGCTGGAAAATCTTAAAAAAATCATAAGATGAGTAGAAAGAAAAAAAATCGTGGAAATTGGTCCATGAAACTTTAGATAAAAACATCCCCAGATGGTGGAAGGTAGAACTAAAAACTGTAAGACAATCGAAAACAAGTTGAATGAGCAAAACCCAGTTGAAATTGTGCCCGAGATAAGAATGCAACCCCTGCGCTGGAAGATGGAGCTGGAACTTCAAGAATATCGTAAGCTAAGATGAATGAATAAATTCCGGTTGAAATCTGGCCTGTAGAATCCGAGAAAAGAATATGCCGATAATGTTCCATAATGGTGGTAAAATAAGTCTATATTTTTGAAAACATTGTTTAAATGTAAATAAAGGGGAGAAACCCTTGTGAACAAAATCTTAACTCATCTCATGGAACCCTTGTCACAGAACACACTAATAATCTTTGATAAAATGCTTTTAAATAGTTGTTAGCATTTGGCCTCGTTTAATAATTAAGTCGATTGTCTACATATCAAACAATTTCTGATCCATTAGTTTTCGAAAATTAAATGGAGGGGTCGGCTGGAAATTTTTTTATTTCGGTTTTTAATGAATGTTCGTTTCTGAAGTTCTTTCTCCGAACTTCCGTACTGTCTCATCAGTTTATTCGAAAAAAATTAAGTACAGTTACCGCCCGATCCTTAAACATTTCATATACAGGTGTAAAATACCTTTCTACATGTACTCTGATATTTTTCAACCAATATCTTAATTAGCTTTCTTAATTTTTACTGATTAGTGAAAAATTTTAATTTCTTAAATTTCGGCTGTGGAGCCAGGTTCAGATATAAGCACGATTTTGCCGTTTCGTGAAAAATAATCGCATTTTTGACGAATTTTTATTAAAAATTCCATTTTTTCATAGAATTGGTATTGAGAAAAACCAAATAAAATATGTGGCGACCTATCCCCGAGTTTTCCGATCATAAACCCTATAAAAAAAAAAAAAAAAAAGTAGTACTTTTAAGCAGAGTTCGCACAGCCGTACCACTAAAATTGAAGAACAATTTCAATGTATTTCACTGCAAAAAAAAATCTTACAAAATCTTTGAATGAAGGTGGTGGTTGAGAATTCTGTGTTTTATACATTAAATGTAATTTTTCTTATTTTTAATAGTGGTGTCAGAGTCCTTAAAAAATATAAGGAGTGTGCAAACCTTGTTTAACCTAGTACGACCTTCCTAGTACGACCAATACAAATGTCTGTTTTCGTTCTTTTTTAACCCTTTCAGAAATAGTGGTATGTTTGTGAAACCACTTAAGTTTATTTCCCAAATCCACAGTGGCACCATAATTTTGGTGGAAAATTTTCCGCTTATTATATATGTGAAAGAAATAACATCCAACTGTTTCTATTAAGAAACAGCCATTTGTATTGGTTATACTAGGAAAACTGAAAAGAACTACTTTGTTTTTCATAGAGTTTAAGAACGGAAAATTCGAAGATAGATCGCCATATATTTTATTATTTGACTTCTTTCAATACAAATTCTACGGCTTTTTATTCTTATTTCCAAATAAATCCATTCTCAAATTCAGGTGTCATTCATTTATTTCAACATTTTAGCACTGGAAGTACTTTGCCCCTGAGAGTAAGTATTAAAAGCTAAATATATTTGATATACAGGGTGTCCCAAAAGGTTGTTTACAAACTTAACATGCTGGTCTGTCATATCATGATGAACAATATCAAATAGGAAACTAAGGGTCCCAAACATCTTCCAAAGGAGATATGCGCCATTAAAATTTAGGGTCCAAAAATTCAAATGATTATAAAAAACAGAAAAATTGGTTGATTCGTTTGCGGTTTTCACTAAAACTATTCTTTACGTCAGTATTTTCTTGAAAATAAATTATAAAGATAAATTTCAAAAAATGTCGATAGAGGGCGCTTTAGACTCTGGAGTAACGATAAACTAGTTTTTATCAGTATTTTTTGCATCTCATTAATTTTTTTTAGAAGCTTAGACAAATTTTGAGCTCACAATCTAAATCGTTGAAAGTGGTTAAGTAGCGCAAACTGAATTGCGGGGGGAGGTTCAAATTTCAAATGATTATAAAAAACGGAAAAATTGGTCAATTGATTTGCGATTTTCACTAAAATTATTCTTTATGTCAGTATTATCTTGAAAATAATTTATAAAGATAAAATTCAAAAAATGCCGATAGAGGGCGCTTTAGACTTTGGAGTAACATACAACTATTTTTTTTTCCGTTATTTTTTGCATCGCATAATTTTTTTATAGAAGCTTAGACAAACTTAAATTTTGAGATGAAAATCTGAATCGTTGGGAGTGGTAAAGTAGCGCAAACTGAACTGTGTTCAATGGGGGTGGGGAGGTTCAAATTTCAAATGATTATAAAAAACGGAAAACTTGGTTTTCGCTAAAACTATTCTTTATATCAATATTTTCTTGAAAATAAATTTTACATATATCTTTCAAAAAATTCCGTCAGAGGACGCCTTAAACTTTATAGTAACCAACAACTATTTTTAACCGTTATTTTTTGGTATCTAATAAAATGCTTGTAAAAGTTCAAACTTAAATTTTGTACTCAAAATCTGCATCGTTGTGAGTAATTAAGCGGCCAAAAATTGAACTGCGTTCGAGGGGTGGGGAAGGTAACATTTCAACTCCTGAACACAGTTCAATTTGCGCTACTTAACCCCTCCTATCGATTTAGATTTTGAGCACAAAATTTAAGTCTAAAATTTTGCAAGCATTTAATTAGATTAAAAACGTTAAAAATAATTATTGGTTATTCTAAAGTTTAAGGCGCCCTCTAACGGATTTTTTTAAATTTATCTTTAAAATTTATTTTCAAGGAAATATTGACATAAAGAATAATTTTAGCGAAAACCGACCAATTTTTCCGTTTTTTATAATCATTTGAAATTTGAACCTCCCCACCCCCATTGAACACAGTTCAGTTTGCGCTATTTTACCACTCCCAACGATTCAGATTTTCATCTCAAAATTTAAGTTTATGTCTAAGCTTCTAGAAAAAATTATGAGATGCAAAAAATAATGGAAAAAAAAATAGTTGTACGTTACTCCAAAGTCTAAAGCGCCCTTTATCGGCATTTTTTGAATTTTATCTTTATAAATTATTTTCAAAATAATACTGACATAAAGAATAATTTTAGTGAAAATCGCAAATCAATTGACCAATTTTTCCGTTTTTTATAATCGTTTGAAATTTGAACCTCCCCTCGCAATTCAGTTTGCGCTACTTAACCACTTCCAATGATTTAGATTTTGAGCTCAAAATTGAAGTTTATGTCTAAGCTTCTAAAAAAATTTAATGAGATGCAAAAAATAATGGTAAAAACTAGTTTATAGTTACTCCAAAGTCTAAAGCGCCCTCTATCGACATTTTTTGAAATTTATCTTTATAATTTATTTTTAATAAAATACTGACAAAGAATAGTTTTAGTGAAAACCGCAAACGAATCGACCAATTTTTGTGTTTTTTATAATTATTTGAATTTTTGGAACCTAAACTTTAATGGCGCATATCTCGTTTGGAAGACGTTTGGGACCCTTAGTTTCCTATTTAATATTGTTCATAATGATATGAGAGATCAGCATGTTAAGTTTGTAAACGACCTTTTGGGACACCCTGTATATTTAAATTCAGCGCATATACATTAAACAAAACTATATCTATGTGTATCTGTATGAGGAATAACTGGGATATTAATGGGAAAAAAGAATTTGACTAGGGAACATCTTTGTGGACGGAACTAATGTATTTCGTCGCTCAATCTTACAATCATCACCACGAATTCAATCAGATGTCCCACGAGGCATTTACATAAATTTCGAGACCTACATGGTCGTAAGTTATGCAGGCACCTCTCCCCCCCCCCCCCCCCCCCCCCAAATGGGCAAAATCTAATATTTTTCCTGCGCGTTCTTGCTAATCAGTTGGGGCTTTGATATTTTCCAGCAGGAGGCAAATATATAAATTTGAGAGGAATATTTAGTTTAATTGGTTAATTAGCTTTTGGTTTACACGTGATCAAGACCTGCACATTTCCTGAGATGTGTGACACACAGGGCTTTAACCACAAACGATGGAGAATTGTCCAAACGTCAGCATTTTCTATCCAAAGTTACTCTTTAATTTTAATGTAAACATAATAAATCGTATGCTGTGAATGTTACAAGTGATAACACAGATTTTAGAATATAAGATTAAAGTTTTAAAAAAAAACTTAAGGATTTTGAAGAAAATAAGTTGAAACTAATGTGAACAATAAATAACTAAAAAATCTACTTAAAACATCATTAAAAAAGTAAATGATGTTGTTTTAAGAAAATCTTTTGGATCTTAAGGATTTTAACTTAAATTTTTTTAAATTTCATTTTATTTTTTCCTCGATTTTAAAAGGATTTTAATCCTTATCCTTTTCATGTATATATGGGTATTTTCAAGGGCACTAGTTGCGTAAGTTACAAATTACGATTTTAGGCTACCACGCTGTAAAAAAAAAATCTGTAAAGTTACTAAACTTTTTCTAGGAAACTGGGATTCTAAGCACTTTTCATGTAACCGACTCTAAAACTAGAATTTTTGATGTTACCGTTACAGGAAAAGTTCTAGGAATCCCAGTTTCCTAGAAAAAATTTAGTAACTTTACAGATTTTTTTTTACAGTGCAGTATTTTAGAACGGATAAATGTGACTTATTTTATCGGAGATATTTCATTAATTGAATAAGGTCAAGCAAACTTTCCGAAATTAATGTGGACCTACAGGCATAGCAGTTAGCAGTAATGTAATTCACTCCACAAAAACTCCTTAGATCTACTTGTATATAGTATATGTATCTCTCTCTCATAACTGATCATTTTTATGCGACTGCGATCTTATTTATTAACCAATTTGGAAGAGATTTAGCATATGTTAAGAAGAGACATAAGTGGAATTTTTTGAAAAAAAAATTTTTTTTGTTTTATTGACTTAAAAAGTTCTTTGAACCTCCCTGAATCCATCGGTATGCCAGTTTTTTCGCCATTAGAAATAATCGTAAAAAATTCAAAGGGATACACCGACTCGGACGCCACGTCCATTCACATTAATTTTACGCTAACATTTTATACTTACTTTTATTTTTAAATTCTACTCGCACCACTATATTTTAAAAATAAATTTGTAGTCTGCACAAGCATATGTTGATAAAGTTCAAGTAAAAGTCAGTCCCATAAAAAAAACTGTAGCTAACCGAATAAAATTCGTGTAAGAGTTGCTGGTCCAGAAGCCACGTGGAAAATGTCATACAACTGATAAGAGTTAAAACATTACCTCATTTATTATATGTAACTAAATTTTATTCAAGTGTTTATATGTACTTATTTTTATTTTTTATTATTTATTTTTATAAGCTTTATTCGTGTGTTTGATAAAATTGTTAGGTAACTTCAGACAAGTTAGAAGTGTCTGTTTTTTTTTTTCTTGAAAAATTGTACTTTTTACGTAAAAATTCCATTATCTCAAAGTTTATAAAAAATTTACTTAGCTTCGGAGAAAAAAAATTCTGAAAATTCCATATTACTCTGTAATGAACAATTTTAGTCGCAGAAAAAACTGTTTGCATAAATCTTGAGCATATTTCAGTAACTCTGAATTTCAAATTTCACTAAAATTGGTCGGGTAGTTTCAAAGGAAACGGGTTTTAAAGTTAACATATTTTCTATAGTATTGCACAGTCATGTCTTCCCCTAAAGCATACATTGCATATAGTCTTGTCTTCCCTTAATCTCGTCCAATTTATTTAACATCTTGATCCGCCATTCTGTTTCAAAATAACAGCCGCTGTACGATTTTAAACTTAGTAAGTATATCTATACATATAATAAAACAGTAGGACCCGGTGTGTCTGTACATTGAAGATAATTGACAAAAATGGAGTCAGGGCGATAAAAGAAAACCAATGAAACACAAAAAAAATTTTTTTGAATTTTTTGTCTGTCTGTCTGTCTGTCTGTCTGTTCGAGGTTATCTTCGTAACTACTGAATGGATTTTTATGCGGTTTTCACTAATGAAGAATACACACTCCCGGGCAGTGTATAGGCTTTGTTTCATCAAAATCGGACAACAGACAAAAAAGTAACAAAAAGAAACAAAAGAAACTATTAGGTGCGCTGCTCACGTTTTTTAGTACATAACGTTTTTTAGTACATATAAAATCCAATAGATGTCACTGTGCGATTTTAAAACGCGCTATCGTTATGTTTTCGCCAGTCTACTTAAGTATGAGAAAGTTTCAAGCTGGCTGTCGTTCCATGTGGTTTAGTCGGTAGAACGTCAGTGCGCCATACTGATGGCCCGGGTTCGATTCCCAGCATGGAATTTTTTTTCACTATGTTGGCATTAACGCCTATAAGCAATTAAAAGAATTTGAAATATTGTATTCAAGGCGAATTTTCTCTCTGGGAAAATTTCCTTGCATTAATATGTCAGTGTAATTTTTTTTTCGATTTAATTTTTTTTTTCGAAACTTTGTTTTTCTTAAAAAATTACAGTAAATATTTGATATTTCCCAACGTTTTTTGAATGATCGACTTGCTTTTTTTTTTTTTTAATGTATGTCTGAACCTTATCTAACTACTTCTTCAAGATTTCTTTAGATAAACCGACCAGCGTAGCGGGCGAAGGCCGCTAGTATATATATAAATGCAATTTCTTGCTTAATAGTCAGGTCTTGATAGAAGAATTAAAGAACATTTTTTGGTTTCCTTTCTATCTTAAAAAATAGATGAGTATAGCAGTTTGAAATTCTAAAGTGGCTACCGTTTTAAAACAGTTTTTTTTCCATAATCGGCAATCGTTTTACCAAATGTGTTTTTTTCAATTATTTTTATAGTTACTATTCACATACACTTAAAACAACACTCATATCCGCCCCTGAATTTACTGAATTTGAATAATTCAGTATTAACAAAAGCTAGAAATCTTCTAAAATTGGATTCGGTATTTTAGTTTCGTGTGTTTTAATAAAATTAGCTGAACCCTTAGAAACAAGGAATAGTGAAGCTGTCTTTTCTTGCTGGTAGAAGAAAAAAATACTTTTTTCGTAAACATTTTTTTTTTTTTTTTTTTTTTTTTTTGGCAGTTGTGTATGTGTGTGTGTGTGTGTGGGGGGGGGGGGGGGGGGCAAAAGTTCCTCTTGCCCCTGGCGCCAAAAAACGTAGCTACGCCACTGAATACCATAACAGCAAGTTGATGCTTTCACTTATTCAGACTAATTAATAGTATTTTCACAAACTTAATGAATTTACATAAGGTTTTTATTTTATTTTATTCATTTTTGGTCAAAAACTGGTTTTTGACATGTCATGGTAAAAATAGTGTTTTTACCAGTTTATTCCATCAAAATCCTATTTTTTTCCAATTTTCCTCCAATTTAAAATGCAAGTGCAGCTAGAGATAGGAATGGCCGGAAAAGTTGGGAAAAAACTGGATTTCTTCGTTTTCCAAGCAAATGCATTTGTGTAATTCTGAACTCCTACTGGAAATTTGGGAAATTATTTCAAAATAACAAAAAGTAATTTCATCATATTTCCACCAAAGTTAAGTAAAATTAAAGAATTTTTTTCTGATGCAAATCTTAATTGTAGGTGGAATAAAATGTATCCTACCTCCACTCAAGGTGTTAAGTGTGTGCATTACCATGATATATTTTTATTGCAACTATTAATACATTTGAAAAAAAAAAAATGCATTAAAATTAATAATTATTACACCAAGTAGGAAAAACTATCACACTTATAACTTTTTAACTTTTTTCAAGTGTAGGAATGAAGAGAGGCTAGAATTACTTCATCTACAGTTTGCTATTATTAAAAAACTATTAAAAAAAAAAAAAAACATCTTTTAAAAATTAAAGTAGCAAAACACTTATTTTAACTACAGCAAAAGTGGCATGTTTTAAACCCGTATTTGTAGATTTTATACAAATTTTACAAACCATTGGTGCTGAATCCTTAAATAAAAATAGATTCAGGATAGCAAAAACCAATAAAAAAGTCTTATAAATTCGGATTATTGCTATGTTTCACAGAAATTTTATGGGGTTGCCTATTTTTATTTTTCTGAAAAAATTGGAATAGTTTACATTGGATTGTGCAAATAAAATTTATGTTTCATATTGATTACCGTTGATTCATAATTTAAATAGTAAAATATTGCTAAAACAGTAAATATAGTTTTTTAAATGTCCAATGTACAGAAGTTAAAGTCGTTATAAAGCAATTTTCCCAAAATCAGAAAATTCACTTTTAAGAAATTATGCGTATATAGCAAATTTAAAATACAGAAATCAAAGTTTTTTTCTCCCTCTCCGTGTGTGAGGGGGGGTGAAGAGGTGATACAAGATATTAGTTTCTTTTTATTGATGTACATGAGGACATGAGCTTCAAAATTCACCTTATCCAGAAAATCATTTTGGGAAATAATGAAAATGCTCTGTTTTTGCATTCAATGGCTTTCATTCAAAACCAAGATTTTATAATGCCAGGAATACACAATAAAGCTAGTTTTTTTGCAGATAGTAGTTTTTTTAAGATGCAGATTCACCAATAAATTAAAATAGATTTATAGAGAAAACTTTTTTTTTAATTTTGGATAAGGATCGGAAGGAAATGTCAAACTTTTATTCAATATTTTTGACCTTCTCCCTCCTTGGTCACAAAGAGTTACACTTCATCATCAGGGATGGGAACTGCAAAAAAGCAAAAAGTCTGAAAATACGCGTGAACGAAAAATTGCACCATATTGTATTCACACGTGCGAATGAAAAATTGCACCACATTTTGATCACACGCGCGAATGAAAAATTGCACCACAAGTAAGGGGGTACTTTTTGTTTAATGAATAGGTGTCATCAGAAGTTACATTCACTTTGAAAGATTTAAAACAATCAAAAAAAGATTGTGAAGCAGGAAAATCTGTTTTTGGAGCAGCAAAAAGAATAATTTGGAAGCAGGAAAGTTAGTTTTTGGAACAGAAAAATTCTATCCACCAGGCATTAACTTTCTTTTCTTGCCCCTTTGACAAAAATTGCGTTTTAAAGCGATTTTCTACAAAATTTGCCGTTTTTTCGCGATCTTTTGGTGAAATTCGCCGTTTTTTCGCGATCTTTTGATGAAATGTGCCGTTTTTTCACGATATTTTGACAAAAGTTACCGTTTTATCACGATTTTTTGATGAAAATTGTAGTTTTTCGCGAATCTTTTGACAAAATTTGCCGTTTTATCGCGATAAATTTGAGGGAAATTATTCGTTATTTCACTATTTTTTTTTGTGAAATTTCCTTTTTTGCGATTCGTTGACGAAATGCACCGTTTTTTCACGATCTTTTGACGAAATGTTCTGCTTTTTTGCAATCTTTTAAAGAAAATTACCGTTTTTTTGATAAAATTTACCGTTTTTCGCGAATGTTTCGACAAAATTTTCCGTTTTATCACTATTTTTGGACAAAACTTGTCATTTTTTCTAGGAAAACCGACTTTTTTTCGGGATATTCTAACAAAATTAGCCCTTTTTTCACGAATTTTTTGACAAAATTTTCCGGAAATTATTCGTTATTTTGCGATTTTTTTACGAAATTTGCCTTTTTTGCGATTTTTTGACGAAAATTACGCGTCCCGCGGATCGCGTAAGCCCCATTTTTTTGTATATTTTAAGCGCTATAGCGCGTCCGTGGCATCCCTGTTACATATTTCTGAAATCCGCGGAAAAAGCGGAATTTTTGGGGTGAAAAATCTGAAATTTATCAAAATAACAAAAAAGCGGAAATCCGCGAAATTTCTTAAAATAACAAAAAAGCGGAAATCCGCCAAAAAGCGGAAAATTCCCATCCCTGCATCATACTGGGATAGTTGCAGGGATACATATGTGATAAATCTCTTCTGTCAAGATGTGTGCCTGCAGATCATTAACAGGGGGAATTACAAGGGATTATATAGCAGTTGCATACAGTCAACGTTCAGTTCTGAATTTCAGTGAGGCGCGTGTTTTAAAAGACCCACATGTAGAAAGCTATATCTTTTATTGTTACTTTATTTCTTTTAATTAGGCGCGTGTTTTAAAAGACCCACGTGTAGAAAGCTATATCTTTTATTGTTACTTTATTTCTTTTAATTAGGCGCGTGTTTTAAAAGACCCACGTGTAGAAAGCTATATCTTTTATTGTTACTTTATTTCTTTTAATTATCATTAAATTTAGATCTAATCTTAAATTGTAGATAATCTCTAAATTCATAAAGATTGTATGTTTGTAAAATTATTAACTAATGAAAAATAAATCTTGTGCATAATTAGCCCAAATAGAAAAAATCTATACAGGAAAAACAATCAGTACTTTAAAAAAAAATATTTTAAAAATAAATGATTGAATCCATTTTTAACACTTTCTAACAAAGTTGTAAGGTGTTAATGCATTCGATTTATACATTATGGTCTATGGAGGAAAATCGTTTGCAGAGTATTTTGATGACATAACGCTATTGCAAATGTATTGAAACTGATATAAATCACTGAATTTCACAACGATTAAATTATAATTGGACATTCATAACAGTTTTAATTCATTTGCAGAGACATATGCAAAAGAAATCGTTACAATAATGTATAAGATTAATACCTGTTGGAAATGAGTTTTCAACTTCGGCATGCGTTTTTAAATTTAACTGTTTTTTATGTACGTTTGTAGCTGTATAAATAAGTAGCGTCTATTGATGTTGTCAGATCTGTCTGTCTGTCCATCTGTCAGCCCGCATGTAACAGCATAAAAACTACCAAGCGAATTGTTTGAAATTTTAATTATAGATTTGTTGCAGAATTTTGATGAGTCATTTCAAATTTATTAAATACGGATATATAGTTCAAATACAGGGACAGTCAAAAGTATTCTGTTATATTACGCCTGTAGGATAAAATAGTTTCAGACGTTTTTTTTAAGAATGTTACACCCGTCGAAACATATTTAAATTGATATGCATACTTATTTTCAGTTTTTATTATTTCTGTAATTATATTAACTGTAACTTTATTAATCAAAACATAAAAAGTATAGTGTTTTAACGAGAGAATTAATTGTTTAATAACTGCTAATTTAAATTGCATTAATATTAATATTAAATGCAATCGTTAATAATTTTAATAAATATAAATTTCTGCTGTATTTCATATAGGTATTATAATAATTATTGCAAAATAATAGTATTTCTTAATAATAGTATAGTATTAATAGTTAATAGTATTCCTTACTTATAAAATAACTAATTTGCTGGTTTTATATCTTTTATTATTGAGAATAGTTTTATTAACTAAAGAATAAAAATATAGATTATAATATTGCAATTCAAAAGCTCTTTTTCTTTTTTTTTTTTTGAAAACTTAGAATTTTTGATACAGTTAAAATTCAATTTTAATTACTACAGTGAAACCTCTAAATAAAGGATACCTCTATTTAAGGGACAAAACTGCCGGTCCCAGTCCCTTGGTATAGAACGTGTAATGTACTTACCTCTGAATAAGGGACACTCGATTTAGGGACCATTGAAAATGAGATCAAAGGGACTGGTTTTTGCATTTCAAATAATGAAATATGTCTGTGATGAAAATGAAAATACAGATTTTTGTAAATTTAGCAAACTGATAGACAGTCATGTGGATACAGCAACATACGACACAATTGACGATTATTTATTTACCCACAATTCTGATTTGACATCAGTGCGTTTATCCCCATTGAAAGTAATGTTGGAAATTTTCAGGATGGTTCTGAAAGTAGAGAATAAAAGTAAAGTATGAAACATAGAACTTTATAGATGCCATTGGGCTGTTCTCAAATCCAAAAGGGCAACTTTTATGACATAAGTTTTCATTTATTTTTATTTGGAAATGCTCGAAACTGGCAGGCGTTGTTGTTCAGAAATATGTAATCGAACTGTTTTTTTTTCATTTTTTGAGGGCAAACGCAATAGACCTTACAGACAATATTGTCAAAGTGGGCGTTTTGAACCGAATTTCTACACGAAAGAAGAATAACTACTCAGGAAGGGTGATAAACGTATTTGTCACATGATCAAAATCGCTTATAACTCAATAAATAATTTATTTACCAAAAAAGTTAAAACTCAGTTCGATTACAAATCGCTTCCACAGTCAGGCATTCCAGTTTTATGCCTTTCCGTTAAAAAATGAATTTGTAAATATGTCAAAATGTTTCACACTAGCTGAGCACAGTAGTTGAATACTTTTTTCGTAAATGCTCCTGATAATGAAGAACTAAAATTTATGAGTATAGTAAATGAACACTTGAAAATTTTGTAGTGAAAAATTGACATTTGCAAAACAATTATTTTTGATTGATTACTTCAAGATATATTTTTCAATGTTTTAATCCTTTAGCATGTACAAAATTTGTATATAAAATAAAAAACAATAATTCTACAAATAATTTAATGATTTAGTAATCAATTAAAAATTTTAATTTTTTAATTCCCTAAATTCCTTTTATCTCACTAATGTAATTCATACACATTGGGTACATTTTAATTTCACCTTTAATGATTTATTATTTTTATATCCTTCTGAACGATTAATCAAAAATAACAATCAAAACTCTGAATAAGGAACACCTCTATTTAAGGGACAAAAGTTCCGGTTCCACAATTGTCCCTTATTTAGTGGTTACACTGTACTTGTCATCTTTCTGTTATAGTTGATTTGAAGTCTTCACTTTTCATCCATTGAACGTGTGTAAACTGAATAAATAGTATAGATCGACCGAAATTAATTTCCGGCAAAAATACATTCCGCCGGTCCGAAACTCGACCTAAATTGCCTGTATTCCAAAAATTTC
This sequence comes from Maratus speculifer, assembly GCA_964019185.1. NCBI lineage: Eukaryota > Metazoa > Arthropoda > Arachnida > Araneae > Salticidae > Maratus > Maratus speculifer. Next base: position 63,028 of record CAXHSM010001542.1, read on the forward strand.
GTTTCTTATTTAGGAAATTTTCATTATTACTCACTCATTAATTTTAGCTCTATTAATTTTAGCTCTATTGCTATAAAATGTGCAGTTTATAATTACCAGTCATGCCTGACTGAAGATGCGAGTGCAATTCTTAAAGCAAGCAGTGCATATTGGACTAATCTTTGAGGACGTTTTTCAGGTACTCATTAAAAGTTCCAAGCTTAACATTAAAGAAAATGTTTAATTTGAAACCACGGAAATGTTTCTTATACGTTTTGAGAAAGTTCTAGTATATCAGATAATAATTATAAAAGATAAATCGAGATATGTACAGTTTAAATATTTTTTAATTAGATTGAATTCACATAATTAAAATTTTGTTCCGTGTTGGTGACGAATTAATTACAATTTGATATGAAACTAAAAAGTTTTGGCTAGAGATTAATAGTTATGTACTTAATAAAAACGTATAATTAATTAAGTATTACGAATATTTATGGATCTATAAACTACTTAACAAATTTTGGGAGGCATTTTCGTTTTCAGCCGAAAATAAAAAGATAACCAAAATTCAGTTTCAGCTTCGTTTTTGGTCTTAAAAATTTGTTTCGGTCGATCCTTAATAAATATCCACATAGATTATGGCGATTGTCTGCCGAATTAAAGTTAAAAAGATAAGTTCCTCCTGGCACCTCACTCACCTCCCCCGCCCCCCCCCCCCCCCCCCATCCTCAAATGTAATAACTCATGTTATTTTTAATTTTTTGGAGACTATCTTCTTTTGAAAATATTTATTCATGTGTCCCTTTGTATGCTTAAAATTGACTAGCTTTAAGTACATTTATAACTGGCACAAACTATTGTTTAAGGATAAAAGTTTTTTCAGAACCTTGTGGCAGAAACACGGTGTGGTGTCGTTTCCGTTGTTTCCACCCTTTTACCATACATATATAAGAAATAAATCATTATATTAAATTTCATTCCTAAGTTCTTTATTAGAACTGCTAATTAGAAAATAAAAATACAGTCAACATCATATTCATAAGTGAGGTAGAGTCCATTCGTACACGTTGTTACATTCTTTATCATCACCTCTCCCAGAAACACCCAGAGAGTCAATACCTCACTTTCACTATATCTGAGAGAATTCAACCTCTTTCTCCGACGACTACACAGAGAATGTCATTGCTTTTTCTTCTCTGCACACCTGTTCTGTTCTACCCCTTTCATTTCTCAGAATCTTAGCTCTTTCCCGTCTTCAAGCGACTGTCCTGATCCACAATAGAACAGCCGCACTGACATACCATTTCATTTTTCTCTCTCATTATACAAAGGATTATAGTAATCACTCACGGAGATAGGAAAACTGTTTGTATACTCAGCTGATTCATCTAAGACATCACAACGGCTACATTGACGCAGAAACGGAATGGCACCTTGCCGAAAATTTTCAGCTTCGAATCGCTAAACATAGCTGATAGTAATACTAATTTTTAGAACTGTTATTTTTATTTCAAATAAAAAGGGTTAAACTTAATTGTCTAATGTAACTTCCCATGCAATATTAGAATCTTCATTCTTGCGCAAATTTTTTTTCGATTAACACCAATTTTTTTTTATTATAAAATATTTATTAATACTTTGACAGATTATGCAAGAAATACTATCGAAAACTTTAAGAAATACCAGAAAATTTATTCTCAAAATATATTGGTTTGAATATAAATATAGAATCATATATAAAAAGCTAGCTTCAGATGAGGATTAAAGTTGGTAAAGCATGTTAGAGAAGAAGTTTCTAGAAGACTAAAGTCTTTATGCGACTAAACAATTCCCTATTTAGCTATGTGCAAAACATAAGGCGCATTTTTTGTAAAAGTAGCTTTAAATTCACTATGTTAAAAAAGATAAATTTATTACTTTTATTATTATAAAGAAAAAAGAATGACCTTACCCTCAACTTCTACTAAAAGGAAAAAAAAAATTGATATGTATGTACACATATTAGTTTATATTTTAATTATTAATAATAATTAAGCTTATGTCTACAATACCTCCCCGCCCCCACAAAAATAATAATAATAATAATTTAATTATAGTTTTTAAATCTATGGTGCAATACTGCAAATTGCAACAGTTCAATCTCGCACTCAGCAACAAATATTAAAAGAAACAGTATTCTTTAAAAAATCTGAATTTTTTAGAAATAGTAGAGCTTGTGTGTGTCCGACCAGAACGGGTCGGGCCTGGAAATTCCGGCCCATGCTGAGCTCTAATATAAATTTGCACTCATTTCTACCGTTTAAAAGTATTACTTTGCAGATTTTTTTTTTTTGCTGTTAGTTTGACTTGTCGCAGAAAGCTTTGATAAATTTTACCATTAGGGTTCAGAAATAATCGAGAATTTTGCTACATTTTATAGAAAAATTTCTGGAGCTTGATTCTACAGCAAATATCTCTAAAGATGAATTAATTTCTAACAATTAATATATATATATTATATATATATATATATATATATATATATATATATATATTTTTTAAGCCTCCGTTGCTATTTTTTTCAGACAAGCTAAAAATGTCGTGTCATCAGCCCTGAATTTTCTATTCAACCGATTTTGATAATTATTTTTTTAAATGAAAGCTATTTATTTGTAGTTGTGCCCATTTTAGTTATTTTTTAATTTATTTCCATTTTTATATTTTATTTTTAATTTTAAAAACTTTTTCATGACATTTCTTCAAAATGGTGGCAACACAGTTTAGCTTTTCTCACGATAAAATTTATTTTCCAAAATGATAGGATATATAATTATGTACTAATTGTGGTTAAAAAAAAAATATATATTTACTGAGAAATAATATTAATAATGTAAATAAAATAACAGAAAATAATTTATGATAAAAATTAATGTCTAAATCAAAATAAGAGAAATTTCAAATGAGGAAAATGATGTCATTCAGCAACCAGATAAATGGGAATTACAATATTATTACGGATGCCTTTTTCATATTACTAATAACAATAACTTTTAAAACACATTTGAAGAGAAAATGACATCACTATTTAAAACATCGCATTTTTACTCATAACGATATTAGGCATTACTCTGTCATTCCATCGACCAATTTCGCCAAATTATACAAATCGCCAAACTAATAGCCAAATTATACATATTGACATAATTCTTATTTTAAATAACAAAAACAAATAATTAGTAGAATATTAATAAAAATATTAATAAAAAGTCGAAATAAAAATCACTTAATGACATTTTAAACACATGAATCGTATTTAATGTCATTGAATATGACATTCACGATCATCCATTATTGGCATTTAATCTTATAGTTTGGCGATAATTTTTTGGTCGATGGGATAACCTAGTAGTACCCGATATTACATTTCAATATTTCTTTTCATTATGGACACTGAGATTGAGATTTTACTTTCAGATGACTTCAGTTAGTGAAAATAATATCACAGTAAAAATAAAATTAGTTTTTTTTTTTTTTTTTTTTTTTTTTTATAAACAAAACTATTTTTTTGTGAGTGCATATAAAATAAAATTTCTGGATTTCGCCGGCACTCGGATTACAGTTTTAACTGAAGATGTGGGAATATTTGCATGCAAAATTGTAACTGGCAAACTTGAGATTTACTTTGTAAATATATTTATTATATATTAATTCAATAATGTAATTACTTTTGCTTTTTTTTTCCCTAACCAAATAGATCGGGTCTTTTAAACATTTCATTCGTCGAATTCGACGGGATTCCACTCATTTTATTGTTAAATTGCATTTCCTTTTACTCAGAGTCTATAAAAAAGCGTTTAAACAAAAAGAAAAAATCCATTTTTGATGAATCTAGTATATGAAGAAGTAGCACTTCAAATTGTATCTCTTTATTATTCCGCAATTCCAATGTCTCAGAGAGAAATTGCTATTCAATTGGGTATTTCACGTCGTTCTGTCTGCTATTATATTGATAAATACAAGAAAAATGAAGTTAGTTCATTGCAATCTAAACGGGATCGCCTTTCTAAAAAACCTCTATCGATTTTTTTTTTCCCTAATCGAAGGCGAAACTGAATTCTGCAATGGCAGAATCTACATTCAACGTGTTTTTTTAATTGGCAGTATACTTAATTTAAGCTGCTTCGGACAAACATAGACTATTACCGAAAAAATAAGTGAAGACAAAATACAGGAAAATGTAGGGAAACTGCTTATAGAAATATTTATACAGACATATATACAAAAAGAATGGTGCGGGTGGTCCTCCTGCACCAGGTGGCTAATTGAAGCAAGCTTTATCAACGCGATTAGTTACCTTTACTTATGCGCAATTTAGATGTAAAAAAAATCATGGCTTTATAAAAAAAATACTAAAAAAAAAAATCAGATTTTTCTTTAAATCTGATTTTTTTAATTCCCAGGTATTTTAAGTTTCCAAAGCAATCAAACCTTTTAATTGCTAACATAATTCATGTTTTTACACTTTAATTAATAAAAATTAATTATTAGTTAGTAATTACAGAAATTAAAAAAACTGCATATTAATATTTTCATTAATTTATAGAATACAATAAAGTTATGCACATTAATATTTTGCAGTAATTATGCAAAACGATATTAAATATAAGCGATATTAAATATAAGTTCTCTTTATAATCACATCTCGCAAATATTTACATATCTCAAATTCAAAATTTGAGTTTTAAAAGGTGTAATATTAAAATTCGAATGACGTACTGATGTGACTTTAATAAATTTGTTTTTAGATTCAATTTAAATTATTTTTAGTTTGTCTCCTAAAATATATTTACACAATCAACTACATTTTTAATTTTCCATTATAATGCCAAGTATATCAATCTTACTGAACCTATATATATATATATATATACTAGCAGATCCGACAGACGTTGTCCTGTCACCGACAGACGTTGTCCTTCCTGGCACCGATACCAGAAAATCAAATAAATGTACTTAAATATAAGTAATACGCACAATAAACACTACGCTCTTAATTTAATTTCTTATTACAATTATGTAAGGAAATTATTTTTCACTCTTCAGTATTTTTTGAAGTCGGTTCAATTTTCGATAGAAAAGTTTATTTTTCTCTTTTTCGTTAAAAGTTAACGATTTGCTGAAGTCAGTTAATCAAAATTATAATACAGGCTATATTACTGTAAGCATACACGTTTGACAGGAGCAGGGTTCGAACACGCGATCTCTTTCTTCGAGAAGCAAAGCTTATATCTGGCGCCTTAGACCGCTCGGGCATTCCGTCCGCACTCTATTCATCGAACTTATTCAACACTTTTAATTAGGGAAAAATCACTAACTATTAGTTTTTGCCTAGTTACTAAAAAGTACTGAATCAATTTCGATGAAATGTGAATCTAAACCATTCACCAATCCACTGGAACACACACAAAATTCCATTAAAATTGGTGCAGTCGTTTAGGAGGAGTTCATTGATATACACACGCACAGAAGATTTATATAAAGATAAGGATTCAAAATTTCAGGTTTTTGCGCAGAAGACATTGCCAAATTAGGAAAATTTGAATTATCTCACTACTATTATTAACTACTGGATTTAAACGAATTTGCTTAATACTATTCGATTTAGAATGAAAAATGCACTAAAATATGTTATCAGTTCAAAAATAACTACAAAAGCCTATTTTAAAGGAATTTTTTAAAAGTTCGTTCTTTTTCTACTCATCTTAGGGGTGGAATTTTCGAAAATCCCTTTTTAGCGGCATTCGATGTTATAAGAAATATTTTTACCCCAATTTGCAAGATTTTTGATTCGGTAGATTTTTTTGTGGTGTGATCAGTGGCGTAGCTAAGGGGGGGCAAGGGGGGCGTCCGCCCCGGGCGCCGAGGCCTAGGGGCGCCAAATTGAGAAAAATTGTTATATATCTATATTGGGGTGGGGGCGCAAAATTTCTTGCTGGCCCCGGGCGCCAAAAAACATGACAGTAGGTGGCTACGCTACTGGGTGTGATTAATACAAAATCCAGACTTTCTTTTACTTACCCATCATACGTAGTATAGGGTAAGTCTTGCAATCGTTTTGAAAATCGAAAAAAAATTTTTGACGGATTTACACGTTTTAGATAGTGGAGATTCCGAAAAACATATTTTTAGAAAAAAAAATTTGCCGTCCGTCCGTCTGTCTGTCTGTCTGTCTGTCTGTCTGTAAACGCTCTATCTCCCGAACAAATTGAGATAGAGACTTGAAATTTTGTATGTAGTTAGTATGTAAGAATGGGACGAACCCTATTTAATATCAGCAACCTCGATTATCCGGAACTATTTTTTTCGGACTCTCGAAAAATTCGTTCTGATGAAAGGTATATAAAAATTTTCGAATTTTTTTGTTCTAAGGAATGGACGTAAAAGGCAATAAAATAACACACATTTTTCATATAGAACGAAGTCGATCGGATTATTAGTTGCCGAGATATTTGTAATCTTGTTTTCCACATTCTTCGATTTTTCATGACCCTGTATTTCATTCAAATTTCAATTCAGAAGTATATTTTAATTAGAAATGAGACGCTTAATCTGACGCAGTTAATTGTTAGTTAATAGAATTATTATATTTGGAGTTATAAGGATGTTTCTTTTACGCATGGCGTTTATATTTGGCGTTTTATATAATTTGTCGAAATTGGTACATCAGCAGTTCTTTAATATAGCATTACTATATATATTAACATTATTTAAATTTTGTTTATGAATTGCAATCCATTGTATAAATATTTTTCACATGTTTTATTTTCATATACATATCCATGATGGGTAAGTATTACGGTGGCCCCCAACGACTAGTTATATGTACAGATAAGGATTGAAAATTTCAGATTTTTGCGCTGAAGACATCGCCAAATTAGGAAAATGCGAATTATCTCACGAACTACTGGATTTAAACGAATTTGCTTAGTACCATTTGATTCAGAATGAAAAAAGGCACTAAAATATGTTATCAGTTGAAAAATAACTACAAAAGCCGATTTTAAAGGAATTTTTTAAAAGTTCGCTCTTTTTTCTACTCCTCTTAGAGGTGGAATTTTTGAAAATCCCTTCTTAGCGGAACTCGATGTTATAAGAAGTATTTTTACCCCAATTTTCAAGATTTTTGATTCGGTAGATTTTTTTCTGCTGTGATTAATACGAAATCCTGACTTTCTTTTTTATATATAGGTAAGGATTGGAAATTTCAGATTTTTGCGCAGAAGACATTGCCAAATTAGGAAAATTTGAATTATCTCACGAACTACTGGATTTAAACGAATTTGCTTAGTACCATTCGATTTAGAATGAAAAATGCACTAAAATATGTTATCAGTTCAAAAATAACTACAAAAGCCTATTTTAAAGGAATTTTTTTAAAGTTCGTTCTTTTTTCTACTCATCTTAGGGGTGGAATTTTCGAAAATCCATTTTAGCGACACTCGATGTTATAAGAAGAATTTTTACCCCAATTTTCAAGATTTTTGATTCGGTAGAATTTTTTGTGCTGTGTTTAATACGAAATCCTGACTTTCTTTTTTATATATAGGTAAGCATTGGAAATTTTAGGTTTTTACGCCGAAGACATCGCCAAATTAGGAAAATATGAATTATCTCACGAACTACTGGATTTAAACGAATTTGCTTAGTACCATTCGATTCAGAATGAAAACATGCACTAAAATATGTTATCAGATGAAAAATAACTACAAAAGCCGATTTTAAAGGAATTTTTTAAAAGTTCGTTCTTTTTTCTACTCATCTTAGGGGTGGAATTTTGGAAAATCCCTTTTTAGCGGCACTCGATGTTATAAGAAGGATTTTTACCCAAATTTTCAAGATTTTTGGTTCGGTATATTTTTTTGGGCTGTAATTAATACGAAATCCAGACTTTCTTTTATATTTATAGCACTTTTAATTAGCGAAAAATCACTAACTATTAGTTTTTGCCTAATTACTAAAAAAGTACTGAATCAATTTCGATGAAATGTGTATCTAAACCATTCTCGAATCCAGTGGAACGCACACACAAAATTTCATTGAAATCGGTCCAGTCGTTTAGGAGGAGTTCAGTACACACGCACAGAAGATTTTTATACCGGGTGTCCTGAAAAGGACTGAACGATTTTAAAAATCAATAACTTGCAAACTTTTACAGATATTTAAAAAATTCTTGCACTAGAGTCATCTAAAAGGTCAAAAGTTTTTTTCCTGCGATTCTGGATTTTAGTTCGAATTACAAACAATAGATGGCGCTGAGAGCGCTAGGTGCTGTATTGAGACGGATAGTGACGTCACTTGGCATTGAAGCAAAATAAGGAGGTTAAAGCTATGGAGTGGATCTTATTCAAAAATGAACTTTTGCTTTTACCGTCCGATTTTGAATGAAATCCATATAATTTTGATTTTGCTGGTGTCAGCGCAATAATAGAGAAAAATATTATTTTCATGGGTACGACTCCTTTGAAATCGAAATGCGTGAAACAACAACGTTCGAATTACCGACTTTTATTATTATTATTATTATTATTATTATTATTTTACATTCCCAGAATGTATTTTGAGAACAGGATATCTTATTTATCTATTTATTTATCTGGGTATCTTTTAAACCTTTTTTATGTCACCTAGTCATGTCCTGTATTGTATTTTAAGTATGTGGTATTAACAGTTAATTTACAGGTACACCCAAAAGATTGCATCACATCATAGTCTATGGGGGAAAATCACTTGCAGTGTATAATAATGAAATACACTACTTCAAATGTATTGAAACTGATATAAATCACTGAATTTCAGTATAAGATGATTATGATAGAATAGAGTATTTTGTATTTATAGCATTTAACGTTCATTTACAGGGGCACACAAAAAGAAACCGGTTACTGTACTGTCTTTAAGTAATAACTGCTGGAAATGCGTTTTCAATTTCGGCATGCGCTTTTAAATTTAGCTGTTTTTTAGATACATTAGTAATTATATAAATGCATATCACCTATACTCGTCTCTGGTGCGTCCGTCCGTCTGTCTGTTCGCATATAACAGTGCAAAAATTACTCTGTCGAATCGTTTCAAATTTTAAATTCATATTTATTGAAGACTTTTATCCAGTTATTTCAAATTTTATGAATATCGGATGTGTATTTCCAATACAGGGACAGTCAAAAGTATTCCGTTACATTATGGCCGACGGGGAAAAAGTTTCAAGTGCTTTTTGATGATATTACACCCGTCCGAACATAATGAAATTAACATGCATTTATGAATTAAATTGAAATACAAATGATGTAGAATATGCTGCACAAAGAATAGTTATTATTCATTTACAGGGCCACACAAAATAATTATGTAACATAACGGTATAGAAGGAAACATACTTTGCGGCATATTTTAATTTTGTTACACATATAATAAAATTATTATAAGTTACTTAGGTTTACTACGAATTTCTTACCATGTAATAGAAAATATGAATTATTTACAGGGACACACAAAAGATTTCGAAAACTATGCTGCACCAAAAATGCTTGTAAGCTAACGATAATTGCTTGAAGTTTTAAGTTTTGATATGATTCTTTTAAAGTTTCAGTACATTTTTGCATGTTACGCTGTGTATATAATTGGTGCAAATCATATACAGGGCTACACAAAAGAATTCGCACTCTTTACTAAGTGTGTAAGTAAATATATTAGGTGGTTTGTAAATGAGTTATGCATTTTTTTACGTTGAACAGCTTTAAGTATATTACGATATGTTTAAAGAATAGAAATGAAATGATATACAGAGGCACTCAAAAATTGGATTAATACCCGGCTCTGGATGGTAATCGCTGGAAATGTGATTTCATTAGTTTAAAGCATGTTTCGGTTTTAAATAGATTTTAGCTAGATAAATGGCGTGTATTTAAAGATAGTAGGAAAAGTACAGGGCTATACAAAAGAGTTCAAATATGCTTCCGTCTATTTAAATAAATTGCTAAATGTCAAATTTCAACTTAACATGTGTTTTTAACGCTTTCCAACATAGTTAAAAATTTTATGATTTCTACTTAGTTAGCCGTCTGCCTGTCTGTCTTTCCAAACTCTAATTTGCGTTGGGTCTGTAAGTGATATATGTTAATAAGATTTATTATGCCGTGTTGGGTATTGTAAACAAACTATGCATAATTCATGATTCATTTACACAGACACTCAGAACTATGCCATTACATTATGTTCTGTGAGGATAATTATATATGTAGCTCCTATATTCGTCATCTGGAATGTTCTTATATCTGTCCGCACATAATAGCGCAGAAACTACCCAACAGAATGCTTTGAATTATAATATATATACTCGTTGCAGAATTTTCGTTACTCATTTAAAGTTTTATGAAAAGCGAATAAAAGGTTAAAAGGACATTAATAAATGTTTTCTTCATTCTATTAAAAGCTATTCTGCGTGACTAATTCAATGATATCCAGTGATAGGTGATGATTCTAGGTTGTCATTATGATTATAGCTCATTTAAGGTGGAGGTAGTATTATTTCCCTATTACCATGAATTTAATATACATAATCGTAATAAATTTTGTATTTGGGTATTTTTACAAAAGAGTGCAACAGCTATTGCACCAAATTTTCAATGTTTATACTATGAATATTCTTTGTTCTAAAGAATAAACCATTTCCGTAATTTTTTTACAACATATATAAAACTCTACTAAAGAACTTCTTTAAAACAAACTAGCATTTTTTAGAATATAACAAATTTTTTAAAATAGCAAAATTGATTAATTTTTAACAACAACAACAACAAAAAACATCTAAATCGTTTCACTTTATTTTAAAATATGATTCACAAAGTATTCTTTAAATTAGATGATAAAAAGTAAATTTAATCCGAGAAAATACGGCTTTTTTAAATGTAAAATCGTCTGCAAAACTCGTATGCTGCTCGTTAAATTCTTTTCCAGTTTCCAATCGCTGCTATTATATAAAAAAAATTATTATTTCCATGACAACAACACATTTCATTGAAATTATACCGACTGAGTCCAAAATTGGGGTTTATGTCGAGTGCACAGGTCAAATGTATGTTGTTCAATAAAAAGAAATAAACAAAAGTTCAAAATTGGGCCCTAAGAGCAAGATTGCATTGTCAAACGAAACCCACTCCACAGCCTTAAACTCCTTATTTTGCTTCAGTACCAAGTGACGTCAATATCCATCTCAACACCGCACCTAGCGCTTTCAGCGCCATCTATTGTTTGTAATTCGAACTAAAATCCAGAATCGCAGGGAAAAAATTTTTGACCTTTGAGATGATTCTCGTGCAAGAATTTTTTAAATATCTGTAAAAGTTTGCAAGTTATTGATTTTTAAAATCGTTCAGTCCTTTTCAGGACACCCGGTATATAAAGATTAAATTAATCTATACTAATATTATAAAGAGGAAAGATTTGATTGTTTGTTTGTTTGTTTGTTTGTTTGAATTGAATAGGCTCCGAAACTACTTGACGGTTTCGAAAAATTCTTTCACTGTTGGAAAGCTACACTATTTCCTTAGAACATAGGCTAATTTTTAATTGATTTATTCAAATAATTTCCTTAATAATTCAAAATTTCTTTATTTTTCATACAGAATCAATTAAAATTTTTCCGA
>CAXHSM010001543.1:0-2500 GCA_964019185.1 Maratus speculifer
TAAAATTATTTCAAGATTAAATAGGAAGTTAAATAAACCTTCTGTAATTACTATTAATGTTTTTATATTACAATCGAACCGTTTCCAACTTAAAATACTATCTTATCAGCACGTATTCACTGTCTTGCACAAACATCTGATAACCAAACAATTTTAACAGGAACTAGCTGATACATGAAAAATATCAACTAAGATTAGATTTCACTTATTTACAAATAACAAGAAAGAGAACTTTGTTTGATGTTTCAACTAAGCTTTTTAAAACGACAATTTAATTTTACCAAACCATTATGTATGTTTTTTTTGTAGGTTCCCTGTTTTCTTCAATTTTCATCAACGTTAGAGCAGCAATGAAAATATTTTTTAAACAGTAATATTGTAAAATATGAATTTTACATTTTTAACTTTAGTTTACCTAAACCTTGATTATTCATACACGTTGATTTTTACACCTTTCAAAATATATAAACTACTTCATTATTAATTATTTTTCGATGTATAGTTCTAATAATCGGTTAATTGTCATACATTCATTTTAGTAAGTTTGCTGTATTCACATAAAAAGTGTTTTTACAAGTTATCATCTATTAGTCGATCACGACAAATGTAAGCAATGTATTACTTTAGTATAGTATTGTTTTATCACTGTGCTGAAAATAAGTTATTCTTTTTCCGTTAATTTTCACATGAATTTTCTTATCAATTAGAAAAAATTACAACAGCATGATAAACACCAGATAACATCGAGCCTTACCTATCAAATACCATCATATTATCAGATTACTTTGTAAACCAATCCTATTATTTTTTAAAAAAAACAGTAGCGCCTCCTAGAATTCATATCAGTATAAATCGGTATAATCAGTATAAATTCATCACACTGTTTATTGTTTTTTTGTCATATGAAGATATTAAGCGCTGTTCTTTAAGTGAGTGCTGTACAAGAAATTTCTTACTTCATGAATATGGAATCGGATTTACCCAGTCAAGAGGTGCAAGTTTCGAATAGTGAAAGATCACCCTCTTCATCAACCCAACCATCCTTTTCTTGTAATCAATGTCAAAAATGCTTCTCTAGAAAGATTGCGTTAACCAGACATCAAAGATCCCACTTGGATAAAAAGCCCTTTAAATGTGAAACTTTCATTCAAAGTACTGATTTAAAACAACATAGTGTTACTCATTCCAAGACACCCACTTTATATAAATGTGATCAATGTGCAATGGAATTTTATAGAAAGTATTCGTTAAGAATTCACAAGAGATTTCATAAGACATATAAATGCGATGAATGTTCACTAGAACTCTCTAAAAAATATTTGTTAAAAATTCACAAGAGATCTCATAAGAAGTTTCATGTTTGTGAAAAATGTTCTAACTCGTTTCTATCAAAGTCTGCTTTAACTAAACATAAAAAAAGTCATCGTCAAAAGGAATATAGATGTAAACACTGTGGTGTTATATTTTACTCTGATATCGATTTTTTATTTCACAAAAAAGTTCATTACAGGAATTTTGAATGCAAACACTGTAACAAAACATTTAATGTTGACACCAAGTTTATTCAACATTTGATTAAAATGCATAAGTGAAAAAATGCAAACTTTGTCAAATCATGTGAAATGGTTGATTTTCTGTACAGTTTATAATTTTTTTGTATTTTTATCATTATCGAGAATGATGAATAAATAATGTGTTAATGAAAAAAGCTTTTGTCTTGTATTTTTGTTATAACAATTTATGAATTTTAATAATTTTTCCACAATATTGTAAAAGATTTACTTAAATTTTAACATTTAGAAAAAAAAAAAAGGTTCCTATCAATTAAAATACTGAATTTGTATTTATATTGAATTAATTTTTAAATACTTTTAATATATTAGAATTATTTACCAAGTTTAATTTATCATTTATATTAGCAATTGTTATTCACATAATCATGATGGATATTACCTAGTGTTGCCACAAAAATTTTCAAAAAGAACGAAACTGTTAACAATAAGTATTATTCATTACTTAGATTAAAACTTTTACCTAGTGTTGCCACAAAAATTTTCAAAGATAGAGAAACTGATAACATTATTTATCATAAGCTTACTTAAATTAAAACCTTGTGTTGCCACAAAATTCTTCAAAAATAGTAAAACCACTAACATAATATATAAACTACCATCTATGTACAAAGACTGTTTTTTTAGATTATTAAAAAATGGTTGACTAAAACTTATGGCATTACTAATTTTTTTAATGTTTAACTGTAACCGACGCTGATTTTTTTAACATATATTAGGATATGTGTTGTTTTTAAGCATTCAGTTTGCAACTGATTTCCGTTTGAATTTCATCAGCGGCTATCCTTATTTTTTGAAAATGGATTCTGTAGTAAATTTGTTAAAAAGACCTGTCGACGAAGTAGTTCCTTCTTCAAAGTATCAACGTTTAGAAGACTGTAATGATCCTACTTATGTGAATGAATTAAACTTGCCGAGATTAGAAGTTC
>CAXHSM010001543.1:5000-7500 GCA_964019185.1 Maratus speculifer
CATTAGGATGTGTATAAAAGCAACGCATTAATATACTATCTTGTTTTATTAAAAGATAAAATAACTTCATAAAACTCTTTTCAAAATAAAAAAAAGTTTCATAAGTTTACAAAAAATAAAACTTTGTGAAAAAAGTTTAAAAAATATTTCATAAATTAAAAAAAAAATGTATCTATGTATATTTCACAAGTTTAAAAAAAAAAATGTTTAAAAAAAATATTTTACAAGTTAAAAAAAAAAAAAAAAAAAATTACAACTTATCAAAAAATGAGTTTACCGATTTACTGATTTATGTGTGTATGTTATTTACATCATATTATCTTACTACCAACATTACAGAACTTTCTTAGTTAAACACTTATAAACATTAGCAAATGTATAAAAGCAGTTGATACTTTCCTGTTTTCATTAAAAGTCATACTAACTTTATAAAAATGTTTTCAAATAATAATAAAAAAAGTTGTTAAGTTATTAGATTCTCCCCTTTAATTGCATCTCATTGATAAGTTTTAATCAACCATCCAACCATTCAACTGTTTGATAAGTTTTAATCAACTAACCAACCAACATTTTTCGTAACCAACTATTTATTTTCCCTAGCAATCAGCTATTTATTTACCCTACTAACCAAAAAGCTTTTATCGACACATGAACAAAATTTTAAGATGCAAGACTCGTCCTTTTTAATCGAAAAAACAATGTCTTATATTATATATATTTTTTTTTCTTACTTAAATGTAACCTTCGCATGTGCATGGTAAAACTTGAAAAAATTCATTTAATTCACAAATTTAAAGTTAACAGACAAGGTCTTCACACTTCTTTTAGAATTGTACTAACATTTTACTAAATATCTTTTGAACTCAACAAGGTTTTAAATAATTATTTTAATAAAAATTGTCATTTGTAAGTAACATTATTGAACGAACTTGGAAAAATTAACTTGGCAAAACAGGTTTTCGCTGTTCCAACTTAGTAATATTCATAAGTTTATATGTTAATCAACCTGTTTGGTTATGTCCCAGCATGGCTTTATAAAATATATCTTAAAAAAACCTTTAATATTAATGTTTAAAAATATGCAGTTAGTCTTTTATAGATAATTATTTTCACTTCTTTCATTTAAAAACATTTTAAAATAAAATTAATACAGTTACCAATTTATCTGTGTGTTATGAAATGTGCATGCAAAACTTTTAATTATAATTTTCACATTTTTAGTATTTCAAATTATTGTTTTCAAGGTGTGCTAAAATTTGGAAAAATATTTAATTTTCATGCATAATTAAAATAAAATAGTTTAATAATAAAGACACATTTAACATTCTATACTCACCATCGCAAATGCACGTCCAACGCAGTCAAATATTTGGGAAGAAATGAAAAATTCAAAGTCCTTATCAGAAAATGTTATCAGATAACTATATCAAAAGATCTGTGACGTCAAAGAACATGTATCATCAACTGATCACGTGATGTATACCACGTGACTAGTGCTTTGTTTTCTAGATTGGTTCTTATAAACATTCATTTATTAAATAATTTAATCATTCTAATAATTATTAATTAATTAATTAATTAGTTTAATTAATTCTTTGTTAAAATGTTTAACAAAACATGATATCACAGATATTAGTTACAATCAACATTTGTTTTAATCTAGGGAATTTTCATATCCTGTATTTTAAGATATCTAGCACTAGTCACGTGGTATACATCACGTGATCAGTTGATGATACATGTTCTTTGACGTCACAGATCTTTTGATATAGTTATCTGATAACATTTTCTGATAAGGACTTTGAATTTTTCATTTCTTCCCAAATATTTGACTGCGTTGGACGTGCATTTGCGATGGTGAGTATAGAATGTTAAATGTGTCTTTATTATTAAACTATTTTATTTTAATTATGCATGAAAATTAAATATTTTTCCAAATTTTAGCACACCTTGAAAACAATAATTTGAAATACTAAAAATGTGAAAATTATAATTAAAAGTTTTGCATGCACATTTCATAACACACAGATAAATTGGTAACTGTATTAATTTTATTTTAAAATGTTTTTAAATGAAAGAAGTGAAAATAATTATCTATAAAAGACTAACTGCATATTTTTAAACATTAATATTAAAGGTTTTTTTAAGATATATTTTATAAAGCCATGCTGGGACATAACCAAACAGGTTGATTAACATATAAACTTATGAATATTACTAAGTTGGAACAGCGAAAACCTGTTTTGCCAAGTTAATTTTTCCAAGTTCGTTCAATAATGTTACTTACAAATGACAATTTTTATTAAAATAATTATTTAAAACCTTGTTGAGTTCAAAAGATATTTAGTAAAATGTTAGTACAATTCTAAAAGAAGTGTGAAGACCTTGTCTGTTAACTTTAAATTTGTGAATTAAATGAATTTTTTCAAGTTTTACCATGCACATGCGAAGGTTACATTTAAGTAAGAAAAAAAAATATATATAATATAAGACATTGTTT
>CAXHSM010001543.1:12500-16000 GCA_964019185.1 Maratus speculifer
AATTCATGTGAAAATTAACGGAAAAAGAATAACTTATTTTCAGCACAGTGATAAAACAATACTATACTAAAGTAATACATTGCTTACATTTGTCGTGATCGACTAATAGATGATAACTTGTAAAAACACTTTTTATGTGAATACAGCAAACTTACTAAAATGAATGTATGACAATTAACCGATTATTAGAACTATACATCGAAAAATAATTAATAATGAAGTAGTTTATATATTTTGAAAGGTGTAAAAATCAACGTGTATGAATAATCAAGGTTTAGGTAAACTAAAGTTTAAAATGTAAAATTCATATTTTACAATATTACTGTTTAAAAAATATTTTCATTGCTGCTCTAACGTTGATGAAAATTGAAGAAAACAGGGAACCTACAAAAAAAACATACATAATGGTTTGGTAAAATTAAATTGTCGTTTTAAAAAGCTTAGTTGAAACATCAAACAAAGTTCTCTTTCTTGTTATTTGTAAATAAGTGAAATCTAATCTTAGTTGATATTTTTCATGTATCAGCTAGTTCCTGTTAAAATTGTTTGGTTATCAGATGTTTGTGCAAGACAGTGAATACGTGCTGATAAGATAGTATTTTAAGTTGGAAACGGTTCGATTGTAATATAAAAACATTAATAGTAATTACAGAAGGTTTATTTAACTTCCTATTTAATCTTGAAATAATTTTATCTAATAATAATATTCAAAAAAAGTTCAAATTATTATTTAATTTTCTATTCTAATAAAAACTTATTCGAATCCCACTAAAGGCTTTTGGAAAACTCAATTTTTAAAAAAATTATTAATTTCCAACGAAAGAAGAAGAAGGCCGGTTCTGCGGCCACTGGCGTGATGAGCAATGGGCAATTGTGATTAATATTTAATTGATCAGACTCGTCTTCCTCCTTATCGCAATACACGATAATCTCACAGGCGAGATGGGCAATGCTTAATTGATCAGACTCAATTTTTTTTAAAATTATTAATTTCCAACGAAAATTCAATCCAACAAAGAGCAGCACCCAAATAAAAATCTTCCGGGGGGTGAAGTTTGGAAAATGAGGAGGTTACCCCTTTACTATAGTATGATATTAGAAGCTTCAGATCCTAAATAAAAAAAAAAAAAATAAGCCTCTTAAAAATTAACCCCCTCTAAAAATTAAGCCCTCCCCTTTCCTAAAATCTCATCTTACTATAACATAAATTACGATATGTTCAAATTTCCTTCCTACTCTCAGTTGATTCCAATCTTAAAGAAAAAAAAAAAAAAAAAAAAAAAAAAATACATTTAAGCCTTTCAGAAAAATAAGCCCCCCTAAAAATTAAGCCCTCCCCCTTTCCTAAATATCACATCAAACTGTAACAGTGTCAAAATATCCTTCACCCATTTTCAAATATCTTTCCTACTCTAAGTTGAATCCAATCTCTACTTAAATTTAAACTCCCCAAAAAAATTTAAGCCCCCCTCAATTTTAAGCCCCTCCTAAAAAATAAGCCCTCCCCTCTCTCTCTCTCAAAAATCCCATCATACTCTAACAGACTCCAAACATCCACCCCTCTACTACAGTATAATCTCATAAGTTTCAAACCCTAAAAATTTAAGCCCCCTCAATTTTAAACCCTCCCCATCATCCTACTATAGTATAATACACTCTCCATCAGATAAGCTTCTCATTCAGGTGGTGGTGGAGGACCTCCTCCTCTCTCTGTGAGGTGGTGGTGGGCCTCCTCCTCCTGTCCTCCTCCCGCCACACGCCACCGCATGCAGCTGAACTCTCACTACTACACTACTGATATGTTACTTACACGAGTCATACCTGTTGCAGTCCTTCGAAAATCGGAAAAATGTATCCATTCCCATATAGACTCTGATTCTGCTAAGAAAAACTTTTTATCCTGCTTAAACTCTGAAATTGAACGATCATTGGATCGTGTTTTCGACTGTTTTGGATGTCAAATAGGCCAAAATTCCCAATTGGATCACTCATGTTTAACAATTGGTTTAAGAGAAAAATATCTCATGTATAAAGACAGTGCCCTTTTGAACTTTAATGTCTACCAGTTTGTGAAGAATGTAACTAATCAATGTGTATGTCATTTTTCGCATGCATTTTTTGCTAGTTTAAAATCAGACTTTTATAAAAATTATTTGGAAACACTCTTTACCAACAGAGTGAATGAGTTGTAAATTTTCTTGAATAAAAGAATTTAAGTTTAAATTTTTTTCTTTGTCATTATTTACCACACTTTTTCTCATATTTTTTCTTTCAGCATAAAACTTCTTTATTCATGCTTTTTTAGAGGGAAAAAAAAAAAAAAAAACTGAAGAAGTTGAGAAAGTATTTTGAACAATCATGATTGATACTTAGATATGAAATCTCTTTACGAGAGAAAAAAAAAAAAAAAAAAAAAAATCTGAAATTTTTTTCTTTGAGTGTATTTTGAATAATAATAATACTTATGAAAATTTATTAAAAGACAAGCAATATATGTTTCTCTTGAATCTGTTTTAAGTTCTAAAAAAAAAAATTAAGTCTTGAGGTAGAGAGTAGATAATAATGAGAAAGTTGAAATATTTTTCGAAAGGATAGTTCTTGAAATCTGCATCTTCATTGTGAAAAAAGTTTTAGTTAGAATAATTTTAGTGTAAAGGAATGTTATTATTATTAAAATCTTATAATGAACAGTTTTATTATTGTTGAAGTGAATCAGAAATCATCCTTAATGAATTGAAAAGAAGATTAATTATTCTTTCATTTAGACTTTTACATTCTAATAATAATAATAATTATTATTATTATTTTTACTAATAACATAGCAAAGATTTAATTTTCAATCACTCATTAAGACTTTGACTTACACTCTTATAATTATTTAAAAAAAAAAATAGAGAAAAGGATTTTGTAAATTAACATTTCACCTAGCAAGCTTAATTTTAAAAAAAAGGGGAAAGAAGGATTTTCTTTTTTTCTTATCAAGTCTTTTAATTAAAATAAATTTTTAATGAATACTATTTGAATTTAGACTTATAAATTAAAGAAATGTATTTATTACTGTTTTCACCTAGAGAAAATTTCGTATATGTTCATATCAGTTATGATTCATCGATAAGCAACCGTTCGGGAAATCCCTTATCAGATAGAGATAAGGTGATTCACGCAGCGATGATATAAACGGACTGCAGATCATCTCCAGTTCAGTCGATATTTTTTTCCTCTAGTGATTAAGTGTGTTTATTTCGGTGAGAATTTGTCTTTATTTTGTGCGTGTGTCTGCAATCAAGTTATGGATTCCTCATCAAGTAATCAAAGGTCTTCAAATTCTTTTGACGAGGTATGTTCATTTTTAGACTATTTTTATTATTTGATGTGAAGTGTTTGTTCGTTTTTAAATAATTTTCTTGGTATAGTAAATATTTTTTCATAGAATGATTTTATTTATGTCATTGATTTGATAGTATAATTTTTAAAGCAGAATGTTAAACATAAATAACGTA
>CAXHSM010001544.1:0-21000 GCA_964019185.1 Maratus speculifer
TCTGCATCTTTGTTTAATAATTTGAACTCGTAGAGCAAAATAGGCCTCAAGATCTCCTTTATCAACGATTGTACTTCCTACAAAACTGATAGCGAAACATGAGATACGTTAAACAACTCTCTACTGATTGCAATTTAAAGGCAATGTACAGAAATGGCGTCATCAGAGTTAGTATGACCACGCCTACGCAACAAAAATAAGCTGTTCTCAAAAACCGCATGAACTTTCTTGGTTACCTGATAGAAAAGAAAAAACGCATGCGTCGAATTGATAACTTCCTCTTCCTTTACTGAAGCCAGTTAATAATAAAAATTGTAATGCGGAAAAAGTAATTGTAAATTATACATGGATGTAAATTATGTCAGGAGTGGGGTTCGAACCCAAGCTCTTTTTCAAGAAACAGAGCTTAAAACTGGCGCCTTAGACCGCTCGGCCATTCTGTCTGCTCGCCCTTCCGCGAACTTATTCAACACTTTTAATTAGCGAAAGATCACTAATTTTATTAGTTTTTGCCTTATAACTAAAAAAGTACTGAACCAATTTCTATGAAACGGAAGTGGTACCAATTCTAGAGCATTCTCTTCCATTTAAGAGAAAAATAGCTGAAATCGGTTGCATAGTTTCGGAGTAATCGGTGAACATACATAAAAAATACATACGCGTTGAATTGATAACCTCCTCTCCTTTTTGGAAGTCGGTTAAAAAGAGTAACTCACTCACTATCCCACTTGGTCAGGAAAAAAATGAATGTATGAATAAAGAGGGGGGGGGGTAAAAGTGTCGGCCGAAATAAAGCCACTACTGTTAAAAGCCAATACAATACGAGAAAATAAAAGACGAGATATTTACAATTTTGTGTATCCTAGTATCTGAGAAAATCGCTGAACACGATGAAACAAAGATGGCCGCCATGCACAAACAAAAAATAGTAAAATTAAAATAACGGTCATTTTGAACTTCCGTCATGTTAGGGTTGTTGTACAAAAAATTTCAGATTTTTTAAAAATGGTCGAGCGACCTTTTTTATATTTTCTGGACCACTTGAAATGGATTGACCCGCATATAAAGGGTGTATCTAAACTACTGGGTAAAACTTTAAGGGGTGATAGTACACATGAAGACAAATAATATTAAATGGGAAACTAAGAGTTCCAAACGTCTTCCGAAGGAGATAGGCGGCATCAATGATTGGGGTCCAAAATTTGAAATGATTATAAGAAACGGAAAAATTGGTCGATTCGTTTGCGTTTTTCACGAAAACTATTCTTTATGTCAGTATTGTCAAGAAAACAAATTATAAAGATAAATTTCAAAAAATGCCGCTAGAGGGTGTTTTAGACTTTGGAGTAACGAACAACTATTTTTTACCGTTATTTTTTGCATCTCATTAAATTGTTTTAAAAGTTTAGACATAAACTTAAATTTTTAGCTCCAAATCTGTGGTTAAGTAGCGCAAACTGAACTGTGTTCAATGGGAGTGGGTAGGTTCAAATTTCAAATGATTATAAAAACAGAAAAATTGGTCAATTGATTTGCGGTTTTCATTAAAATTATTCTTTATGTAAGTATTGTCTTAAAGATAAATTATACAGATAAGTTTAAAAAAATATCGCAAGAGGGCGCTTTAGATTTTGCAGTAACGTACAACTATTTTTTACCGTTATTTTTTGGATCTCATTGAATCTTTTTAGAAGCTTAGACATAAACGTAAATTTTCAGCTGAAAATCTGAATCGTTGATCGTCGTTTAATAGCGCAAACGGAACTGTGTTCAATGAGGGTGGGGAGGTTCAAATTTCAAATGATTATAAAAAACGGAAAAATTGGTCGATTCGTTTGTGGTTTTCTCTAAAACCATTCTTTATGTCAATATTTCCTTGAAAATAAATTTTAAAGATAAATTTCAAAAAATTCCGTTAGCGGGCGCTTTAAACTTTAGCGTAACCAACAACTATTTTTAACCGTTATTTTTTTTTAAATCTAAATTAATGTTTTAAAAGCCTAGACTTAAATTTTGAGCTCAAAATCTGAATCGTTGTGAGTAATTAAGTAGCGAAAAATTGAACTGTGTTTGTAGGGTGGACAGGGTAACATTTCAACTCCTGAATATAGTTCAGTTTGCGCTTCTTAAACCCTCCCAACGATTCAGAATTTGAGCTCAAAATTTAAGGCTGAGCTTTTCCAAGCATTTAATTAGATACAAAAAATAACAGTAAAAAATTGTTGTTGGTTACTCTAAAGTTTAAGGGGCACTCTAACGGAATTTTTTGAAATTTATCTTTAAAATTTATTTTGAAGGAAATTCTGTCATAAAAAATGGTTTTAGAGAAAACCGCAAACGAATTGACCAATTTTTCCGTTTTGTATTTTCATTTGAAATTTTAACCTTCCGACCCCCATTGAACGCAGTTCAGTTAGCGCTACTTTACCACTCTCAACGATTCAGATTTTCAGCACAAAATTTAAGTTTATGTCTAAGCTTCAAAAAAACTTAATGAGATGCAAAAAATAACGGTAAAAAATAGCAGTACGTTACTCCAAATTCTAAAACGCCCTCTATAGATATTTTTTGAAATTTATGTTTATAATTTATTTTCAAGAGAATACTGGCATAAAGAATAGTTTTAGCGAAAACCGCAAATCAATTGACCAATTATTCTGTTTTTTTTAATCATTTGAAATTTGAGCTTACCCACTCATTGAACTCAGTTTAGTTTGCGCTACTTAACCACAGATTTTGATTTCAAAATTTAATTTTATGTCTAAACTTCTAAAAAAATTTAGTGAGATGCAAAAATAACGGTAAAAAATAGTTATTCGTTACTCCAAAGTCTAAAGCGCCCTTTATCGGCATTTTTTGAAATTTATCTTTATAATTTATTTTCAAGATAATACTGACATAAAGAATAGTTTTCGTGCAAACCGCAAACGAATCGACTAATTTTTGCGTTTTTTATAATCATTTCAAATTTTGGACCCTAAACATTGATGGCGGCTATCTCCTTCGGAAGACGTTTGGGAACCTTAGTTTCCCACATAATATTATTTGTCTTGATATGTACTATCACCCCTTAAAGTTTTGCCTAGTAGTTTAGATACACTTTGTATGTCAGTTTCAAACTTTTGCAGATTGAAACCAAGCAAAACGTCGTTTCTCAGCTAAACAAGAACATTTAAGTTCACATTATTTAGTCAGTCTTAAAATTCGAATAAAAAATCTTGAAATTTTTCCTGTTATCATCCACCCTATGTCAAAAAGTCACATTTTGAGAAAGAGAATTTAAAAACTGTTTTTTTTTCTAAATATTCATAGGCTTTAATGTTTTAAGTCCTTTAATTTTTTTTACAAGATTTCTCCCGAAATATTGTATAATTTTAAACGCAATCTTCATGCATTTGCAGATAACTTTTCTGTCTATGTTCATTTTTTCCAGATCCATAAAATGTATGCATAGATAAATTCACATGTAATATATAATACATTCAACATCATTTTGAAAATACATCAATTAAAAATAAGATTTTCTCACATGTACATAAATAAATTTAGGATTAGTATTTACATATCTGCCGATAATGTAGTATTTCGTAGATTTCTAAAATCATCGATACAGTAATTATAAATTTTAAATTATTAATAAGCATTAGAATGTTGTCGAAACTTTTAATTAGTTGAAGGTTGCTATTCTAAAGTAATTTAGTAAATGTATCGTTATTTCATAATAATCTTGCTGGAGATTTGATATTGACTCTTCATCTAGCTTGACATCCGCAAATTGGATTAAATTTTCTAGCTTTAATTAATTAGTTTTGAGTGAAGACGAAGTCATATTTCATCTTTTAGCATAATTTAACCAAAACGTACTTCTGCAATCATTATTTGAAATCTTTACTGAACAAAATTAAATGTTTCAGAAAAGGAGTAAATCAATTTTTAGATACAGATTGATTTACTCACTATATGTGTTTATACGCTTACATACTTTCATTGTTATATGATATACTGAAATTTTTTAGGCATGATTATAATGTATATGTTCAATCCTTTTCGACACGTAAAAATTCTGTTCGGAAAATGATATAATGATTGACTGTCACTCGAGTGTACAAACGATCTTTTAAAAAAGATTTACTTTAAACCTTTCATTGTAAAAGCAAATTTTATTAAAATATTCTTAGTGTCGATTGTAAGTTTGGAATTAAAATTAGGTGGTCCGATGTGGGACCGCAGTGAAGGAAAATGTTAATACAATAATATGGGTACATACCTGCCAACTCTTTCGTCCTTTTGTACCACAAAAATTGAATAGCAATTTTTTTTATTTAATCAGCAGATTACGGTGATTTAAAAAGGTAACATTTTCAATAAATCTTTTGTGGTGCAGAAAGGCGTAATAATTGTCACGTATATGGGCATGGGCGCGAACCCTCATCCCAGGTGACAGATTACAATCACATTTCCCATATATTCGTCTTATTTAACCATTTTAAGGACGATGGTATGTTTATAAAACCACTCAATTTTATTTTCAAATGTCACAGTGTCACCAGAATTTTGAGTATGAAATTCCCTGTTAATTATAAATGTGAAATATAGCTTTTTCTTATTCTCAAATAAATTTGTTTGTAAATTTTGTTCCCATTAATTCATTTAAACATTTTAGCGATGAAAGGGATTTACCGCTGAAGGGGTCAAATTCGGACTATGTTTCATTAAATAAGTCAAAATCTATTTTTACTAGGAAGTTGTAGTATTCATGAATTCATAATTTTTTATATAAAAGTAATTTCCAAAAAAATTTTAATTAACGCAAGCAACCATTATCTTAAAATAACCAAAGTGAATTGTACGTATACTACTTAGAATTCCATAGATACCAACATCTCTTAATTATTTCGGAGTTTTATCCATTATTTCCATTCTCTAAACAGACTAAAATATAGGAAAATGTCTGTTCTTTCTATGAGATAAATTTTCAATTTTATTTTGAAATTTCTGGTAAAATAAAATTTCCCGTTGAAAACATATGCATCTTAGAATAGACTCCGGAAAAAGTAAGAAATGTAGTTATCTGTGGAATTCCCAAGAAATATATACAGTGCTTCCCACACAAATAAAGCCATCATGATTTTGTACCGTATTTTGACAGGAAACAAAACTATGTGGACGAAACAAGAATATTAAAAAAGACTATATATAAATCCATATTTACAAGGAATAACTCACACCTGCTCCCCTTGGTCAGGAAAAAAATAAATGCATAAAAAAAGAGGGAGAAAAAGTGCCCCGCTGAAATAAAGCCACTACTGCTTATAGCCAACATATCCGCCATGCGTATACATGACTTGATATATATGATGTGGCATACTATTTACTAATCCTTGGAAGACATTAGCATCAATATTACCCCAGGTCTCAATGATGGCGGACTTCATTTCAGCCGCAGACTGGAACTACCTACCATCGGCGTTTAACCCTTCGGACATCGGTGCCTCTTACACAAATTTAACTTCTTATGAAAAATGGAAGGGGATCAGTTTCTGTAACTACCTCTGAAGACAACATAACAGAGGTTCGATGGGTTGATAAAGATATTGTGCACGTGGTTGCACCTTTTGCTGGAGTTGAACCAACAAATAAAGCAAAACGTTTTAATTCTATAACTAAATCCATTGTAGAATTATATAGGCTGCACTAAGTGCAAATATATAACAAGCATATGGGAGGTGAGAACTTGATGGATTGATTTGTGGCACTTTATCCTCATTGTCAACGAAATAAAAGTTGGTATATGCGCATTTTTTTCTTCTTTTAAATGTTACTGTTGTAAATGACTGGCTTCTTTGGAGAAAATATGAAAGAATGCTAATGATTTACTAGAGTTCAAAATTAGTATTGCAAGCAACTTAATACATACAGGAACCTCAATTTCGAACTTGAAGAAAAAGAGTCGACCGTTGGCTAAAGAATCTTCTGCTTTGGTATGCCGAGCAAAGAAAAGAAAAGGGTCTTAAGTTGCTAAAGAATTAAGGTATGGTAATGGTAAAGATTACGCAAAAAGTTAGATGGTAAATTTGTAGTGAAGTGTAAAAATGAAATATGCTTGAGTAAAACAAGAAATATTTGTGTGCTCTGTCAAATACATTTATATCCAGAATGTTTTGAAAAATTAATGAAAATAGGTTTTTTTTCTCTAAAGGAAAAATGTGTATATCGTAAAGTACGTAACATTTCATTATTATTAATAGATAAAAATAGCTAAAAAATGTTCGATGGCAAAATATCATGAAATGGATGAGAATATTAACAATAAACTTGATTTTTAGTTTTTAAAAGCTCCCAAGGAAGATTTTTATGCAACCTTATATGAGGCTTGTATGCAGAAATGTTATGTTTGTTACAATTGTAACAGTTCTGCATACAAGCCTCATATGGGGTTGCACATAAAACTGCCTTAAGAATTTTTAAAAAAGACTAAAAATCAAGTTTGATGTTAATATTATAATAGATTCTAAGATAATTTGCCAGTGAATTTTTTTTGACAATTGCAAAATATTTCATGCATGAGAGAGTTAATATATTTGTTTCGTTTACATGGTTTGGATTTCCTGTCGAATTACGGTACAAAACCATGGTGGCTTTATTTAGATGGGACGCACTGTAGTAGTATATACTACTGATTAGAAAGATTTGCACAATATTTTGTTTATGTTAAAAAACCTTCTATCATTAATCATATGATTTACTGTATTTTTCTGTTATAATAAAAAACAAAATGTTTATTGTGATAGAGTTATAGGCACGCTTCTTACTTTTTTTGTTAACCAAAATAACTTAATTCATAAACAAAATGTAAAATCACTTTGCCCTGCCAACAAATTTTTTATACAGATTTCTTGATTGGCAAACCTTTCCCTCGTTTTTGCCTTAATTAATATGTCATTAAATAAGAAGAATTTAATTATTCAAAAAAATGGAACCAATAAATAAATCTGAATTTTAAAAAGGTAGCCCACTGGGTGCACTGCGAGATTTCTAAAACATACTTCAATAAGAGTATTCCTTAACACTCGGGAATTTGTTATTTGATTTGTTATTTGTATTTCATTTGTTAAAAATATATATTGAATGTGAAGCGTAACTTGAATCTATAGAAACAGCGTACACTAAAGCTATTAAACTGTAACGAAAGCAGTAAAATTTTGAAAAAAATAAAGAACAGCTTTTTTAAAATAAGTTTATATTCTATCTTCACCAATTTTAAATTAATCAAATTGATTTTTTAACTAATTCTTCACGTATTTTTATAAAGAATTATGCCAAACATTTTCGAAATATTGATATATTAGTTTCTATGTAATATTTTTTTAATTTCGACAGAAAAGATACATTTTACTTTAAATTGATTTCATTTCACTAAAAGCATTCAATTTTTAAACGAAAACGTATACGACTACCTTTTGAATTAAACAAGTATTTCTCTTTGATTCATTATTCTATTTAAAATCTAAGAAGGTTACGGCGTCCACCACTTGACCATCTTTTTTTTTTTTTTTTTTTTTTTTTTTTTTTCACAGTGCTCCCATCCGTCAGCAATCAAACCAGTTTTTTATAATATATTAGTTGCACAAGATACTTTTTCCTACTTTCCCATATTTATAATAATTTAATATATATAGCATTTGATCCATTTTTTAGCAGACAATTCTTCGAAAATCTTTAAATTTTCCGAAGTGAAAGTGGTATATACCTTCAAAGACACGGTAGCAATTTTCCAACCACTAACATAATACTTATTCGATATTAATTATAATTAAAAATATAAAAGGTCATTGGAGTATTTTCTAATGGTAATCTTTTGAATTTTTTGTAAAATGTATAATAATGTGATTTTTGAAAACAAACAAAAATTAATTTCAAAATTGTGAAATGTAAAATTAAGTGCTATAGTAACAACATAAAAAATGGTTTTGAAGAAAAACATTTGATTTTCATTTAACACTAACAAACACAAGTTACTTATCCAATGTTTAAAAAAATATTAATCAACCAATTACACTCTTATCAGACATTAACTAACGCTTTGCCATTGATATACTCAAGGCCAAAGGACACAAAGTGTGACATCATGACTAATGTCCAGCTTTTCAGTAGTGTTGGAATTCACACCGAAAAATTCTGAATAGCAATCTTCTTTTATTTATGGATTATCTATCATCTTATAAAACAATAATAACTATTTAAACTTACTGGTGATAATTCGAAATCACTAAATAAAAATTCAGCCAGATGTAGAATGGAACAGTTTGGCGCATCTGGCTGATTTTCTATTGGGGGATTCCAAATTCTCAACAGTATGTTTAACACTAGAACCGCGGAAATTTTACTCAAATTTCATAAAAATATCACATACCAGATTTTTTAATTAAACCATTTAATTTATTTGTTTAAACTATCCTAATTCGGAACTTAAGTAACTTATTCTGCGAAGAAATTTCTGGTTTCAATCGACACTTATTCGCTTGGTCCGGGTCAAAATGACCCGTCGCCGCGGTTCTAGTGTTAAATAGTTATTATTGTTTTATAAGATGTTAGTTATTTCACAATAAAATAAAATAAAATTGCTATTCAAAACTTTTCCAAGAAAATTGAAAGTGTTTATGAATTCGGTTTGTTTGTTTGTCTGGCAGTCTGTCCATTTATCCGGATGGCCGCCTGTCTGAGCTCTAACTCTGATGGCTATTGGATGGATGAAATGCATTTTTAATGTTTTCGAACAAAATTGGAAAGTGTGCGGACAACTGTCTTTCGAGCCGGTTGTCCGCACCCTAACTCCCGTAAATATACTCGGATTACTCTGAAATATTTGGACGTTAATGACGTTTACCCTAGCACGAATCCTATTTCAAATGAAGTTTCTAGCATTATAAGTTAATTCATAGGGACTGTCAAAAGTTTCCCATTACATTATGGCCTATGGGAAAAATTAATTTCAAATGAATTTTAAAGCTGTTACTCCCTGTCAAACATATTAAAGTTAGTATGCGTTTTCGAATTGCATTAAAGTATACTTTTTATAACATATGCGATAAAAAAATAGCTATTTTTCGTTTACAGGGCAACACAAAAGAATTCCACGACACAGTAGTAAAGGGGGAAAATGTGTGCGACGTATTTTAATTATATTAAACTATTTTATGAATAATAAAATTTGTATATGTAACTGAGGCTTTATATCAGTTATGCGATATAGTCTTGCATATTACGAAGCGCATAGCATTTACAGGGACACACAAAAGATTTCAAACAGAATACTCTTTCTCGAGTACTGTATATGTATTGGATATTTGCTGATGGATGGACACTTTTCAACAAAATTAAAAAGTAATTATGCTTTCGGTTTGCTTGTCCGTCTGTCTGCGCTCTAACTCTCGTAAATATACTTGGATTGCTCAAAACTTTTGGATGTTAATGACGTTTACCCTAGCACGAACCTTACTGAAAATGAAGTTTCTACCATGATTAGTTTATTACAGGATAGTCAAAACTTTTTCGTGACATTACGGCCTACGGGGTAAATTCGTTTCAAATGAAATTTAAAGGTGTTTTTCCCTGTCATTCATATTCAAATTTACATGCATTTGCGAAATTTACAAAAACAGGCAGTGGAAATAATAGTTGTTTTTTGCGACATATTTTAAGTATCTTAAATGATTTCATTAATAAAAAAATTAAAATACGCCGCTGAAGCTTAATATTCCACGCATAATATGAAGTGCATAGTATTTTCTGGGACACATAAAAGATTTGAAATAGTATGTTCTATCCGAAGTACTGCATAGTTTCGATGATTGGCTGATGGATGGATGAAATGCATTTTTAAATATGATATGCGCTATAAGTTTCACTAAACGTATGCACATTATATGGTGTGTATAAATGCTATATTTGATGTACAGGGTTAGATAAAAGAGCTCCTAACGTTTACTGAATACGAGAATTACTTATTTAAAGGTGTTTTTTATCATTTTCCGACGAAGTTAAAAAGTGTCCATGATTTCGATTTGTCTGTCTGTCTGGTTGGCTGTACACGCTGTAACTCCTGTTAATATTCAAGGATTTACTTGAAATTTTTGGACATATTGACGTTTACTCTAGCACGAACCCTATTTCAGATAAATTTTCTATCATTGTTTGTTTATATACAAGGGAAGTCAAAAGTTTATTGTGACATTACGGTCTATGGAGAAAAATCGTTTCAAATGAATTCTAAGTAACTTACACCGTGTCAAGCATATAAAAGTTTATACGCATTTACGAAGTGAACTGAAGTATCCTTTCTGTAAAATATGCGGTGAAAAAAGATAATTATTTTTCATTTACTGGGCTACACAAAAAAATTTCATTACATAATGGTAAAGATGGGAATTCTGGGCGAAAAATTTTAATTATATTAAACTATTTCATATACTACCTCTGACAATAAAGTTCGGTGAATGAATTCAGAACGACAGATCTGGCAACACTGGAGAAACAAAACGCTGCACCTGCATAGAGCCAAGTGTTGACCATCTTCCCCCACCGTTGTTCAATTGAATGTCGTTTA
The DNA here is from genome assembly GCA_964019185.1 of Maratus speculifer. NCBI lineage: Eukaryota > Metazoa > Arthropoda > Arachnida > Araneae > Salticidae > Maratus > Maratus speculifer. The sequence continues at coordinate 10,607 of CAXHSM010001544.1, forward strand.
TGTTCTGTGTAAGACGTGCTTTACTAAGTGCTTGTTCAGTGTGTTCGTTCTTAACTGAGAACAGGAAAATGACCGAATAAAAGCTCAGTTTAAAGTTTGGTTTTAAGCTTTGGAAGACACTGAAAGAAATTCATGAGGGATGGTGCAAATTGAACACCTACCATACTCGCCAGATCTCAATCCTCTAGACTTCTCCATATTTTCACGACTCAAACTCTCTTTGAAAGAGATTTGATCATATTGCTGGCATTCAACGAAACGTGACGAAGCTTTTGAACTTCATCCCAAAAGAAGACTTCTTTGATTTTTCCAGGACATGTATATCAGATCTCAGTGGTGCAGAGTTAAAGGAGATGACTATTTTGAAGGACAATTTTGGTAGCTATCGTTAATATATCATCTCCATTAATGCTACAGGAGTATTCACCGAACTTTATTGTCAGAGGTACAATAAAACTGACATATGTCCGTGAGGCTTAATATAAGTTAAAATATATAGGCGTGTATAATACGAAGTGCACAGTATTTAAGGGATACACAAGAGAATTCATATTCTATATTATTTAAGAAATATTTTATACGTATCAATGCATTTTAATTATGATATGCACTTTTAATAAAACTAAATCTATGCATGTTATATGATGTGTGTTAAGGCTATAGGTTAGATACAGGGCTACACACAAGAGCGCGCAAAAGCTACTGAATGTGAACGTAAATTTCTTAAAAGTCGTTTTCAAATGAGTTATGTATTTTTACACTGAAGTGCATTCAGTTTACTAAAAAATGTTTATAGAATATAGATAAAATTATATACAGGGTCACGCAAATAATTGGATACATGGACGCCTATGAATGATAATTTATCAGTATTTGATTTCAGTACTTTTAAGAGTGTTTCAGTTTAAAATAAATTTTAGCTAAATATTGTATTGCGTGTAATAAAGGTACTTGTTAAACTATAGGTCTTAACAAAAGTATTCATGTATCTTTCCATCTATTTAAAAATTGCTCAAAGAGAAATTTCAACCTTCTACCCATTTTCTTGCTAAATTAAATTTCCTCGTTAAAATGTATATATATGGGTGATTCTCCGATAAGTGGGTAATTTCTATCCCTTAGGGTTACATGCTGTTTTTTGTCATTCATATAGTTGTTTTTCAGCATAAAATGTATTTTGTCATGTATTTCAACAATTTCAAAAAGTATTTTAGAGAAAATAACTGTAAATTTTACTGCAATATTAATTTATACATTCAATTTGTCACTTCGGCCCCTTATCCCTCACCTCATGTACTGATATTCTGGAACAATTTTAAGTGTAATGACAGACTATTTTTAACAATTTTACCACCAAAAATAAAAATCTATACTCCAAAGTACATAATAAAGTATTTTTATTGTAAATAAAAAATAGTTTTACATTTGTTCTGACTCAGAGAAACGCTGTCCCCTAGTTTTAGTGTCACTACTGTCCCTTTGTATAAAACATCGAAAATGACCACCAGGTCGCCCGATAAAATTTGGTGAACAGGTGCATTTAGTAGAAGGAGCCCTCTTAATTGCCCAGAAAAACACATGGCACAATTCTATGGATTTCAACAATAGTTACAAGCTACAAAATGGATAGAAATATAAGAATATGTTTATTACTTGTCACTACTGTCCCCCAATTAAACTGTACTTGTTATAGTTTTTATTTATTTATTATTTTGTCATGATATAACATACTTTTGCATAATACAAAATATCATATTGCAGTCTTAACTAAGCCTAACTTACTATTGTACACAGAGGCAATTTTCTTAATTTTGTCACTACTGTCCCTGTCACTTCTGTCCCCTTTCAAATTATTTATTTGAGGATTCAATCTCCGAAGCAGATATTAATGCCATATATGACTTGAAGACAAGGGATACAGTGATACCATCTATTCAAAATCTATTAATCTAAATTTTACTAAAATCCTGGTTTATAAAGTAAACAAATATCTTGGGGGCAGTAGTGACATTGATTACCAAATTATTGGGTCGTTCGGAAACTTCTTTCCGTTTGGGAAAGTCAATTCGCACCGGAAAATTTTGTTCATTAATATCTATGTATTAGATATCGGAAACAATATCCAATAATTAAATAACAAAATTTTCCGCTGCGAATTGAATTTCCCAAACGGAAAGGACGTCCGAACAGTCCAATAATTTATAAAATATTTTTTACAAAAATATATAAAGCCTAAAGTTAATGCCAGAGTGTTTTTTATTACTCAGTAGAATATACTGTATCTAATTATTAAAAAATATTGCTTAAAATTTGATTTTTATTTTTCACCAAATCAATGAGTGAAATTACCCACTTATTGCAGAATCACCCATATATCAACCGACAGGTCAAATATAAAACTGTTCAAAAGTACTGGAATACATATTTGGCTATATACAGCAACTTTATTTTCCTAACCACCGAAATTTTCTTAAAGATTTCAGGAGGTATTGGAAAGTGTTTCATAATATGTGCTTAATTCATGATTTTTCTTACTTGTTATAGAATATAAAGCATATCAATTGGATAGTTTTTACAGATTTTGGTTACAACGGAATGAGAATATATGTGATATAATGCGATGATGTATATATTTCTATATGTTGAACATTTGGCATACTTATGACATGTTAATACTTAAGCCTAACATGGCAACCATAATTTGTTTTATTTGAAGATGAGTGAAACCCGGGTTCGCCACATTAGCGTATTATATAAGTAGATTTTTAAAAATACTAAATATTTCCTAAATGCGACAAAACTATGGGGAATCGCGTCGCATTTATGCATTTATGACCTTATTTATTTATTTAAAAAATTGCTATTGAGTTAATTTTAACAATTTCTTAGAATTATTTAAATTACCAAAAGAACTTTTAAAATAGCTTCTTAAAATATTAATTCGTTATGAATTTAATCGTAGAAAGAAAAAACGCGTTATAAGTTTACTGAATTTATTTTCCATTTATATATTAATTTTAAAAGGAAGTTAGTGGAACAGTTCTTGCGCAATGTTTGCATGCCTGCTTTTGTTACTTAATATAGGTGTTACAAAAGTACATTCGCTATGTACTATTCTAGCTCCAATTGTTCTAAGGCTTTCAAATGAAGGCTCAAAAGTGAGAGTTACTATTTGAAAAATTAACTTTGACGCAGTTTTGCATTTTTTTGATAATTTTTTTTTCAAAAATATATTCGATTGTATTCATATTCTAAAAGTAGACAATACTTCTAATATAATGATATCTTTGGTGTGATTCTGCCTTTAAGCTCTTGAAGGGCATCGGTATATATTATATACCACTTAATTTATATTTCAAAATGCCTCGCTGCCACCCGAACTTTAAACTAAATTTTGCTTTATATATTGTACGTAACGATAAAAATTTTTACTTATTTTTAATTTAATTCTTCGAGTAAATCCTGGTGTTAAATAACCAATTTAATATTTTTGCATCAGAAATACTTTGGCTCTGAAAGAGTTAAAAGTTCTGCAAAAAAGGTTAATGCGCAAGGTTATTTCCATGAGCACTAGTCGTGTAAGTCGCATTTCTGGTACCTGCTAAATTTTTGGCCACCGTTACTTTCCAAAGGTTTGCATGGCCTTTTTCAATTAATGAAGTATATCTGATAAAATAAGTCACATTTTCCGTTCTAAAATAATGGTATCCATCATAGTATGTGATTTACGCGACATGTGCTCATGGAATTACCCAGCAATAGTTTATGCTAACTGGCTAGACAAGTTATTAAGCGATCGAAATTTATAACATAATTTTATTGTTCCTAAAACTATTTCAAAACAAATTTTCTCGCGGTAGAATTTAATAGCATATGTTCAAAATTTAACCGACATATTATTCATCTGAGATACTGGTAGGAACAATAAAGTTTCTCTTGTATGCTACAAGTCCTGACAAATCCTTTCGTTTGAATACAAATGATTGTGTATTACTAACCTCAATAAAAAATATAATTATATTTCATAAAAGGAATTATTTCATTTTTTAATAAAATTCATGCATGAATGCTTAGGTAAAAGATAAAAAATTCATTGACCCTTCATAATAAAAAGCATTGATGTTTCAAAACATTAATTATCGAAGAATTTTATATATTATTTTGCTATTGTAAAGGAAAACAGTGATCGATTTCTTAAATGAGAATGATATGGTTTTTCTAAAAACCGATAAGAATATTTTGGAGAGCAGTATAAAAAGTTAGATACATTAATCATAATAGATGCAAGCACTTTTTGAATAAGATATCAAAATGTCATTTATTTATGCTAGAAAGATAATCTACGGATTATTAATGGCAGTTTGGAAGGCAAATACACAAATAATAATGTTAATTTTAGAACTTTTCAATTATTTAGAACATATATTTTATCTGCATGTAAGCGATATAGGGCATTTGTTTCAAATCGCAGCCAAAATTGGAAAAATGTAATTTCGTTTTTTTTTGATAAGGGGTGTAAAACTGTGGACCACAATAGAATCTCTAATTGATCCGTCACTAAAAGCTCTTTGATACCAATTATTTTTTTTTAATTACAGTTTCTAGTATTAGATGCCGAAAACTGCGAATTACGCATATTTTAACTTAAAAAAAGTGTTGTTCATCTCATGTTTTCGGTTTATTGGATGTAAAAAGTAAGAACCAGTTAATTTATTAAAGATAGTGACGTGAAAAGTAAATAAAAATAGTGACAGCTCAAGGGAAGGAGCCATATGTTGGGGGGGGGGGCATTTTATTTTATATAAGTTTTACCTAACCATCGCAATATTTCCAAAATGTTATTGTTATAGGATACTTTTGTGACAAATCGAAGCAGTCACAATACGATGAATTCGCGTTTGAAAAGAGAATATTTGTTTATTTTAACACTTTAAGCTATGGTGGATATATTTCTTCAAAATACCAAAATGTTGTATTGGCACTAATATTTTGCCAAAAAAAAATCGATTTATTGTATGCATTAATTTATTTTCAAATAAATATGGTGAAACATTTCGATGCAATTTTGACATTCGGAAATTAGAATTAAGTGGGAAGGAATTCGCCTACCAGTTATTATATTGTGCTGTTTCCGTACTTCCTTGAACCTTTTTACAGAAAATACCGCACAATCGTCTTTGTCATTTTTCTAAACAATCTAAAGATACCTCCATTAAATGTAAATTAAACTGTTCTGGCTAACACTTGTCTGAGGACTTGTGCTTTTTATATCACTAAAATTTAACAGTAATCTTGCTTTATTTAATTGAGGAAATTTGCGGTTATATAATGCAAAGTTTTCTATGAAATTTTTGCAATAAGCAAAAAAGCTTAAAAAAATAGTTATGTTAATGTGATTATACATATAAAATTTCTTCCAAAAAGTGGCACTTTGAAGATTTTTTTTAAATACACCTGTTTTAATTACAATAGCTTACGTCAAATTAAATTGATATCTGCCCAATGCTTCCATAAACCTATAAAATAAGTAGTAATCTTCGTTTGAAAAGGTAATTGAAATTGAAACATAGCTTTTTCAAAGAAAATATACATGGTGAATTTGATGTAATTTTCGAAACGAGATAGAAGTAACATAAGAATACGTTGAGGTTTATAAAGAGTACATAAAACACCATAAAAATCTTGTCCTATTTATAAACTTTTCCGGGTTGTTATGCCGAATAAAAAAAGCGTAAAGTTTAAAAAAGATCATTTTTAAAAATATTTCTATAAATCCTTAATATTAAACTCCAAATAACTACATATTTCAAAATCACAGAAAATGTCCTGTAAGTGACACTACTTACATAAGGATATCGAAATATAACTTTAGGCCTCAAGCGCTGAAACTTTGTTGAAGTGAAAAAAGGAAATTCTGTAACCGTCAAATCAATTAATACCCTTCTAGATAAAATTAGTTAGCTATGCCAAGAAGTTGCTTATTCCACCAGTTCCCGAATGAGCCTCCAATAAACCTTATCAGTGTACCAATTTAGGAGAAATTTAGCCTTTGGCTTACAAGCCATCACTGAAACCTAAGTCACCCTACCCTGAATATTAAGCACTGACATAAAAATGACCGCCTTTGTAGGCGGAATTTTTTTAACGTTTGCTCCCTTCAATTAGAACACCAACAATTTTTAGAAGTTCTTTTTTTAAGAGTACTTTTTTTCTCAGATTTAATAAGTAAAAGAAATCTTTTGGAAATTACTTTATGAAAAACGTAGTTAAAAGAACCAAATCTGCCCCGTAGATCACAAGATAGAAATTAGCCCCAGGTGGTAAAAAGTAGAACCTAATCATGTAATGTTAATGTATATAATGTGAAAGAATGTTTAAAGGACTCTCCAATAATACATCACATAAAATATGTAGTATGAGTGAAATGTGTTTAGAATTTAGAAATCTGCCCCTTAGGGAAAATTTAGGGGAATAGCATGGAAAGTGCATAATATGAAATAATGGTTGCAGGACTATCCAATGATATATCACATGTGAGGAACCTAAAAGTATAGAAAATTGCCACCGAGGATGAAAGTGGGGGAAGGGGTACGGGAATTACATAATATGAAACAGTTGTGAAAACGGATTTCCAAAAATATACGCCATGAGGAAAGTCTGAAAAAGTTTAAAATTTGCCGCCCCAGAAGACTCATTATTTCATCCCAGGGAAAGGTTAATGCAAAAACTATACCAAAAAGTACAGTAAGTCTATGCGAATTTTCCAATCTTATTTCAGTTAAATTTATTACGTTTATTATTATTATTATAAAAATACTTCACAGAATTTCTTTACTTATTTGAACGATATTGCATACGCTGAATTTTTACCGAAAATTTAATATACATATAATGTACATTTTCAAGGTGATAGAAGCAAAATATGTATATTTTGAAACAACAGCACTGGTGTATGAAAACTTCTTTCAAAGAATTTCGTAAAAAGCCTAACTCAATATTATGAATATCTATTAAATTACAGACTCATAACTCAGTAAAATGAAAAGATAGAGCATCAAAAGAAAGCCCTGTAACATCTAAAATAGCAACAAATCTAATATTTTGTTTTGTCCATGATTTTGATAGAAAATTTTTAGCAACTTTAGAGGGTGAGACATTTTAATGGAATCTCAATATTTCATTTAATTTTTCAATGTGCATTTTAAAATGTTTGTTTCATGATATCTGCAACTTTACATACACAATAATTCGTATTTAGTTAGAAAGGATTCTTATATGAAATATATATGAAAAGAGATCTGAAATATCTGCCATTCTTTGTAATTTAATAGTTTAAGAGCCCACAATAGTCACAGGAAAAGTACACAAAAAGACCCGGATGACCATGTAAAGTCTATGGGAGCGTTCTTTTCTAATATCTCGTTCAAATTTTAATATTTTGACATGATTTTTTTTGCATAAAATAATTCAGGACGATCCACAACCGGGCTAGTTTTTACTTTTTCGATTTTGGTTTTAGATTTTTTTTAAAAAATTACTTTAATTTTCAAAACCGGTTTAAACCGGTTCTGAAACTGAAACTATTATAATATAAAAAATATATAACCAGAATCGAAAAAGTAAAAACTAGCCCGGTTGTGGATCGTCCTGAACTATTTTATGCAAAAAAAATCATGTCAAAATATTAAAATTTGAACGAGATATTAGAAAAGAACGCTCCCATAGACTTTACATGGTCATCCGGGTCTTTTTCTGTACTTTTCCTGTGACTATTGTGGGCTCTTAAGGAAGTGCGTAACGTACTTTAGGAAGAAAAGTAAAGGGCCAGTACTGTTTATATGTATTTCAATGCATTCTTTAGTAACATTAAAAGGGAATGTATTTAAAAAATAGTGTTACTTTGAATACATAAAAATAATTTCTTCTTTTGCCTGATATTTGTTTATGTAGAATATATTGGCTTAATTTAAACAAATTTATACAAGTTATTTTAAAAGAGTTAATGTAAGGCTAATTAAATTATTTCTGTACATTAGCACGTAGAGACTTCCGAAAACACACATAATTGCCACACAAAAGCCTTTTTTTTAAAATTAAGGTATATTTATTTTATATTACCGTAATTTCGGGTGTATAAGCCGCGGATCAAACAATTCTTTTTGGACCCAGAAATCTTATTTAGTGATTGAAAACAAATATTTACGTCGATCTAAGAAGTTACATTTGTTTCTTAAAAAATTCTGGGTCAAAAAAGAATTGTTTGATCCGCGGCTTATACACCCGAAATTACGGTATATGTAAAGCTATTATCAGGGTGATTTAGAATTATTTGTCAATAATGGGCATGGAAATTACGAAGATATAACAAGCAAGAATCATGTAGGAACGTAGAGTCGCAAGTGCGATGCAGACGCGCCAAATGTCCATCAAGTTAGGGACAGCTACCGTTTGCTGTAGGAAAAATTCTGCTCGGTCCATAAGGTGCTTGTTATCGCTGACGGTCTTGGGCTGCACAGTGCACACGTTACACATGGTACAGATACAACTCGTCCGCCTGTAAAATACGCCAAACGCTAGATTCAGACGAACGTACATGTGCTGAAATACGTCATGTACTCATCCCTGGATAGTTTTCGACTTCTAACAGTGCTTCTTCTAGTTTACCTGCTAGTTTACCAAGTCTGCCTGCACGGCTGCCTTCGACACCTCTTACGCCCTCTTGCTTGAGCGACCCATGTTCTTGCATGATTCTTGCTTGTTATCATCTTTCTAAACTACATTTTGATTATTGATAAAGTTTTCTGAAAAAAAAAACTGAATATATGTCTAGAATATAAGAAACAATTATAACTTTGTACATATACATAAATTAATTATCCTATACCCTCGAATACAAGTGTTGCTAACTTAAACTTATTTTATATATTAAAATTACCATCCTACAACGATTTCTGAATGAAATTTTTTGTTGTAATCAGTGAATGTTAGTCGTTAAATATCTTAAAAATTATTAAACATAAAAATTATAATATAAGTATGGCATTTTTTAATAAAATGATTGAGTGATTCAAACTGAAAACACTGCATAAAAGTCGATACAGAAATTCTGAATAAATATTTTGGATTTCCATCTGTATATCAGTATTTACAAGGTGATTTATTCAGGTTTTTTAATGGGAGAACATAATTTTCAGTGAATAAATGAGCTGTCAATGCATGCTGGAGATACTGGTTATCAAACAAAAGAAGTTGTTAAGAAACGTGTTTAACCAGTTCATATTTCTACATACTGCCTGCCCGGCTGCCTTCGACACCTCTTACGCCCTCTTGCTTGAGCGACCCATGTTCTTGCATGATTCTTGCTATTGCACGTACTATATGTGAAAATGAAAATTTTGTGTAAAATTTGAAATGAGAAAATAATTCATTCATTACAAATATTCATAAAAAAATTTTAAAAATTACATTCTAAAATTTAATGTCGCTATGCTGCTGTTTTTTAAATTCAAATAACTACATTGGCATCATTATTTTAAAATAACATGATTCGCGTTATTTTTGCATTATTTAATCTGTCATTTAATAAACAAAATATTTCTACTTTGAAAGTCGCGATAAAGAAATTGAATTTTTCAAAATTAGCGAAGTGTAAACTAAATGTATACTTGGAAAAATGTACCATAATTCCTGGCGTATAATTCGCGGATCAAATAATTCTTTTTCGACCCAGCAATTTTACAGAAGCAGAAATTGTAGCCAAGTATTTATCGCGATCTGAAATGTTACATTTTATTTAGAAAAATTCTGCATCGAAAAATGATTGTTTGATCCGCGGATTATACGCTGGAAATTACGGTACACACAAAAACTTTGGAACATTTCGTAGATTAAACCGGATAATGCGCGTATACCCAGGGAACGAATGGTTTTTACTTTGTCACTAATAAATAAAAATAATAATCGTCACTTTATTTGATCGGAGGTACTTGCGAAGTATTCTGCGATAAAACAACTTGAAGATTATCTTTAAAAAACTAGTGGGACAGTTATAAAAAAAACATATCACTCTGGGTAGATCAGGCCCGCCTGTGTTAAATTGTATGATCATTATATGATCTAAAAAGCAACCTAATTTCAAATAATAAATATTTTTAGAAACAAAGGTAGAAACACATGTTCAGACACAGAAAATTAAAACAAAACAATTAGTTTCAATATTATTTGTAGCTGAATATTACAAAATCTTTTTTTTACTTGACCAAAAAAAAAAAAGTTTCAAACTATGAGTCGCTTCTTTTAATAAATACGAATAAATAATTCGTAAACTGTACAAGAACAACTGAAATAATAGGAAATATATATTAATACATTTTTGGATAGTCCCTTTACTTCAT
>CAXHSM010001545.1:0-31000 GCA_964019185.1 Maratus speculifer
TTGACGGAACTTATGATAATTTTTCTGTGATGGAATGATGAAAATCAACATTTGTTTCTACAACCTGTAGTAAAATTCAAAATTTTTTAAATAATTATTTGAAGAGATTCGCAATTTTTTCCATGATGAATTGCAAAAGTTGCATTAATCCTACCTCCTTACCCTTATCCTTACCGTGTGGATTGACAAAAATAACTATTTCTTTTTGCTGACTTTTTTATGAACGTTGAAAGAGATTTCGTGATTTTTCCTACGACTCATTGAGAATTTCACAATATTTTTCTACCGATCACTTCATGAAACTCATGATTTTTTTTTCCTCCCCGTAATCCTTTGCCAATTTTCCCTTTTTTTTTTTTTTTTTTTTTTTTGCGATTGTTTTACATGACTTAGTTTTTTCCCAGCATCGCTTGCTATTTTGCAAATTTTTCTAAGAAAGATTAATGAAATGGATTTTGCGATACATTTTTTCCACAACCGATTAATAGTATTTGCCATTTGTTTAAGATATATCATTTAACAAAATTCTAGATTTTTTGCCACAATCATTTTATGAAATTCTTAATTTTCTTTGCCCAATTATTTGTTTAAATTTTCGATTTTTGTGTGATTATTTGACTAAACTCCCATCCTTTTGTATGCAACCATTTGACAAAATTTGCAGCTTTTATAAGATTAGTAATATTAGTAAACTCCTTTTGACAAAATCTGCAATGATTTTTTTCATGACCGAATGACAAAAAGTGCCATTTGTTTATGTGATCTTTGATAAAATTCAAGGTATTTTCCTACAGTCCTTTGCAATTTTTTCCCCAACGCATTACCTAAATTCGCAATTATTTTTCCACAATCTTTTGCCAAATTTCACAAGTTTTTCTGCAATAGATTGATGAAAAAAACTTTTTTTCCCCCTCCATGACCATTTGTCGAAATTTGCGAGATGTGTTTTTCCGAAAACAATTAATGGAATTCGATATTTATTTCCAACGTCTTTTGACACAAAATTAAAATTTTTTTTCATAATTTAATAACCAATTACGCAACAAATCAAGTAAAGTCTCTTTTCTTAATTTGAAGGAAATATTATTCTTTGATCATTTTGAAACAGTTTAAAATAATAACCTTTTCTAAAATATGTAAAAAATGTCTCAAAATACTGAAAATTTGAAGATCTCTTAAAATAATTATTTTATTTAAAAACGGCCTGCACCATTATGTTTATTAAACATTTCTGTATAAAACTATCAATTTTCACATTTTTGTATGCAACAGCTCTCTAAATATTAAAGAAGAAAGACTTCATTCAAGACTTCAAAGAGAAATTTCATTGTCAGCGACAATAACAGCATAGTTCCTGCTCTTTTTTCTTTAATAGAAAGAGTTGTAAGAGCATTTTTTTAGATTCTTATGAGCACTATTTTAGAGTCTTATTACACTGTTGTATTTTTTAAAGGCTTCTTTTAATTTTTAAAGACAGTTTTATTATTTAAAAGTAATAGAAGTTTTTTCATGGCACAAAAAGTAATTTTTATGTGTAAGCATTTTTTATGCGTAAGTTTTCATTACAAAAGGCAATAAGAATTCAATTTTATTGATAGAGGAGCAAGAAAGATGATATTTCTTGAATCTAAGGGCTACAGTTCCTCTTAAATCTATGATTCCTTTGAAACTGTCTGTTCAAACTGGGTGCAATTTAAAGTTTTCTGTAGAAAATATTTTCAGTCCTCAGATAACCAAGGAAATTCTGTACAAGTTCCTGTTTTTATAAAATTCTTAATGTATAATGTATAATTAGTGTTGACTCCAGAAAAAAAGGGCCAATAGGCAGGAATTTTTCAAAAAGGAAACATTATTCTAAAAAGAAGGGGGTACACTATACTAAAAAGTGTACACTTTTTTCCAAAAGGGAACTATATTCTTAAAAGCACATTTATACCTTGTTTAACAAAAATATTTTGAACTGGTTTGTTTAGAATTCCCTAAAACTTGTGATATTATCTCAGGATCAATTGAATTGCCACAGAGTGCACTGGAAGTCTTAAAAAGGGCCATCGGGCACTGTGCCCTGCTGAAAATGGCTTAAAGTCAACACTAATAATGCATTATCTGTCAGTGAGGTTCTTGTTTTATGAATCGATATACACAGGTAATACATTATAACACCTAATTAATGATATTTGATTTAACAATAAAGTTTAATGTTTTGGTTTCAATTATTTATTTCTGTGTTATAGTGAATATTTTAAAGATGCTTGTCTTCAATTTAAGAATTTTAAATATTTTTTTAGATAAGCTTAAATAAAAATTTTCTTTATTGTTTATCTCTTAAACAAATGAAAAATCTTATAAGATGTTTAGTGGGTGTTTGATGTAGATGAATGCATACATAGATGCTTTTGAGACAAACGAAAACGTTATGACATATGAGTTTAAGGAAAAAAGTAAAGCAATTGTCAATAAAATATTTTCTTTCATAGTAAAGTTGTTTATTTTATATATTAAAAAGTAACTCTAATCAAATACTACTGATAATTAAAATTGTCAAAATTTAATAACCAACTTTTATCCAATTTTGGTTTGTGTTGTGCATTTCTCAATATAAAAGATAACACCAATTTAATGATTATTTTAAAGGTCCCTTTGCATTTATTAAACTGAGGTTTGAATCCATATTAAATTTATTTATGTATGTAAATTTCCGTAATTTATGTATTGATATAATGGTTCATTAATGTTTATTTGCAGATTCTTTTAAAATGTGGTCAATGAATTTGAAATTATTTCAAATGTTTAAAAAATTTGCAATTTTTTCCCCCTAGAGTTGTACATTTTTTTAAACCTATAAATAAGTATGATATTTAACATAGAAATATTAATAATAAATAAAATCAATATTTATAGCAATGCACATCTATTGTTATCTATAACAGTTTCACTTTCTGCATGAATGTTTCTGATCATAACTGCCTAGCAAGATTTGTCCTGGAAAATAATCTCTCTATCGGAGTTGTGAATGAAGGGATAGTTTTATAAACATGAGTAATTTCAAAAAATTTATGAAAATGATGCAGTTGATAAATTTCTTTCAATTATAAAATCCCAGTTGAAATAATTTTCCTGTCAAAGCATTTCTTGGTTCCCTTCTTTAGTATTGATTGTAAAAAACTTTGTTTCAATATCTGTCTTTTACAGGTGTACTTTGTTAATGACATTTTTCTCAAAGTTTTTCAGTTTTGTTGCAATTTTTGTAGTATCAGTGATTAATAGGAGGAGAATTTGACAGCATCTTGATTTGCATTTGTCTTTTTCTATCCATAATATGACAATAAGAAAATATAGAGAAAAAAAAAATGTTCCTGCACATTTAATATTCCTTGTATTTCAAACATTAAATGCCTTCAAAAGTATTGAAAATTTTATTACTAGTTGTAATTTCAATCCCTTTCTCGTGATTGGTTTTAAATTTCAAGGATGGATGATTGCTCTGGATATTAGAACTAATGTGTATAAAATATGCAATTTACTGATGTTAGAAGTTATTTAAGGCACCAGCCATTTATGCTTTTCTTGAGGTCAGCTGTAAATCTTTCACAAAATTCTCAGTAAAACGGTATGGTACTCTATTTTATTCATCAAAATGTAAATTCTAGTACATAGGTGGTAATGTCTGTCTTAGTCTGATTATATTTTTCTGTTAATCAGTCAGACTTGTTAAATTTAAATTGTATTCAGATGTGAATGTCCTGAAGTAATATTTATATTTTTTTAAATTTAACAGCCTCATTCAAGTAAAGATGTATTTCCATACATTGATGCATCATTGTATTCTCTGCAAAAAATATTTTTTGATGACGTTCTCTTTCATATCATGGTGGAAGGAAAACATTTGTGTGAAGCATCTAATTTCCCTGAAGCTATCTTGTGTCTTATGGCATCTTTTTTTATCTTCAACATTGACTATCCTGAAAGCTGCAAATGTACACTTACTGTCATTGAAAAAGTTCATTTAAAAGCTAATGATACAATGGTCATGGATGATAAGACTGAGCAGTGGATAAAATTGCTTACTATGAGGGAAATAAAGTCAAGAAATATGGGAAATGAAAGCAAGACAAATCATGTCAGATCTGATACCTATTTCAGGTCGTAATAATCCAGTTTACTATTTAATGAATCTCAAAGATGTTTCTGATCTGCTATTTATTCTCTTTCATTTTTGGAATTTTAGAAGAAAGGAAAAAATAAATAAAGGCACAAATGTATTTTAATTCTAAAATGCAATTTTATAAAGGCAACTGATGAAATTTATACTCATTTAGTTTCTGATTTTGTTAAATTTATAGCTTCAAAGTGCTAGTTATGTCTATGACTGTGAATTATCAAGTTTATTGTTATTAAAGATTTATCAAATTAATATATTCTTTTTCAAATATTGCATGAAAAGCTGTTTGTGTAAATTACAAAACTACAGATAAAATTAACAGCAAGTTTTAAAATCAAATGTTTCGTTTCTAATAATCCACCTTCTTTTCCCACATACCACAGCTATCTTTTACAGTATTCCAAGAATGTGTTACAGTACATAATTTAGATTTTTAAAAAAAGCACCTTTCAACATGCATATTTATAAAATCGAACTTCATTAACACAAGCACTGAATTTCCCTTGGAAGATAACAAGAACAATAAAAAAGCTTACTTTCTATTAATGTATTGAATGTGTCTTATTTCTGAAAGAAAGATTTCCCTTTTGTCAAAAAGGCCATAGTTATATGGAAGTATCTGTATCCCAGGATTTCAAAAGCCTTGTAATATTACTGATTCGTTCATTTATTCATCATCTCTAATTTTTCTACCCTCATTTTATAAGCATATCTTATTTTTCTGCATCACTAAATATTGAAATAGTTACTGTTTTCCTCTGAAAAAAAATGCGAATTGCATGTCACTGTATTGTACTAATTATTGTAAATATTATATGACTTTTTGTATATTGTACTTACTGTTAATGTTTTTAAATTTTCTTAATATTTCTTTCTTTATTTCTTCCTCAAAGTCGCATTTTTATTATTTTTAATACTCAACTTCTCAAACTTTTGAATACAAAGTTTGTAATTTAAATTATCAGAAATAGTATAGCTATTATGAATAGTTTTACTTCGTTTCTTTTTCCTTCTCTCGTGCTTGCTTTAAAATTTATTAAAGTAGAATTTTTATTTAAAATTGAATTTTTGTTGTTAATTGTACATATTTTCTATGTGAGATAACTTTATTTTCTGTTCAGTATAGTATAATGTGAATTTTTATCGGTGTCATTATTAATTTTTTTGTAACTGAGTCATTTCATTTTGTTTTGTTTTCCCCTTTACCCTTTATATCAGCATTAAATGATTAAGTTCTGCATGAAATTCTTTTCATTTATTTATTTATACATTTTTTTTTTTTTTTTTTTTTTTTTTTTTTAATGTAATTAACTGGCATATTCTGGCATAAACTGTTTTTTGTTTTTATTTTTATTTGAATACATTTCTTGCAATTACATTCTATCTTTTTTTTTTTTTTTTTACTCTGCTTAGATGTACTATATTTTATGAAAATATATCATTAATCAGTAAACTTGTTATACTGTATGTGGTAAATTTCATGTTATAGACATCATAAAGAAATTATTTTTATTCTCACCTTTTTAATAGAAAATTCTATTTTTTTAATGAGTTTAATCTCCTCAGACCTGAAACAAACATTACGAGGGACCACAAGAACCAATTTAAAACTAATCTGAAGCATCTTTAAAGATACATTGATGCATTTATTAATGCTTATGATGTGCATGCATTTATTTAAAACATCTAGAAGAAATTTTGGTAATTATAGAAGCAATTTTTCTGCATCACTAAGGTGTTCTTTAATGTCTCCTATCAAAACTGGGGATATTAAGCATTTATCTTCCTCTTTCATGCAAAGTTGCTTTGTTATGTACATATTCTACACTTATGAATTTGATTTTAAGTTTATAAATTGAAACAATCTTCTTCATTTTATTATTGTTGTGTTTTTAATTGCTGAATTAGCTTTGGAAATACAGTCAAACTGAGCTGATACATGAAGCAAGAGAATTGTTAAAGTCCTGTGTTACTGAATACTTCGAAGATAATAAAAATCTGAACACAAGCACACATAATTAAACTGATTAATATTATTAATTGCACTAATAATTTCGATACTAATATGTACTTTTCATAAAATTAACATAAAACATCCAGTTTTACCTTCTTAGTGCTGTTTCCTTTTCCAAATTTGCTGTACTGAAAACATCTAAATAAAATGTGTTACGCACTAGTGTTACGCAATTAATGCACTAGTGTTTCGTAATGCAATTGATTAACTTCTCAGGGAAAATTCATCCAGATTTGCAAAAATCACTGCAATTTTTATGCTATTGATATCCCTTATCCTTTTCATTTTAATAGTGCAATGTGACTCATGTAAAGATTAGAATTTAAAAAAAGTTCTATGCTCCTTTTTTTTCATGATCACCGGGAGTGGGTGTACAGTGATAATTAAATTTTGATTATTTTTATGTATGTTGGAGGATAGAAGCCCCTTAGTCTGATGTTAAATGGATTTTATACAATGCTCCTTAATTCTTGAGAAACAGGGTGGTGTAATGTTATAATACAACTTAAGTACTTACTTTGTAATGCAACTTTTATGTTAGCGTAGTTCATTCATTATAGCATTAGCTCATAGATCCACAGGCATTTACATCAATCCCAAAACATTCTAGGTTTTTATTTTATTTTTTGTTCTATAAATATACTTGTTGTAAAAGTTTACTTAACTCATTGTCAATTAAAATTGTGTATCGATTATATTTTAACAAATTTATTTATTTATTTTTGGTAACTAAATTGTTATATAAAAGTTATTTTTAAAAAAATGTATTTCATTTATTATTTTTCAATATAATAATATTGAATAATTGCGTCAATTCGCAATTTTAAAGAAACATAATTTATGTATTAACTTAATAAAGGAAACGAATAAGATGAAATATTGGAGGATCGAAATATGCTACATTTGTTTTCTCCTTAATTCTTTTATAAATATACTTGTTAGAATTTAAAAATCTCTATTTAAAATCATACATTAATTAGTATTTAATTATTTAAAATTTTATTTAGCCTGTTTGATTTTTTAATAGTTATTAAAATTTTCTCAGCAATTAAAAAAAAAAAAAAAAAAAAAAAAAAGATCCATTATGATTAGCAAAAATTCCAAAATCTTTAGTCAGGCCCTATAGTTGTGACAGAAATGAAAATAAATTCTAAAAGAAGATAAAGGTGAACTCAAAATAATTCAAAGCGAAGCATATACATATTAAAAAATTAAAAATCTTTTATATGCAAAAAAGAAGTTGTAAAATTATTCTTATGCTACTTTGTAATATAATTATGCTTTTTAATTTGAAAATGAGCAGTAATATCATCGTATCTACTTTCCTTATTGAGACAATATATAAATGGTGTTTCTTTAAATTTATGAATTGACACAATTATTAGATATTACATCTACAAAAAATTCATGAAATATATTTTACAAGTAATTTTAAAAAAAATTAAGAGTTTAAAGTTTAAAGAATATATGAAACATATTTCAAAAGTCATTAAAAAGATGTTTTGTGCCAGGATTTAGTTATAATTAAAAATAAATACATTAAATTTATAATTGATACAATTTTTAATTAACAATGAGTTTATTAAATTCTAATTATGAGTATATTTATTAAACAAAAAATAAGAAAAACAAACATTACACAATCTGGGATTAAACCTGAAATCTGCAGATCAATGAGTTAACACTCTACCGAATGAGCTACACCAATGTAAAAATTGTGTTACAAAGTAAGTACTTAAATTGTGTTATAATATTAGACCCTCCTTCCTGTTTCTTGAGAATAAAGGAGCATTATATAAAGCATTATATACCTGAGACTAAGGGGTCTCTACCCTACAACATATATATAAAAAAATCTATGATTATCAAGATTGATCCTCATCTTGTCAATTTTAAATTTTATAAACGGCTGATATTTGTCTTATGTCTTCCATCTTTCTTTCATTCTTTCTAGACCTCTGGTCATATTTTTTTTTTTTTTTTTTTTTTTTTTTTTTTTGGGGGGGGGGGGGTCTCTTTGAAGATTAAAATTTTCATATGTAGAACTTATAAATTATTACATTTTCATGCATAGTTGTAATGTAGAAATATTATTGCTGAGAGACTGAATTCATTGATGTATATCAATAGATATATATTGTGATATATATATATCATGATATATATATATCCAATATTTATTTTCATAATGTCAAGATTTTTGATATTTTCAATTTATTTTCAAAATAAGTGTTTATTTTCAAAATATCACTGTGCAAGATATTTTTAACATTTTCAGTCTAAACAAGTGTAAACAAAGTTTTCAATTGTTATTGACTGTATCTTAATGTAAATACAGAACATAATTCACAGCTGTAGAAATATAAATTGTCTAGTTTAAATAATCAGTTATGTACATTTTTATTAGGAAATAATGTTTTGCGGTTTTAGTTCGTTTGAATTTAAACTGTACAACATGTTAGGGAATACAAAATAAGAAAAGCTTTTTTATTTTTATTTATTTATTTTTTTTTTGGGGGGGGGGGGGTTAAATGTTTTTAATTTTTATGTTATATTTTTTTTAATTAAAAAAAATATTTTGTAATTAAAGTTTTGCTTTATAAATTTCTGAATTTTTACTTTAAATTGAACACTATAGTTAGTTATTATATTTATTTTTATAACTGTACTAGCGGCCCGACAGACGTTGTCCTGTCACCGACAGATGTTGTCCTCCTGGCACCAACTCCAGAAAATCAAATAACGTAATGTACGTAAATATAGTAATATGCGCGGTAAACACTACGCTCTTAATTTAATTTCTTTTCACAATTATGTAAGGAAATTATTTTTCACTCTTCAGTATTTTTGGAATTCGGTTCAATTTTTGGCAGAAAAGTTTATTTTTCTCATTTTAGTTAAAAGTTAACGATTTTCTGAAGTCGGTTAAGAAAAATTATAATACAGGAAATATTATTGTAAAGCATACACGTTTGTCAGGAGCGGGAATCGAACACGCGACCTCTTTCTTCAAGAAGCATATCTTAAATCTGCCGCCTTAGACCGCTCGGACATTCCGTCCGCACTCTATTCGAACTTATTCAACACTTTTAATTAGCGAAAGATCACAAACTATTAGTTTTTATCTAATTACTACAAAAGTACTGAATCAGGATTCAGCATGAAAAAATACACTAAAATATGTTATCAGTTAAAAATTTCTAATAAAGCCGATTTTAAAGGAATTTTTTAAAAGTTCGTTCTTTTTTTTACCTTCCTTAGTGGGGGAATTTTCGAAAATCCCTTCTTAGCAGCACTCGATATTATAAGAAGTATTTTTCCACCAATTTTCAAGATTTTTGGTTCGGTAGATTTTTTTGTTCTGTGATTAATACGAAATCCAAATTTTCTTATATATATATATAACACTTTTAATTAGCGAAAAATCACTAACTATTAATTTTTGCCTAATTACTAAAAAAGTACTGAATCAATTTCGATGAAATGTGAATCTAAACCATTCTCGAATCTACTGGAACGCACACACAAAATTTCATCAAAATCGGTCCAGTCGTTTGGGAGGAGTTCAATTACATAAACACGCACAGAAGATTTTTATATATAAAGATGAGCATCGAAAATTTCAGGTTTTTGCGCCGAAGACACTGCCAAATTAGGAAAATGTGAATTATCTCACGAACTACTGGATTTAAACGAATTTGCTTAGTACCATTCGATTCAGAATGAAAAAATGCACTAAAATATGTTATTAGTTGAAAAATAACTACAAAAGCCGATTTTTATGGAATTTTTTAAAAGTTCGTTCTTTTTTCTACTCATCTTATGAGTGGAATTTTCGAAAATCCTTTCTTAGC
Source organism: Maratus speculifer (assembly GCA_964019185.1). NCBI lineage: Eukaryota > Metazoa > Arthropoda > Arachnida > Araneae > Salticidae > Maratus > Maratus speculifer. Next base: position 10,031 of record CAXHSM010001545.1, read on the forward strand.
AACAGTCGATGTTATAAGAAGTATTTTTACCGAAATTTTCAAGATTTTTTGGATCGGTAGATTTTTTTGTGCTATGATTAATATGAAATCCTGACTTTCTTTAATATATATAGTACTTATAATTAGCGAAAAATCACTAACTATTAATTTTTGCCTAATTACCAAAAAAGTACTGAATCAATTTCGACGAAATGTGAATCTAAACCATTCTCGAATCTACTGGAACGCACACACAAAATTACATCAAAATCGGTCCAGTCGTTTGGGAGGAGTTCAATTACATACACACGCACAGAAGATTTTTATATATAAAGATAAAGCAAATTCTTCCTTCTTTCAATTAGTTGATTTTCAATTTTGTTCTAAATTAACAAAAAAGGAAAGAAAAGCTGAAAAAAATTAACTTAAAAATAATGTTAGATTAAATTTTCATGTTAAGTCCAATATATTTTAGTTTCTAATTCATATTATTTTGCTTAAAAATATTTATTATCAACAGTAATTCGGCTATTTGAAAATATCAGATACATATCAAATAATAAAATAAAACAAAATATTGATGTAATGTATATCAAAATATCATATTTATCTTTTCGAAAGTATATGATATCTACAAATCTTATTCTGAGACAACAGTGTTCAATAAAACATAATTATTTTCTAATTCTATGGAGGTTTTTGCCTAACATCACTTTGCTTTTATAGTTTATAAAAAGCATGAAAATTTTAATGTAATTTCAGTTATGAATCATTCTCTTTATGTGAAATTTACTCACTTTATTTTAATCATGCTCTTGTTTTAACTATACTCTTATATATTTTGCTGTGATTGAGTTTATTTAATAATATTTAAAAACAAATCTTACAAAAATTTTTGTTTACATCTAGGTTTGTACAAATATATAATATATTTTAACACTTTCATTACTCTTTTATTGTCTCTTTATCTAATACAAAGTTACTGTAAGTATTGATTATGTTAATAAAAAATATCCTATGCATGCATTAAGTGTAAATTTTCCATATGCATGTTTGCATGCGTGGATAAGAATAATGTAAATGGCTGTCAATAATTTATGCCAATCATTGTAAATTTGTCATATCTGAAACATTGTGTAAATAAAGATGCATAAAAATGCTTTATTACTATTTCTGTTTAGAAATATTTGTACATTTTTTCAAAAGTTTTTATCTAAAATAGACATGGTACTTTTGCAGTAACCTATTTCTTCGAAAGGTTAATTTGTGTCTGACACTGGAACAACCAAAAAAGAATGACACAAATTTTTGCAAATTAGAGAAAATCTAATAATCAGCAAAAATTTAATAGCCACTAAAAATCCCTTTTCTACTAAGGCATCTTTTTATTATTATCACTATTTAACACATTATTATTCATTTAACCATGTGTTTTCATAAAGCACAAATCTTATAACTTAGTTGAAAAAAAATAATCGTAAGAAAATATCTTGAATTTAATTATCTTTTTAACTTTATTCGAAAATTAATTTAGAAAGATAATGTGAACTGAGTTCCACAGAACTAAAAAAATTATATGACTCTGAAATAAATGAAATATGTATTCCAATAAAGTGTTAAAACTGTTGTTAGCTTTCGTTTTTTCTAAAACTAAAACAAAATCACTTCACCTTTTTTTTTCATTCACGTATAAAAACATTTCATATTTATTTACTTAGAAGGTGTCACAAATAAAAATTAAATTAAAGAGTTGACATGTTTCGGTTCATTAATAAGAACCGTATTCATAACATATAAAATCAGTAGAAAATTAAATGACACTGGATATAAATATAATTTAAAAATCAAAAACAAAACATTGCGCCCGCTATGATCGTGAATATACCCATTGCCAACGCGGCATATAAATATAATAAATTTTTTGACCATATATTAAATTTAAAATGTATAAAATTAAAATTAAAAAAGTAGAAAAACTAAATGACTCTGGATATAAAGGTAATTTAAAACCCCCAAAACGTAAAATATTGCGCCCTCTATGATCGTGAATAGCCAATGCCATCGCGGTTCCTCCTATTAGACTCATCCTTTAAATATTTATTAAGTAATTCTAACCATAAACTCGGAATGTCATAAGAATAAGAATCATTACAAACTCTATCCCTCCTAGAATATATCTCTATGGATTCACGGATGATTAATTTTCGGAATAAACTGGAAATGAACACTAATCTACTATCTTTAAAACAAATTTTAACCCCCCCTCTTTAAAAACAATCTTGATAATGCAGTCTTATCCCTACCAAATTTTATGTCACATTCATGCTCTTTCTTTTTAACCCCAAACTTTCTACCTGTCATACCAATATAAAAATTAATATCCCCCTCTTCATTCTCATATGGAATTTCATATACCCCTGCTAGATCATCTTGTGGAACCGGATCAAAAGCTCTGTATAGAAGATGTTTTAACTTAGGAGGTGGCTTAGCAATTAATTCTATTTTAAACTTTTTTAATTTAGCTTTAAGCCTCTCAAAATTACCCTTTATATAAGGAAACGATAGTCTTTTAACCCCAATCTCTTCCCCCTTCTCACAGGCATTATCAACCAAATTACAATAAATTTCAAATAAAATTGCAATAAATAAAATTCCAATAAAGTGTCTTGAAAAGTCAGGGAGTTTTGTAAAAAATACTTGAAAATCGGGGAAAAATATCTATATGTCAAAAATTTTTGCATTTTTGCCTTGTCAATAAGGCTCATTTATTGCTAAACAAGTTATATTTGAACAAATAATAGGATACAATTGTGCAGTTTTATGTTTTTCTCCCAAGCTCAATAAGTTTTATACTGTGAAGCACATACATTGAAAAATTCCATATGCGTATTATTAATAAAGGAAATTAGGGAAATTTTTATAAACATAATCAGGAAAATCAAAGGAACTGTTTTCAAGATTTCTGGCATCATCATCTTCAAAGTTTAAATGAATAAAATGTGTGATATCACAAGAAAAACAAAACTAATTTATAAGTAATACCTCTTTACTGAAATCATTATATTTTTTATTTTGAAAAGCAGTACGTAGTCAGAACACTGTCAATTTTAAGACACTTCATAGGCATTACTTCATAGATATTAAATCACTTTATTTTTAAGAGATATTGGCAGCAAATTGTATCAGTACTATCTGGGAAAATTTTCATATTCATTTTGTGTTTGTTATATTTTTCAAAATTGAGGTAAAGAAAAGATAAAATATCCTTTATTTATATTATATACTAGTGTAAATGCCCATCCTAGGACAGTGGGTAAAAATTGTGTTTTTCATTTAAACTGATAAAAATAATTGACAACATGAAGCGTTTAGATGGGCAACATTGTATGTATTGTAATTGGGTCATTTTAAAGTAAGCTGCCAGTTCTAAATTAAATGCAGTTACATTCTTACTGTTTAGCACACAGTAAAAAACTTATCATTTATGAGTTTCTTTTATCAATTAAAAAAATGTTTGATAAATGATGATTTTAGTTAGGCAACATTTCTGCATTTTTCAAAATATTTCATTAGAGGAAAATTTTATTTTTAGAAAGATAAAGTTAGTTCAATTGGATTTTTAAATAATTCATATATCTACACAAAAAAGCAAAAACGTGCCCATGGATGATGATACAATGAAAAGCAAAAATGTTCACTGGATTTTTAGAAGAACTATCATAAATTGAACAAATGCCACATCCATTTCTAAGTAATGAAAATTTGAAAACCAATTGATTGATTTCGATGTTTTTTAACTAAGAGGAAAACAATGATACGGGTTACATAAGATTTACAGTAGAGGGTTCTGTTTTCCTGTTACAAGTTAGTTTAATAAGTCTAAATGTCAGAAGTTTAAATGTTAATGCAATAATAATCACTATAACTATGATTATCCAGTATTGATTATGTCAGTCATAAATCTAAAATTGTAGAAATCCAAATTCTGGAATAATTTGATATAAAATTATCAAAATTTGTTGCATTATTCCTGGATGTGTGTTGTTAAAGAAATGAGACACCCAGCCTTATATTTAGTTGGGAATATTTATTTAAAAATAATAATAAATCACAAAAATTTAAGGTTTGTCAAGTCAATGCTGATGCTTAAGGAGTGCTTACAGTGGGTCATAACCACTGTTAAGCAGGGGTGCAGAAAGTTTTTAAACCCAACATTTCCCCCAATCCATATAAAAATTTCCCCAAACTTTTACAATATGTTATACAGACATGGTAAGGCACAGCAAAGAAAATAGGCTTTTAGGCATAATGAACTTTTGATAAAATATCCTTTTTTGCACAGTTTTGACGAATTTTGTGTTTTTACATGATTTTTTGACAAAATTTGCGGTTTTCACAATCCTCTAACAGATTTCAGGTCTCTTAAAGGTCTTTCTCACGATTTTTTGCCAAAAATTGCATACTTTCCATGATCTTTCACCCAAGTTGGGTGTTTTCCACAATCATGATAAAATTTACATTTTCCGATGAAACTGGCATATTTTACACAATCTTTTGATGAAATTGAAGTAATTTTCCACGATCATTTAACAAAAATCACATTTTTTCACGATTTTTTGTCAATATTTGCGTTTTTTCACTTTTCTTCAACGGAATTCCCAACTTTTTTGCTGATTCATAGTTAAAATCAAAGTCAGTTGTATGTTTTTGTGCAAATTTTCCCTAGATGGGCCAAAATTTCCCCCCGATCCTAGATCGCCGGATAGGACATATTTTGCATCCCTGCTGTTAAGTAATAAAACATAAATATACAATTAAATATCAATGCATGTTAAAAAGTTTAATAGTTTCGAAACACAAGTGCAGCATAGAGAAACTAGTCTTCATTTGCATTCCCAAATTGGAGCACCAGGGTAAATATACCACTCGTGGCACAATGATTTTCTAAATTTTAGAAAATCATCATATACATTGACAGACTAAAATGATCAAAGTGGGAAAGGCAACATTAGAGATACCAACAGACCCAGAATAAATTCTACCCTATCCCTAAGAACATAAAAAAAGGGAGGGGGGCACATAACTCTAATTTTAAATTATCAGGATCGAAAAATAGGAAAATAAAATATGATTCCTAACAAGCTAGCTGAAATGAATGGTATGTGGCCAATTCTAGTGGCAGACAACTCATGGTCCCCAGACAGCTTAGATGCAGCTTAAATTCTTAAAAGAACTCTTTGCTGAACCGAACCACAAGAAGTATACCATAAAATCCCGTTAATCCGCCCTTCCCGATCAAACGCCACCTCCCCACTTTATAAACAATTTGATATTTTCAAAAAATCCCAAGAAAGCACCCTCTCCCTCACCAAAAAAAATCGCTGAATAGGGATGGATGAATCATGAAATGAATGAATCATGAATCTTTGATGAAATTAGCGTTTTTTGAGATTTTCAAATAGATTTCGTGCATTTTTGGCTTTTTTCTTCGTTTTTTCAGCAAAATTTACGTTTTTTTTTTTTTTTTTTTTTTTTTTTTTTTTTTTTTTTTTTTACGAAAATTTTTTCAAGTATTGCTAAAGTATCAAATTTCATGATTCATTCATTTCATCATGAATCATCCCGTTCTCATCCCCATAAAACGATCGTGGAAAAATCCCGTGTAAGCGCCCCCTCTAACTATTTTAAGATTTTTCTTCCCGTTTGGGGGGGACAGATTAACGGTATTTTACGGTAACACTTTGGCGGTTTTGGAAGGAATGAGGAACTGGGACTAAAACTGAAGTAATTCGAGGTTTGATTCAAGGCCAGAATTTGCATAGCCCTTTTTAATCTCAAATGATGCTATCTAGATGCATTTTACCTGATGCTGCAAGCTTCCTAACCCCAGGTTTGTTTGGTAAAAATGACCAGCAAAGTAAGCAAAGCTGAACTAGTGTATTTAATTAAATAAATAGTTAATTATATGAATAAGTTTAATTGGGCTAGAAATTTTGAAAAGTTCTTCGTTAAATTAGGTATTTTTATTTTAAAACACACAATTATTTATGCTGTGATAACTAAAGTAATCTATTACTCAAATAATCAAAAACCTGTAAATCTATACTAATAAAACTACAAATCATTCTGTCTGGCTATCTGTATATGCATGTGTGTGTGATGGCTAGTAAAATCTATGGAACGCATGGGGCTCAAACTAGAGGACAGACCTTGTGTTTTCAGAGGGTGCAAAAATTTTAACGAATTCAAATCAATTGTACTTGCTTGTGTTGCAGCTGGTTTGATGAGGTTTTCAGACTCGCATAGCATGATGTAAATGATAATGGCTTAAATTATATCTCTCACTTGCAATAAAAGACTTCATTATATTCTCTCTGCATGTTTAAAGTTTCATCAAACTAACACAATTTTTTAAAACGAATAATTTAACACAGGGTTTGTGTACTTCAAGGACTCTCAAGCATATTTTCAAAGAATTTCTGTAAAGAAATATTTAAAAAAAAACTGACTATCTTCAGATAATTGGTTAAATAAAAAGCGACTAGGACTTAGCAAAATTTCTGGTACTTAAACATCTAAAACCCCCTGAATCCCTTGATGCGTACAAACCCTGTAACCAGGGTTGTATAATATAGATGCACGCCATGCACAGAAAATATTAGGAAATAAACAATTTCTATTGAGTAACTTTTTTTTTAGTACCAAAAAACTAAAAATATTTCCCCTATTTTATGAACAAATTATTCACTGTTAGTGCACAATTAAAAGCAAGGCTGATTTTTGAAAAATTAAGGACATTTGATGCCAAAAACTTTAAAAGTTTACCAGTTCAAACTTTCAAATAAGAAAAATCTAAAATTTTGACTGACGGTTGTTGTAAAAAATCAATTTTGTCAATTGTTCTCACAAAAAAAAAATAATAATAATAATAATAATAAAATAAAATAAATAATAATTCTCCAATTTTATCAGATTATGGAAAAAACACTAATTTAGTCAAAATTCCATGGAAAAATCAAAATTCCATGGAAAAAGCATGAAATATCATTGCAGGATTTAAAAATAATAATAATAATAATAATAATAATAATAATAATACAAATTTCGTCAAAAAATAGCAAAACAAACCCCCACAAATTTCGTTAAAAGATCTTGAGAAAAATGCGAATTTCGTCAAAAGACCTCGAGGGAAAAAATCATGAATTATTTCAAAGAATTGGGTAAAATAATGCATTTCAACAAAGAATCTCATTAAAAAAAACATGCATTTCAACAAAGAACCGCATAAAAAAAAAAAGTTTGTGTTTATTCAGTATACTTCTAATAAATTTATTTAAAAAAATCGGATAATTTTTATGACAAAAATTAAGTTTCTCAAATGGATTTAGCTTTAACAACATCAAATTTAAATTAATGTTATCATATCAAGATTTAAGATAATGCTTATAAATTATGCCTTTTTCTGGGCTGTCTCGATCCAAGAAACTTGAATATGATCTCAAAAATGCGTTATTGTTTTAAAATTATAAATTACTACAATTCTTGATAGACTTCAGAAACATACTTTACAGATAACAGTAACTAGTAGATTGATATATACATATTTTTTTTTAATTATTTTTAGCAGAATTAGTAGTAATTAGTGAGTATTTTTAAATGTGGTATCTGTAGGTACCTCACTCAACACACACAAGAAAAATTTGGTAGGCGTACTTCATTTGAAAAAATATGTTTAGAACAAAAATGTACTTTCCATATGGAAATAGAAACTTTTGAAACTAAGTCTCATGCATCTTTTGTTCTTTTATAAAAATACGACATATTATAGGGTATTGGAATGCTGGAAAATAGAGCTATTTGAATGTGAAAATAATACTTGCTTGTGAAGTAATTGTTATTTTTTATCTTTAAAAAATGACTTTATACATCTATAAAGAACTGAATTGAAATATAAAAATGTTTCTACAGACCTACCTAAAAAAAGTACACCCTAAAAAATTTGTTTTCTTAATTTAAAATCTATGAAATAGTTTAATAAATTTTCTATTTTCAGCACACTCTTTCCATGATTTGCAAAACTTTTATCATTATTAGAGATCAAGGGAAATGTTTAAATTTCTATAATTGAATTTAATTGCTCCATGGATTGTATTCATACAGATTTGCAGGATTGCATTGCCAGTATTTTTTTAACAGACGTCAAAAAAAGGAGGAGGTTTTCATTTCGACACATATATAAGTATTTTTAAATATTTTCACTTTTTACTCCTACTATCATTTTTGGATAGTAATCTCTCGTAGTTTAGATTTTGTGAATGAAAAAACTCTGTCCGGGAGATCTCACAACTTGCAGAGTTATAATCCAAAAGTATCACCAACATTGTATTCCCCAAAAAGAAAACAAAGATCATGTTTTCAAATCAACAACAGAATCCATACAGAGAATTTTTTGCTTTCTGATATTTCTTTTTTTCTCTCATGTTGCTTTTCTAAAAACACTATTGTGGGTTCATTCAAGGGTGGCTACAAGGAAAGGGGACACACAGTATTAAAAGCAAAAGAACTGAAAATATGCAAAATATTTAATTAAAATCTAAAAGGTATCATTCAAATAAGTGATGAAAATAATTTTGTCCTGGGTGCCATGGCTACTAAAGATCTCGTCGGTACATGTTTTCTCTTTCAATTGAATGCAAAGATGCCCTTTTTGGTTTCCGATCATAAAATGGCTGAGATATTTTTTATTATCACAAAGAAATTAAAGACACAAGTGTATCTCTCATGCTGCCTGTCTGTTAATAGATGATTATCCCTAAACAAATTCAGTTTAGCACATTAATCAGAATGTATGCATAGAACGTCAAAATATATTGGACCGACTTGGGCACTAAGGGTGCACCGGCCTTTCTTGCTGATGGGTCAGTCCAAGCCTGGGCTTAAATGTTTCATGAAGTTAGTCTGAGGTCTCTCTGGTGTAGCTGAAACTCGGAATTTAAAATTTATTAGCTTCTGAGATATTGGTAATGAAGCACAACTCGCTGTCATAATAAAATGTAGATTCTTTGATATTTGGGTAATGAAAGTACTCGCACATGCACATATACACACCAAAACAAGGGAAGAACCATTTTTCTGTGTTTATTTCTAGATCATGTTTTAAAATCCAAATCAACCAAACCATTTGGAACAGTTACACTTTTGCCTGTTTATCACTTACTAACTAAGCATAGAAATGACAGGGTGAAAAATGTCCAAGCAGGGTATCGAACGTGAAACCCTTGTAACAGCGCTCCAAGTGCTCTATCATTTAAGCTACAATGAGTATGCCTAGCTGGCATTTTTCATTCCCATATGTTGGTAAGGCTGCAACTGCAGTACAAGATGGAATAGCCTTCATGAACAGACAATCTTGAGGCATAACATGATACAAATCCAGCATTGGTGTGTTAGGAAATTTATTTCCTTAACTTGCTCCCATTATTCTTGTCATCTATTTCAACCTATCAACTCTTATTCTTATAAATACTTTCTTACTTTATTTTCTTTAGATACAATAAATTAACTACTATTCAATAACATAACTTATTTCTAAACATATCTTTATTTAAACAAGTTTAGTTTTAAATAAAGTACTTGTTACTTACTTTTAATATTGTTGATATCCTTTATTATAAAGTTTTAAAACATCTTCCGTCTTTATTCTGGCTCTCCATGTATTCTCTATACATATGTTTTAGTTCACAACTCCCAGACACGGCATTTGTTTACAGTTTCACGATCTTTTCCACACACACGTCTATGCTGAAATTTCTAAGTTCAAATGAGGTGTTTTGCCAGTAAACAATAGATAGCGTAAGCAACAAATCGTTTACATTCTAGGACACACTTCCAGACCTTAGAGGAAGTGACAACATTCAGTGTGGGATGGTAGTGAAAGGCTGGGCGTTTCCCGGCATGTGCTATTTATTGTCAGATCAGATGTTGAAACATTAGCTTCACCTATTTTAGATTTCTGTTTGTTTTGCTATTTATTTTTACTTACCCGTCATATGTAGTATAGGGTAAATCTTGCAATCGTTTTGAAAATCAAAAAAAAATTTTTTTTGACGATTTACATGTTTCAGATATTGGAGATTCTGAAAAACATATTTTTAGAAAAAACAAATTTGCCATCTGTCCATCTCTGTGTGTGTAAAGCTCTATCTCCTGAACAAATTCAGATAGATTTCGAATTTTGAATGTACTTAGTATGTAAGAATGGGACGAAGCCTATTTAATTTCAGTAACCATGATTATCCGGAAATATTTTTTTCGGGCACTCGAAAAATTTGTTCTGATTCTTTTCAAATTTTTTTTATTTTAAGGAGTAAACATAAAAGGCAATAAAATAAAACAAATTTTGTATAAAGAATGAAGTCGACCGGATTATTACCTGTAGAGATATTTGTAATCGAATTTTCTACATTCTTTGCTTTTTCATGACCCTGTATTTCATTCAAATGTCAATTCAAAGATGTATTTTAATTGGAAATGAGACTCTTAATCTGACGCAATAAACTGTTATATGGTTATTATACTAGTTAATATGATTATTATTTTTGAATTAAAAGGATGTTTCTTTTATGAATTCGTACTACTTGAGTCGTTTGGCATTTTACATAGTTTGTTGAAATTTGTTCATTAACAATACATTAATAGAGCATTACTATGTATATTAAAAATATTTAAATATACATTTAAATTTTGTTTTGGTACTGCAATGCATTTTATAAATAGTTTACACATGCTTTTTTTTTTTTTTTTTTTTTCATATATTATGTGGATTTATGATGGGTAAGTATTATGGTAGTCCCCAATGACTATTTTAGTTATGTTTTTCTTTTAGAGTGGTTATTTTAATACATTAGTCGCCAATTTAATGTAAAAAAATGGTTCCTGGATGAAATATATAATGAAGTGTTTCTATAGCTAATGATGAAAATCCATTTGACATTGTTATGATATTGTATTGTTTTTGATAAGAAACTTTTAGAAGAAATAAAGAGTAGTTTCTCTAAGCAGCCGATTCGTTTCAATAATGGAAGTAAAGGTTTTTCTGTTTTCCTTTTTTCTTCTCAACCATAAAGGTAACAGTTATGATATAGTATGTCTGTTTTATTTAAAGTTAGTTTTTCTCAGTTGATCTTTTCATTTTGTTATGAAAAGCTTTGGACAAATTTTTGTTATTGACATCCATGGGCTCTTGGAGTCAAATGGCAAATGTCAAAGCATTTATCATTGGGTCACTAGCTCTTGTCTGCTTTTGGAACCCTGAAGTGCCTAAAGTATGTTTTGGCATTCACTGTGTGTCATATTTTCTGGTCCTCAATGTAGGGTACCGGTGGATGTTACCAATCATGTTGATGGCTCTTTGGGAAGAAGTGCTGGGAGTGAGTAATGGATGATTAAACAAGACATATAGAAGTTGAAGTTATATTTTATTTTATTTTTCAATTTTTAATTTTATTCAATTTCATTAATGTAATATAAAAGGCCAGTCTATTTCAATTAAGTTATCTATTATATTATCTAAAGTATATTTAAGAAAAAGCAAATAGAAATTGAATTTAAATGGTTTTTCAATAGACTTAATTATCTTGATAAATATATTTTTAATTGAAACTTTAAAAGTAATTTCTGTTAGCTTTTTCTTTAAGTTCCTCTAGATGCTTCCGAGCTATTATGTTTTACATGTTGACATGGTCTTGAGCGGAGTTATCAATTTCTGTGTTAATTAACTCTTTCTGTGACACTTGATAAACTTCTGCAATTGAAGTTTGCGTGGAAGATGTCAGGACTGTGTAGCACATGTAACAATATAAATTACTTGGTTTTTATTTATAATATAATATATTTATTTCTGTCAATAAATATTTAATTGACTTTATATCTTTGTCTTTCTTTAACAAATATAACTTTTAGTTTGATTTCTTTGGTAAACATTTACAAACTATTTTTCAGCCACAATGCTTTAACTGTGTTGTCGTGTTTTGCTACATATCTTGGATTAAATTGCCCTTTTTAGGGTGATTCAAGTCAGCATTGTGAACACATACAATTTTAATTAATTTTAGCAGTAAAATCATTTTAAAAGTTATTGAATATTTAATATGTGATTTATCATTTGTTAACTAAGTGTAGAACCAAGAAGATGAAAAATGTCCAAGCCGGGGATTGAACTCACAACCTTTGGAATAGTGCTCCAAGTGCTACCATTTAAGTTACAAGGACAATGCCCAGCTTGGCATTTTTCACTCTTATATGTTGGTAAGGCTGCAACTACGGCACAAGATAGAATAGTTTTCATGAGCACACAATTTTGAAGTATAACATGAGACACAAATGAACCCTTTTGGTGAACACATACTATTTTAATTTTCAGCATTGAAATCATTGAATATTTAATACGGGATTTTTCCCATGCTAACTAAGCCTAGCACCAACAGGTGAAAAATGTCCAAGCCAGGGATCGAACTCTGAACCCTCCAAGGGCTCTACAATTTAAGCCTCCTGTCCTTGCGAGTGAAGACTGTCACATGCTAATGCTATTCCTATAGGCAGGTTTTATTTTCTAATAACTCGTTTGCATTTTGACATTATTATTATTTTTTTTTTTTTTTTTTGAATTGGATAGCTGAGGTTCCTCTCTACATTGCTCCTTTTTTACTATTTCTATTTTTGTTGAAGCTATTTTTTTAAATGACACTTTCATTTTCAGAACCGGTTTTGAAATTGAACCTAATTTTATTAAAAATATCTGCAACCAAAACTTAAAAAGTAAAAAAGAATGTGAAGAGGGACCTTAGCTATCTAATACAAAAAATCTATTTAAAAATGTTGAAATGCAAACGAGTTACTAGAAAATAACTTCCCCGTAGAATAGCATTAGATCGCAAGTGTTTTCACAAGCAGGGACAGGAGCCTTAAGCAATGAGGAAAAAGCCCAGCTTGGCATTTTTCACTCCATATGTTGGTAAGGCTGCAACTCCAGCACAAGATGGAAGTCTTCCTGAGCACACTATCTTGAAGTGTAATATGAGATGCAAATAAACCCAGCATTAATGAACACATACGATTTTAATTAATTTTCAGCCGTAAAATCACACTTGAAATTATTGAATGTTTAATATGTGATTTATCACTTGCTAACTAAGGGTAGAATCAACAGGATGAAAAATGTCCAATCTGGAGATCGAACCCGGAACCCTTTTAATAGTGCTCCAAGTGCTCTAACATTTAAGCTAGGAGGACAAATGATCTGCTTGGCATTTTTCACTCCCATATGTTGGTCAGCCTGCAACTGCAGCATAAGATGGAACTGTCTTCATCAGCATGCAATCTTTAAGCGTAATATGAGACACAAATAAACACAACATCGGCAAACACATCTAATTTTAATTTTCAGCAGTGAAATTACGCTTGAAATTATTGAATATTTAATTTGTGATTTATCACTTGCTAACTAAGCGTAGAACCAACAGGATAAAAAGTGTCCATACTGGGAATCGAATCTGGATTTTTCACAATGTTTTATTGCAATATAATGTTTTATATAGTGTAATAATTATATATATAAAACCCCTCCGTGTATAACAATTCCGGGGTCAACCTATCCACGAGAAAAAGAAACTCATTCACTAATGAAAACGTTTCATAGTGGTAAAGGAGCGTCTCATTGGTCAGATTTACAGTGGAAGTAGTAAATGACATGACTACATTTTACTTCGCTTTGAAATCTTTCCACGATTTCAAAAAGTACATTGTTAAAAATTTGACCTATTTGCTGCAGCGGCACTCCACAACTTTTATAGAATATCTCTTTTTATGACCAATGATAATGCTCCATAACACAGTAAAGTAACCGTTTTCTATAAAAGCAGTGTAGTGATGCTGTAGCAACTGTCAAATTTTTTACAGTGTATATTTAATTAAAATTTTTTATTAAAGGAAAGCGAAGGAGCGTTTTGAATCCAATATTGTTAAAATTTTTAAATTCGGGTTGCTTTATTATTATTTTTTTTTTTTTCTTTACAGCCGTGAATGACTCTTGAGAATTTCAAATCTATGAAAAACATTGTGAAAAGTTACCTCCGATTTTAAAGGCAATCTATTTTCTGACCAATGAAACCTTCCATAGTCGTAATGGAGCATTCTCAATGGTCAGATTTACAGTGGGAGCTGTAAATGACGTCACTGCATTTTACTTCACTTTGAAATCTTTTCACGATTTCAAAAACGCTATTTAATTAAAACTTTTTATTTAAGCAAACTGTGGGTGCGTTTTAAATTTCATTATAATCCCCACCCCCATCTACCAGATAGTTTTGCTATAGTTTTAAATGCAGATTTCTGTTGAAATTTTCTTTCTTTCTTTTTTTTTTTTTTTTTTTTTCTTAGATTTTTCTTTTTCTAAGTTTAATCGCTGTATTTATCAAAATTGTTTCAGCCTAAAGTGGCTATGATTGACCACAGTTGTTGTAATTTTTTATCGTCCTTTAAAAATGCAAACACGTCATTTTGACGGGCTACCTTCTAGTAACCATAATAACAATGTAATAATAATTTATAAATATATTCATATATTTAATATAACAATATGTTTTATAGCAATACAATGTTTTATCACAATGTTACAATAAAACTTTCCTCTGTGCAATCTCCGATCACACTTATCCACTTATTTTTTTCTATTTCCTACTTTCATGTCTGGGTGTATAGCATTTATTACTCATTTAGAGGGAAACATACAAGCATTTGATTACAGTTCTGTTTATCTACAATAAAGAGCAATAATTGTTGGAAACACTGTAATGCGTTTTTGAATTCAACATGTCTTTTTGTCTATTACTTGGTTTATATAAATTCTTTAGATCATATATGGGGCTGCATGAAAGTATCTTATACTTTTCCCAGGTAACATAAAAGTTGTCTATCATTTCCAACCCATATAAAAATATTTAATGAATCAAATTTTAAAATGAACTGTGAGTTGATGTGGTACTTGCATATTATTCATTTCAGGAAAATAGATCATCAAATTTATTGTTAATATCCAATCATACTTACTAATCTTAATGGTAATGTGCATTCAAAATAGTAATTTGTTATACATTTGTTAAGTGCATAACATCTATATGGCGAATTTTAGCTATGATATTAGATTTTCTAATCTGCTGTAGTTCAAATCTAATGTCAAGGTCTTGTGAAGCAAAAATTATATCAGCAACTAGAACTGGGCAATGTAGAAATTTCTTAAATTGATTTATCATCCATCTAACATCTCACTTTAGCACCGATTTTACCTTGTACAATATTAAAGCCTATCTTTTAATTTTTAGTGGCAAAATACAGTCTTTATGCACTCCCTTCTGTATTATTTAGTATATTTAGTTCTTAATTTTTTACATACCTTTCAAAAAGGTATATTTAACAAGCACACACACACAAAAAAAAACTTTAAATGTCTCTCTTTTTTAATTTAGTGACTTATTCTAATACATTTTATAACCTCATTCTCTAAACTAATAATAATAAAAATAATAATAATAAAATTGTCTGTTTGATTTGTTACGGCTGCTACAATCTAAATTATTTAAAGTGAGAGTTGGATAGCTTCCCCTAGCGCACCCAAATAGCATCTCATTGTTGTTCTCACATCTCACATGCACCCACTTATTTTTACAGACACAGAATTAAAAACTTGTTGAAGTAAAACAGAAGCAGATTCTATGATGAATTTAACTGTTCATTTATTGTAAAGAGAAGAGAAGTTAAAAAAAAAAAGATATGAGAAATAAGGTGCAATTTTATTTATTTTTAACTTTTAGATTATAATAAAATTAATTTAACATAAATGCTGACATTCATATAGCAGATGGAAAAGGATTGAAAGACAACATTACTCAAATTGCTGATATGTTCAAAACCGTTGGCACTTTGTAAGATTAGTAAAAAAAAATGTAGCATTAAGATATATCTCTTTTTAATGATAGAAAATTAAGTACATTATAATAAATTAAAATTATTTTAATATTACCCAAACATATAAAAACAAATTTTATATCAAAATAATGCATAAAAATATAAACTAAAAATAGATAAATTTGGATTTTATGTTAAAAACTTTTTTTCAGACATAAATAGTGAATCAATTTAAAAGGAAATGTTATTTGGTTTTATTTAATAAATAAATGTGTTATTAATACACTACACACATTTCTCACTGGTGTCCTTATCACCTCGGCTTGACAGGAATTACAAACATTCCAAAAAAGCCTGTAAAAACTTTCTAAATTATGTTTTCTATTAAATATTAGAACCAAACGAATTTCAAAATTAATGGTGACAGTCCCTGTTTCAACATGGGCATTTTATGTTGGTACTACTACCACCAGACAGGTGAAAGACTGCTAGACAAAAAGCTTGGAATTTGACATCATGCTTAATTTTAAGATGTAAATGCTTACTAAGAGCAGATGTAAGATGTAATACATATCAAAACTTTGAATGAATACTGAAATGAGCATAAAAGCTTCAACATACTTTCTAAATTATCATTTATTTAGAATTAGTTTTAGTTCTTATTAATTCAAGTCTCTTTCTGCCTAATCAGTGTTCGCGCAGACTCCTTGGACTCCTTAGAAACTACTTAGAAATGAAAACGTTCCCAAGTAGTACTTAGAACTACTTAGATAAACAAAATACTCCTTAGAAACGCCTTAAATTGTATTGCGGTTTTGCACGCAAGCGATATTGCTCCCGGGAAAAAAAAAAAAAAAAAAAAAATCGGATTGTAAAATTTTGCGCATGGAAAAAACAATCGTGGAGAAATGCAAATTTCGTGAAAGGAATTCCAAAAACGCACACATTTCGTCAATATTTCGTGGAAAAACGATGATTTCGTCAATGTTTTTGTCAACGAACTTTGTCAAAAGATCGCTGAAAAACGCTAATTTCTTGTGCGAGTACCGGTTAAAATGGCAATTTCACTAAATATCGCAGATAAAACGCTAATTTCGTCTGAAAACCACGGGAAAACGTCGATTTCGTCTAAAGATTGTGGATATAATGCCAATTTCATTAAAAGATCGCAGAAAAAAAACGCCGTTTTCGATAAAAGATAGCCTACAAATATTTTGTCCAAAGATCATTGAAAAAAAAAAACGCCGATTTCATCAAAAGATCACGGAAAAAACGTCAATTTCGTCAAAAGATTGCGGCGATAAAACGCCGTTTTTTAGAAAAGATCATATAAAAATGCAAATTTTGTCTAAAAATCGTCGAAAAAACGTCGATTTCATAAAAAAGAAACACGGGAAAATGCTGATTTCGTCAAAAGATCGCAGAAAAACTGCCGATTTCCAAAAAAGATTGCAATAAATCGCCGATTTTTCTAAAATATAGCAGATAAATCGTTGATTTTGTCTGAAGATCGCGGGAAAGCGCCGATTTCGTCTGAAGATCGCGTATACCCCCCCCCCCCCCCCACCACCACCTTTTCGCGGGGGATAACTCGCGGAATCCCTGCGTAATTGGGGCTGTGCCACATAATATTGCCACAGAAATAACAACAAAAGTGGCAAGTTGTTAAAATTTTTTGGACTCCTTGGATTTTTTATGTACTCCTTGGTTTTTTTCCTCCCAACTCTGTATGAACCCTGCTAATGCAGTGTAATACTGAAGTTTAGTCTAACTGTGACTTATAATTAATAATTTTTTAATTATCCTTTTTCTTTGAATTATTCCTTAATTTTAATGAAAATTAGACATACAAATGTCACTTGGCATATTTCAACTATTACATGAACAAAGCTGTATGGTTTGCAAGTAGATAAATAAAACTTCAATAAAAAAAAAAAAAAAAAGAGAGAGAGAGAGAGAGAGAAAATCATGAGCATCTGAAATTGCAATAACGAATATTTTTATTAAAAAAAATAATATTCAACAAAAACATGAAATAACTATTTCCTTTTTCTTATGAATGCAGCAATTATAATTGCTAATTTGATTAGTTTAATTTTAAACAATAAATATTTGTCTACATTTTTTTTTCTTTTTTGGGAGGAAGAGGTGGAGAAGTGTTGTAATTTATTTTTGTAAAATTGCCAAAGTATGAAAAAGTCCAAAGCTGAAACTCAGGTGTAATTTGGCAACACTTGTTATATTTCAATTCTTTTAGTTTTGAATGAACTATACTATCTTTTTTAAAATATATATATATATATATTTTCCTAAGTAATATATTTATTTTCTAAATTTTAACAGCCTATCCTTGAAAAGGAGGATGCATATCCACATATTGATGCATCACATTATGAGCTGCAAGATACATATTCTGATGAGATTCCCTATCGTATCATGGTAGAAGGCCAACATTTGTGTGAAACATCTAATCTCTGTGAAGCTGTTTTGTGTCTTGTTGCATCTTTTTTTATCTTCAACATTGACTATCCTAAAAGCTATTGCGAAACTCTTATTGCATTTGAAAAATTATATTTAGAAGTTGATGAGAGTGAAATAAACAATGATTGGACCAACAAGATAATAAAATTTTACAAAGAGAAGGCAGCTAGTACCAAAAAGAAAACTGCGACTTAGTAATAAGTTTAATGTTTAGTAGGCGTACATAGCAATCATAATTCATTGAATATTATTAAAAGTATAACTATTTATTATCTTGGGGAAAATTTGAAAACATGACTGATCAGATATAAACATTTTTTTCTTTGTCTAAAATGAAACTAAATGAAAAGAAAAAAAATGATGAATGAAACTTTTAATTAGTTTTACTTTTGAAGTTTTGTGATGTCATAAATTTTTATATAAATTTTAGAAAATGTGATTTGTGGGGAAAAAGAAAAAAAAATTGATTGTATGTTTGTGTGTTGTGAAACTCATATAGCCAAAGTAATTTTTTTTTTTTTTTTTTATGAACAATTCTATGTTTTTATTGTCTTTTTACCTTGTATGAATTCAAATTTTAATTTTGTTTCTAATGGTATTTTTGATTAATTCTACATTTTAGTTTGTGTTTTTATTTAATTTTTTGTATACAAAATATGTTAATAGATTATAAATCTGTTTATTGTTATGATTCATTTTATCCCATCTCCCTCCGCCCTATTTTTAAAAAATGTTTTAGTTTTATTCTCAATAAATTCAAATAATTTCCATTCTATTATTGTTGTTATTTTTATTATAGTAGAAGCCAGATATAACGTGGTTGTTGGGAGACATGTTTCACACCCGCATTATAATGTAACCATGATATATCTGAATGGTGTCAAAGAAATGCTACAAAATGATGAAAACACTTACCTGCTTTGTGAAATGTAATTAACTTTATCATTCATTGATCACAAACTTAATCTCGCATTTTCTTACAAACGTTTTTAAGGAGTTGTTTGGCAAACTGAGGCATTTTGTCTCTTCAGCATATTGTTTCATACTAGCAAGATGGAGTCAATGAATACAATCTGAGCCATCTTGCCTCTCCATCCATGAAATTTCCTTTGTTGAATATGAGATGACTTCACTGACATGTTGAATATAGTCTTTCATTACCATATCATTTTCAGTTTCATCATCATCATCTTGCCCACTGCAATTTTTATGCATTACACCATCTATTATATCTTGATCTTTTATGAACTCTTAAATTTATCCACTGTTGTCAATTTCTATCCAGTCATTTAAATCGTCAACAGAGATATCGAGATGCATTGTACTAACCAGAGACTGCAAGTCCCTGAAATTTTAAATGCAAAATTTATCCTAAAATTGATATATATTCATTGGTTCTTTTATTGGTATTGTCTGAATAACTTTGGATGTATTTATAAAAGTATTTATATATATATATATATATATATTTTTTTTTTTGGGGGGGGGGGGGGAGACAAACTTTTACTCGTATTAAATCCAAATTCGTGGCATATCGAACCATGTTATTTCGGGCTTCTACTGTAAGTTTTTGAAAAGTCTTTTTTTTTTTTTTTTTTTTCTTTTTCGAATTGAAATCTAAAATTTTTTTCTTCTTTTCTGTCATAACTTATGTAGATAAAAAAGATAATACAACTTATCAAAATAATACTTGATTTGTGTATTTAATGTATCAAGCAAATGTATTTTTTTTTAATTATTATTGCTTAGTTACACTAAAAAGATAAAATATTTGTCAGCTTTTCTTTTTTGAGGAGGGGAGGGGATAAACTAATATTTATTAATTTATGTTTATTAAGTTGCTAATTTATTATTAATTTATGCTTATTAAATTGCTAAATGAAATAAAAAAAGCACAAAACTGAAACTATGCAAAATAAGCAACCCTTATGCTTATGCTACATAACTTTTTAAATTCTCTTTTAATTTTAAATAAACTGTAAAATTCCTTACTTTTCAGTAAAAATTTAAAACCTTTAGTAGCAGCAAGAAATTCATATTCATTGTGCATGTAAAATATACATATATATAACATGTAGGTATATATATATGCAGTAGACTCCCTTAAATCCGCACAGCTTGGGACCAGAGGTTTTGCAGATTTTAGAATTTTGCGGATTTCTTTTCATTACTTTGTTTACATTTTTTTTTAAATAATTTGAATGTAATTAATTATAAAATCAAATTTATAATGAATGCATACAATATACTAAAATATTAAAATAAGTAATAAACTAAAATAATAAAAATTTAGATATTTATAAAAATGAATAAAATAGAAAAAGGAAAGATCAAGTTAATAATCAATAATGTACAATTAAATATTCATTATAAAAGAGGAAATGTGTTTTTCCTAAATTATTCAATGAAACTTGCCTCATAAAGGTACATATCTAATTCACATCGGGATCATAAAATAATGAAACTTTATTTCCAGTTTAGCCAGACTTAATAACCAAAAAAGCTTGATTAATACATAAATATATTTGGTAAGATTGTGATCACCAATGA
>CAXHSM010001547.1:0-303000 GCA_964019185.1 Maratus speculifer
GTATATGTACTATAAAAGGATGTTTTTAAAAAAAACCCGGTTTAAACCAAAAAAACTGGTTTTTTTGGTTTTTTTAAAAAAACCTGGTTTTTTTTGCAATTCTGGTATTTGATGCATGCATTATATATATTTTCAATTGCAATATTACATTCAAATTACTGTTTAAAAATGTAAACAAAGAAATGATAAAAAAAAAAAATAATCAAATATCCACAAAATTTGGAAATCTGCAGAATTTTTAGTTCCAAGCTGTGCATATTTCAGGGAGTCTAAGTGTATGTGTGTATACAGTGCAATACCCAATGTCTGGCATCGTAGGGATCAGTCAGGGCAGGGGTGTGCCGACCCTGTGTGCAAAGTGCACACATGTGCCATATTAGTAAAGGCATAAAAAATTTGAGGTGAAGCTGAAATATTTGCAAATGTTTTATGCAATGAAAATTTATTAAAATCGAAAGTGGGTTTTTTCTTACAAATTTACGAGTTTGCATTTATTTTAATAAGATTACTAAAATGTGCAGGTACTCTTTTTGATGCAACTTTTAGAGAGAACTTGGAGATTTAATAAACTATAACCTAAAATTATTGCTTTTTTTTTTTTTTTTTTTTTTTTTTTTTTTGAGTTACTCATTCTTTTCACATGCACTTGATATTATGCTATTGGTTTTTCAGAATGTAAACTTGAATAATTTTGAAATACTAATTATTTTGAACTTAAAACTTTTTTTGAAAACTTTATTTAAAATGTTAGAATTTGACTCAAATTAAATTATTTTTAATGTTTTCTTTCTTAGGTACGATTTCATTCTCAAAGCAGTATTTGAATTGAGTGGCTCCATGAAGTGGCCGTAGCTGTGTTTTCTAACTTTTTACATCCATATATATGAATCAGTTTTGTTTATATCATTCAGTTTTGTTAATATAAATCTGTTTTTAGTTGTTATAAAAACATGTCAAGATAAAGTGGGACAAGTTCTCCATTGTTTTCAGCAATGTGAGTAAGAAATCAGGAATTAATTTGCTGATAGTGTGTCACATACAAAAGTTATTTCCTCATAAGAAAACTTCTCCTTCCCCACTTGTTATCTATCTTAACATTATATTTTTCTTTTGCTAAAAGCTATCAAACACGAGGTTTTTATTACTTTGCTGAGTGACTTTGTTCCAGCACAACTTCAAGTGTATTTATCTTCTGAAAAATCCTTGGGCAATTGGGGTCCAGCATATTTTCATTCACAGGGAATACCGTATTTTCGGGCGTATGCGCCGCAACCACCGTAAGCGCCGCACCTCCGAAAATGCATTAAAATAAAACAAATATTCATCAGAAGCGCCGCACCGCCGTATGCGCCGCACTTACGAAAATACATCAAAATGTTAAAAATTGCGTTATGTTTAGTGTTTTTTCGCGTTTTTTCTAACATTTGTAATATAAATCTAATTTCAAATTTAGTATATTTTGTATGATAAAATTAAATTTGAATTCGTGCAGCCTTTTTTTCGCGATTTTTTAATACGTTTTTTATAGTTTGTAACGAGGCTTGCAAGGTTTTATCGCGATATTTGACAAAATTTGCAAGGTTTTATCGCGATATTTAACGGAATTTGCAGGGTTTCATCGCGATTTTGACGAATTTGCAGTTTTTTCGCGATACTTGAAAAAATTCGCGTTTTTTATGGGGATGAGCAAAGGATGAATCATGAAGAATTGAATGAATTATGAATATTTGAATGGAACAATGTAAGATTGTTCTGGATGGCCTAGTTGCATATCAACCGTACGTCCAGTCTAGAGGTGGTTTGTCAATGTAAGACATTAGGGATATTTGTATGACAAATGAATCATGAATTTTGATACTTGAAGCAATACTTGAAAAAAATGCGGTTAAAAAAAAGTAAATTCTGTCGAAAAAGCGAAGAAAAAAGGAGAAACTTGTAAAAAAAGCATAAAAAGAATGAAATCTATTAAAAAAATCTCGAAAAAACACACATTTCATCAAAGACTCATGATCCATTCATTTCATCATGATTCACATCATTCTCATTCGCCTTTGAGAACGGATTGAATCATGCTGAAATGAATGAATCGTGAATCTTTTATGAAATGTTCGTTTTTTTAGATTTTTTTAATAGATTTCATGCTTTTTTTCAAATTTCTCCTTTTTTCTGCGTTTTTTCGCCTGAATTTACGCGTCTTTCCGTTTTTGTCGTTTATTTATAGATACGACATATTTTTGTTTTTTCTAACTTTTTTTTTACAATTCTTTTGGACGTTCTTTTTGGCGAACCTTCGAGAAATTCACGATTTTTCCTCGATCTTTTGACATAATTTATGTTTTTAGAAAATTTTTGACATATTTCGCGTTTTTACTGCAATCTTTCGTCGAAATGTGGGTTTTTTAGCGATACTTCGGCGAAATTCAATCATTTCCCGCGAACCTTTGATAAAAGTCGTGTTTTTTTCTCCCGATCCATTGATAAAATTCTTGCTTTTTCTGCGAATGATTGACAGAAATTAGGCTATCATTTGTCGAAATTCGCGATATTTTTTATGCTTCGCATTTTCTTCCTGATGATTGACTTTCCCAATTTTCAGAAAAATTTCAATCAGTCACCTCTGTCATGAATATCGCTGCAAGGAAAAAAAAAATATATCGTATCCGCCGCCCCGGCAGAAGCGCCGCAGTAAGCATAATTTTAACTTTTAAACTCGTATGCGCCGCGGCGCTTACGCCCGAAAATACGGTACTCTAAAGTGAATTAGCAGAACCTCCAGCTCTGGGCACTATAAGCTTAGATCTGTTCTTTTCCTCATTTGTTTAACACTATTGCTTATGAAAATGGTTCATGATTATTTGTATTAAATTTAATTCCATACAGTAAGGCTGCGAGCAAACAGCACTACTTTTTATTACTCTAAAAGAGCAATAAATCTATCTTTGTTTTCCAAACAGAAAAAAGGTGAAACCCCTTTAAATGATTTTTGAGGGACTGACCTGGCAAAGGAAGGGAAAGTTTATCTCCCATCTTCAGTCGTAAAGCTGTCAACTGATTTCGAGTTCTCTCTTGAAGTTCAGATTCAGTGCACTAGAAGTGCAATTTATACATCAAAGTGCCGACACGAAAGATCAAAAATAGCGAAGCCTGACCGCAAGAAGTTAGTGCTATGTGCCTGGTCCTTAAGAATTTATGCAGAAGTAGAATTTTACTTTTTACCTAATTAGCTAGCCTGTCAAAATTATCTTTTTCTACTAAATTAGACCCATAACAGGGAAACTTGCTGATTCGATTTTATCTTTATTTAGTACTGCATAAACTTTATTCAGGAACCTAGTCTTGAATAATAAGTGTTTAGAATTTTTGAATGTGTTTATTTAAACAAATATTTCAGTGTGCTGTGCAAAGCCTGTTCTTTCTAAATACGTAACTTCTTATAATGAAATAAGTTAATACTTTAAATCATTTTCATTTTGTGTATAATTATATCAAAACAAGTTTGGGATAAAATGAATTTCAAAATTATCCCAAAAATATCCTCAGTATCAACACCTGTGTACTTGTACCATCTTACTTATATTTAAAAAAAAAAAGAAATTTCAATAATATTTTATTTATAAATTATTTAATATATCAAACTGAAATTCTTGAAATTCATGCCCTTTATTTCCTGTAGCATACAGTTTGTTCAGTTGTTGACTTTTTATGCAATGACTTTTTTTATAATATATTTACTGTTAAATTCCCCCCCCCCCCTATATTTAAAATAAATTTAAGTAGGAAATTTACATTTTAATAATCCTAATTGTTCTTAGAATCTCATTAAAAGGTTATTTTAATATAAAGATACAAAGCCAAGTTAAAAGAAAAAAAAAACTATGGTAATTTTGACAACTGATGTAAAAAAAATCTTTCATTACAAAATGAGTGGCTTGCCGTATTAATTGACTTGGGTAAAAATTAAAATATATAAGGTTTATTAGATTTCCCCTACTCTGTTTCAAAAGGGAAAAGTTATGTATAAAAAAAAATGCTGCTTTAAAACAATTTTTTTAATGCTGTTAAAGTATATATGTAATGTAAGAACTAAAGAAAAAAAGAAAGGTATTTAATTTTAAGAAAACTTTTCTTTTTTAAAAGATGTATGTTATCCAAAACAATATTGTTTTAATATGCTTCATGAATTTCAATAATTAAAAAGCAATATTCTTATCAAACCTAATAAAAATGAATTTCAAAATTTTATTAAAATCATTATCCCAATGTAACATTTAAAGAAAAGCAGGAACATTGAGCTAAATTTTTTCTGAAAGTATATTTCTAATATAATCTCATTAAATGTCTCTTTAAACAACCTTTTACATTTTAACAGTATGAAGGGAAAGAATTTTCGGATTTAAAGTTGATCTACTTTAATAATGCTAGTTTGTACATTAGTTTTTTATGTGTAATTGTAAACAAACTAAAATTTTACGTTTAGAACTGCTTCCGTCAATTACAAATATTGTAGGCCGAATCTCTGTTTGAATTTTCAATTCTATTTTGGAATGTGTAACATAAATAATTAGAAAAAAAAATTGCATACAGATTATTTATAGCTTTAAGCTCTTAAGCAAAAATTCTTTTAAGATGCCTATGTTTAGTTTTTAAACAGAATTTGTGCACATGAGTGGAATTTTTCAAGTGAATACTTCTTTTATAGATTATTGAAAAATGACTGGGAATTGAAGAATAATCCAAGCACCTAATTTATTTATTCACAATAATCATTGTTGAGGGAGAACAAAAGGTTCTTTGATATCACGAGTAATCATTTTTTGAGGAATGAAAACAGCATATTTTCACATAGTTTTGAAGCAAATAAAATTTGATTTGTTTATAAGTTAGGAATAATCACAAGCAAGGAAACATTTTATAGATTATTATTCAGACTATAAACGTAATTTACATTTGTGCATCATATTTACAAATAAATATTTGATTAATATTTGTATAAACATTTTGTTCCTGTTTGGGAAACCCAATCTAATATTTTTATAAATTCTAAAGATTTATTTTTTTTTTTCATTTTGGAAGACCAAGAAAGAACTATGATTTGCTTGCTATAATTTAATTTACATAATTAAAAAAACAAAAAACCTAAATAACAAATATTTAATACAGATTCTCTAGTAGAACATGCAACCGCTGGTGCTTTCAGTATAGCTCAAAGAAGCTTGCCTCGGGAGATGAGAAATATTCCAGAATTCCCCCCCCCCCCTCCCTTTTCTACTTGATGAACAAATGTTCCTCAAAAAAAAGATTCAAAATAAAGTTGGAAAAAATATTCTAGCACAACATTAATAACACATAAATACGAAACAAATCAAAATACATATTTGCATACTGGACTTAAATAAAAAGAATGGCTAAATTAAAACAATCTAAAAGATTTGTTGAGTTTCTCTTGCTTAAAATAGAATACCTTAAATCTGTTTAATAATTATTGTAAAATAGTTCAACTCAAAAATTAAAATAAAAATTATAAACATTATCAAGCAAAGTAAAAATATATATAATCAAAAGAAATAATTTTTTTTGTTCAGAGTCATTTCAGTTACAGGTTATACAACAAGTTTATAAATCTTTTAATGATAGAATTATTTGTTTTCCCATCATAAGATCATGTTTTTCATCTTTGCCTGTAAATGTTTTTGTAACCGTACCAAACTTTCAAAATTTTTTGTTAATGTTCATCATGCACAAGTAAACATCTATTTTGAAGTTGGAAGTTTTATTCTGGCCTTTGTAGTGAGAAGATTTTGAGTTGAGAAGATATTCATTTTTCCGTGCTTCCAAAAATGGTTCGGCAGTCTCTCTCCTAAAAGGAAGTGTTTCACTAAAAAAATATTTGGTTTCTGATAAAATTCACTTTTATATTTTGTAATCACAAGGTATGTTTTCTGATTTAAAAAAGGATCAGGTGAAAGAGGAGATGCGTCTAATGTGGAATAAGTGAAAGTCAATGGGCAAGAGTTTTGATAGCTTCACTTCAATTAGAAGCATTTCCAGTTCATTCGATGTTAAAGATCTTTTGATGATAACTTTACATAAAATAGTTTTCATAGAGTAAACCATTTGCTCATAGAAGTCATTCCACTAGGCTGCATGCTCTACACTATACCTCCAAGAAATCCTGTGAGTAGTGAAAGAAGAAAAAAAAATCAAGTTGGTGAATTACTTTTCATATTTCTTTGAGTTCTAGATCATTTCTTTTAAATATTTTGGCATTGTCTGGATAAATTTCAATAGTTTACAAACCTCTTCCAAATATAAACCTACGAAATGCTAACAGGAATACAGTAGACTCCCTCAAATCCGCAACTCTCTAAAATCCGCACATATTTTATGGATGTAAACAATAAAACATTCAGTTCAGATGTAGGTGCAAAATTTGACTTTTTTAGTTTTATATCATTTCCATATATTTTTCAATTTGTAATTTTTGTTAAGGTCATTGAATTCATGTTTTTTCAGGAAGAAAGAATAATTTATTTCTGAAAAAATAAAGATATTGCTGATATCATTGGTAATCACAATCTTGCCAAATATATTTATGTATTAATCAAGCTTTTTTATTTATTAAGTCTGGCTAAACCTGAAATAAAGCTTCATTATTTTATGATCTTGATGTGAATGAGTAATGTACCTTTATCATGCAAGTTTCCATTGAATAATTTAGGGAAAACACATTTCATCTTTATAATGATTATTTAATTGTACATTGTTTATTAATTTGACCTTTGCTTTTAGTATTTTTATCATTTTAAAAACTGTCTAAATTTTTATTATTTTAGTTTATACTTATTTTAATATTTTAGCATATTGTAAGCATTCATTATACTTTTGATTTCATTATTGATTACATTCAAATTACTTTTTAAAAAATGTAAACAAAGCAATGACCAGAAATCCACAAAATTCTAAAATCCGCAAAACCTCTGGTCCCAAGCTGTGCGGATTTGAGGGAGTCTACTGTATTGCTGTTGGTGTGTCTTTCACTAATTCTAATAGGGTTCATACTCCTTGAAATCCTTAAACTCATTGATTTCCATTTTTTCTTCAAGGGCCCTTAAAACTACAATATTTTATTGTTATTTTTTCTTTCTTTTTTACTGTCTACAATTTTCAGAATATTAACCATTTGAAAATTTTAATGATTTTTGAAGGAAAATCTCATTAAATGTAATTATTTTGTCATGAAGCAGTGTTAACTATAAAATGTTTTAAGTAATTAACCTTACAAATCATGCAAGAACATAAATTTCACATTTCAAAGCATGTTAATTAAACTTAAAATTTTAACTTAAATCTGAAGTTCGGATATTTTCTGGAATTGGGTTAATTTTTCTCTAATTGTAGATTACAATCATAGTTAAGATTAAATGAAAGTTTAATTATTTTTAATTACTTTCATAGATCACGTATGATAAATCAAAATTTTAAATTGAATTTTTATTGGTTTATATTTTTGTTTTTTCAATCCACTTTGTACACAGATGCAAATTAAACTGGGAACTTCTATTACAAAGCAGTGAATTTGAAATTGAATTATTGTAGGAATGTAAAACTTTTTTCTTCTGATATGTATCAACTTCTACAAAATACAAATGAAAAGTTAACATTTTCTTGAGTGCCATGCTTTCAAAGTTTCTTTCTTTTTTTAAGTATTTTAAAACTTAAAATTGGTAAGATTTTTCAAGATTCACTTTTGAATAAATGTAACCCCATCTCTGTATGCATCACAGTGTTAAATCATCTTGTAAAAAGATAACCAGGTCATATTTAAACACAAAGTAAACCTCCTGGGGAAAAACTTCTGAAATGAATTTTGTTGAAAAGGATATGATCGCTGTTCCAAATGAAATGCTTTTGTGATAAGACACAATAATAATAAAGAATAAAATTTATTTTCATTCCCTTTCATACATAAGGGGCCCCTGTAATTGAAGCTTGTAACTGAAACTAGTGGAGCTCCATAAATGCAGTCACCTGTTGGAGATACTTTTAACTTGTTGACCAGAACATATGTTAAATTTTACATTTGTCTTGAACTGATTTTATTCACATTCTAGATCTTAAAATCGAAAACATTTTACTATTAGTATGTATTTGACAATTCTGAATGAAAATTTTTTTCATGTTCATCTTTCATTATTAATTCTGTAAGTTTGTTCTATAGGATACTTTTCATGAAATGAGGAATTAGTCTTTTATCTTCATACCACAGCAAATCTTCCTCTAACAATATAGGATTTAACTGTAGAATATTTGCCTCTTTAGGATACTTTTGTTATGCTTCAAACTTATATATTTTATAACATAAGGAAAACAATCTTCCTGTGTTAGTTTTAACAAAAATTTTTGGCATGTAACATTTCCTCGTCCAATAATTCTGAAAAATCTTTATTTAAACCTGTATTTTGATATTAGAAATAAATCTAAATACCCACACAGTTACTTGATAGATATTCATATACATACAAGATACATTCTTTAGAGAACTTTATTTTGCCACAGTAAAAATTGCAATTTTATCATAATTATCTGTTTGAACAATTTAAGCAATGGTAGCTGTTTTTTGTGACTTCTCTTCATAAACACCTTATTGTGTTCAGTTAATCCTAAGACACTGGTATTTGCCTGACGAAAAAAAAAAAAAAAAAGTATCGTACCACCAGTTCTGTGAATCTATTTAATGTTTACCAAAAACCTCTCGTTATTAAATTAGTTGATTAAAGTTTGCTATTATAGTGTCTCCTTAAACAAGAATCAGACAAATCCTGAATTTCAGAAATTCGATTAGCCTCATTGTTTTCATTTTTCTTAGAAGCTTTTTATCTAATTCAGAACAGCTTTTGAATGAGAGAAATATTTTTAGGGATACTGTTTGTGATATAATTATTCATTCTGGCATCGATAAATGTTTCTAGGAGTTTGAGATGTAGAAGAGGTAATTTATTATGAGTAAAGCTAACTTGCCAATCATTTCTAGCTCTCCAGAAAACTTTTTGTCCCATGATGTACCCATTTTCCATAATTTTGTAAAATGATTTTGGTGTAAATAATAAAAGAAGGAATAAAATTTTGTTGGATCAAGCAACATAGCTGCAATTTTCAAAACATGTTTTGTACAAAAATCATTGTTTAATTTTGCTAACAATGGTCTTAGTTCTAGATCCAAATTTTCTTCTTCATAGTTCAAATTCAATTTTAACTTTTTGGGAGGTATTTAGTGGATCTGAATCAAATGGTTTTCATCCATCTTTCTTATCCTAAGTTCCACTTTAAATTTTTATCAACTTCATTATCTTTCTTTCAGATTGTCAACCACTTCTTTAGATAAGTTAAAAACTTCCAGAATATTTATGCTGGAAAACAAATCAACAGAGAAGAATTGAGGATTTCAAAAGTTTTATGTGTTAACTAATATGGTGTTAATGCAAGCGACAATAAAACGTCTGCAAGTTGCATCAAATGTAGCTCTGATCATTTTATACAATATTATGTTTTTATTCTTATAAAAAGCTTCATAATAAAAAAATAGATAATCACTATTTTCTTTGGCAATAAGTATTTGGAGAAAGTTTTATTAAAAAAAAAAGTAAAGTTTAAAATTATACTTAAATTATTACATTCAGGTTAGAACCTTGATTCAAACATTCATATAATGGTAGAGAATGACGTTGTTCAGGAAAGCATAATAGACTATGCATATTTTTTGTTGTAGTTTTACCGAAATGGGTAACAGGTCTGTCTAGCATATAATAAGAGTTATTGGAAACTCACTCGGGCACAATCCTCATCTAGTTCCTCTAGCAAAATGGAATTATATTCTTTAAGTAAAGAATTATTTTTCAAGAATTTATATTCTTAATTAAAAATTCCCTACTTAAAGACTATTTTTAAGCAACATCATGATATTTTTTTTTTCCATAATCTAGTTCCATAACAACCATTTTTGAATTTTCTTTAATTTATTGCCAGAAGATCAATGTTTTTTCATTGTCTTCAGCAATGCGAGTTGATTCAGGATCCCAAAATGCTTTCAACTGACTATTTGTATTCTTATTTTTATCTGAAACACAAAAAACTTGCTCCTTTTTTTATTCAACTCTATCTGCCCTTGCACTGTATGAAAATTGTTTCTACAACTTATAGCTCTTTTGTCAATTTTCATAACTTTATCTTTAATATTTTCAGAAAGTCTGACCTTAGCCAAAATATTTATTTATTTCCTGTTAAAGATGTGTTTCAGCAAGCTTATAGTCTCTTGTTCTCATTATCTTTAGTGATTTTGATTCTAGTGTTTTTACAATTGTAAACTACAAGAGTTTCGATCTTTATCAAGTTGATTGGTTGCATAACACTGGCTAATTAAAGAACAACTTTGTTACATTATTTATAAGGAGGTCTCCACCTGGAAGGATAAACTAATGAATTTTCTCTTTGCAATGGCTTCAGTTTTAATTTTTGCACTAGAATTTTTTTTCACAAAATACTTATCAGAATCACATTCACATCAGCCAACAAGCAGTTTACCAGCAGACATATGTAGCTTTGTTTCGTCTATCTTTTTGTTCTGACACCTTTTACTTAAATTTTAGGATTTTCCTTTGTTTCTTTAACACAAAACAAATATTTATTGCTATTTTTATCACATTTTGAACAAAGGTTAATTTTCAGTTTACAATTAACTGATAGAAGGTATTTTTGAAAACATTTGTAACAGGGACTACCTTTTTCCCTCATCTGTGATTTAAATAATTTAGATCTATATGATCAGAAGATTTGAAAATATGCAAAACTGTTTTGTAGATAGATTTAAAGCAACAGCTGAAGTATATTTTTTCTTTGAGAAAAAATTTTATATTTACTTTGATAATTTCATATTTGGTTTTAAAAAATTTATAAACCATAAACTGGGAATTATTTATTAAATTAATAACTTCACATCTTAATTCAGTTTTAATAAAATAAATGTATTAAATCTGTTTCTTCATAGTCGTTATCAAGATCTTGCTTTCTATGGAAAACTAGTATTAAGTTTTCTGTTAATAACCTTAATATGGATAGTAATAAATGCCTATAAGAGTCTGATGTTATTCCTAAAGCTTCAAGATTTCTAACATTGGTTTAAACATTATATTTTCTAAGCAACGTGTCATTGTTAGATTTTACTGGTTAAAGACTTAAAATTTTATTCATTTAACAGTTTAGAAGACCATATCTTTTTATGTTTACCATACCTTTCTTCTAACAACTTTAAACATAAATAATTTGATCTATCCAAAGCCATCTACAATATTATATGCATACACTGACAACAAAGGTTTAAGGTATTAGAACTTTTCAATTTTTGATATTCTTTTACATTTATTGCATTAGTAAATAAATTGAAAAATTCCAAAAAAATGGTTTGCATCGCTAGAAAAATTTTCTGTTTAATTTAAGCAGCATCACTGATGACACTAGTTTACTAATTTTTCAACTATTACTCATTTCAAAGTAATGGTTCACTTGTTGAACTTTTGATTTACTCTCAATTTCAAACATTTTAAACATTGTCTGAATCTTCTGCCGATTTTCACTCTATATATAATATAATATTTATTTCTGGATAAGTTCATCTATTTCAGAACCAAATTCTTTAAGTAGTTTCCTTTTCATGTATCCCTTTTTCATTTTTAATGATTCCACTAAACATTTAAGGATGAATGACCAGTATATGTGCCACAGAAATCGCTCAGAATCCTTATTTTTTGCCACAAGTAAAATTTGGACTGGAAAATTTGCCTCTTTTAATTGAAGCATTTTATGATTAAGTAAGGCATAAATTAGTTTTTAAAAATTGATGGCAAAAAACTTCGTATAAGGTTCCCATCATAAAGGGGTTACAAAATCACAATCAATCTTATCAATCAGCTTTTCAGGTTTATCATGTTTAAATTTAAATATTTTTTTTAATGGTCATAAGCTAAAAATTTGTTTTCAATAAATCCAATGTCAATAACAGGGCTGCCATTTGAAACTAAAAAGGATTATTTTCAGCATTAGGCTACTATGGCTATTATTTTAACCCTAAATTTTTCTAAAGTGACTATTTTGGAGGAAAAAAGGAGACTATTTTCTAATTCCAGCTGCTATTTCGTGATTTTCCATAAATACAGATCTGCTAACACTTCCTTTTTTTCTTTTACCCAATATCTTGATGTTACAATTTATCACACACCAGCTAAACTGCTTGTCTTTGCCTGAGCCTGTGACACTATTTTTAAATGAAAAATAAAATAATAAAGCTTGACCTGAAGAATTGTGTAAATGATTCTTAAGAAAGTAAAAAACATTTTATTTTTTGTGCTGTTAAGTCTACAAAACTGCATGTATTCTTCCTCAGCATAACCTTATATCAGGTATTTATTCAAATTGGATATGATCCTATTAATTCGGAGAAACCATCAAAACTTTTCATTTTTACCAAAAAACCTACCTGTCTTAAAGGGTTAAATTAGTATTTTATATTTTTAACTCAAAATTGATTGTCTCATGTGTACCCCCTGTCCATGAGAAAAGTCTCTTAATAAATAAATATATATATATATATACCCATATTTTGATGTTGATTTATAGTATTATCTAATGGTTCTATGTGTGTATTGCAGCAAAATATTTATGAGTAAAATGGCTCGATAACTGCCACAGGAGACAAAACTGGTGTGTGTGGGGTGGGGGGGGGGGGATCAGACAACGTCTATGTAATTTTTGTGTTAAAATATTGATAATTATCTGTTAAAATCATTGACTTGTGTTTTTTTTTTTTTTTTTTTTTTTTTTTTTTTTGCTTCAAAATCTTGAATGATTTTTTTTTCTACAACATGAATATCAATATCTATATGAGACTGATTAAGACAAAATGGCAGTCTGGAACTATGTAAGGCGTTCTTATGTCATTTCCAAGCTTAAAATTCGATGAATTGGAATACATGTGAAAATAAATAAATGATGCATAGTTATACACCCCTTTTTTTTAACCCCTTTCCCATTTTAAAAATCCAAAATATAGATCAAAAGCTGTCAACAGAGTCAAAAACTGATTAAAAGATATACTTTCTTTTTTTAAAAAAGCCTAAATATTTGGTATTTTGAGAAATCAATGGACCAAAAGGCTTGTGATTTATTAATCAAGCTTTGATTTTAATTTTTTATTTATTTATTTATTTATTTATTTATTTATTTATTTTATACTCTTTGAATTTAACTAGCGGCCTTCGCCCACTACTCTGGTCAGTTTATCCAAAGAAAACTTAAAGAACACAAAACATATCTGTGAACTGGGTGATGACTTTAAAAGTAATAATTTTTTTCTTCTACAAATAGTTAGCCAATGTTTAGACACACATTTAAAAAAAAAAAGCAAGTCGATAGTGCAATAATTTTGGGAGATATAAAATATTTACTTATAAAAACTGTATAATAACCAGAAAAAAAAAAAAAAAAAAAAAGAAATTGAAAAAAGTCACTTAGAAAAAAATAAGAATTTAGAATCTGGCATCATTTATTGCAGATTTTATTAGAACTCTTAGGATTCGAACTCAAAAGTGCATTCCTCAAAAATATTGAAAACAAGTGGGTAAGTGTGATCGGAGTCGCACAGAGGGTTTCGTTTAATATCTTCTTTTAAACACATTTTTTCATTAAATTAACAAATGAAAAATGGTTTTCTGGCACTATTTTTGTATTTCTTTGCCAATCGTGCCAACCAGAATAGAATATTAACTGAATCTTCCCTTAAATGTTGCCTTGATTGCACAGATTTGTTGATTTCTATGCCAGAATTTGCAGATCTAGTGAAGGAACACAACTTAACAAAATTATGAATAAAACTAGGATGTTGCAAAGCTTATTATAAATTTAAGGGAGACCAAACTGGTCACCAGAGGCTGCTCTTAATTTAAATGAATAATAATTTAGTAAATATAAAAAATATTTCATTTTGCATGTCAGAGTAGATAATTATGATTTAATATGATTAAATAGAAACAAATAAGCATGTTTTTATGTGATCTATTTAATCCATTAATATGTTACATACTTAATCATTCAATTTAAACTTGTGTGCAACAATTAGAAAATAAATTTCAATTTTGAATCTAAATATAGCACATTTTCATTTTTTACACCATCGTATAGGGAAAAAAAATATACTTTTAAATGCATTTTGTTTAAAAGATGGATCTCAATTTATTTTTGGGACATTAATTTTTTTTGTAGTTTGTAATACCAATTTTGTAATTGTGGCAACAGAAGTAATTTATCTTTTTTTAAAAGTAAAGGGTAAAAAATGAAATAATTTTTATATCTATTTAAACTTGAGTGGCAACAATTAGAAGATAATGAACTGTTGGGTTTAAAAAAATATTTTAATTAAAATCAGTCTTTCAAAATTTTATGATTTGCGTGACAAGGTATTCAGCTGTAAGTACACAATTTGAACTCTGGCATATATAATTTCTTGTGTGCGGACATGGTGACAGACAGAAATGAATAGCGTTTCGTCAGATGAACGAAACTCTCAAAAGTACTAAAAATCAATGTTTCAGAAAAAAATGTGAAAAAAAATTGTAAATAATAATAATAATAAATAGACCATTAGTCGAAGAAAAGAACAATCTATTTAAGAACAATCGGCTAGAACACTTGCAATGGCAATTTAGAAAAGAGAAATAATAATCTCCTTTTGTGATTCATTACCAGTTGACTTCGGGAAGGATCTTTTATGACCTGGGCAAATACTGGGGCAAAATAATTAAAATTTTAACGTTTTTAATTAATAACATACCAGCTAATTGAAATTTTGGGATGTGTATGGGCAACTCGGGATCCTGGGATTTTTTTCCCTTCAATTCAAAACGAACGCTAAGTTTCTCCATTTCTGGGATCAGAAGAGATAGCATCATATACATACAACAGTCAGATTTTAATAGTGTAGATAATAGCATTAAAATGTTGATAATAATAATGTAGAATATTGTTAACTATATAAAAATTGCATGTTATTTACACTGTTTTTGATGTTTCTGAATTCTTCTATTTAGAAAGATGTAAATATTGAAATTTATTGATTTCAAAATGTTACTAATTCTTGGAAATTTGATTAAGAATAGAAATAAGAGGATAGTTTCAAAAATTGATGCAGAGTTCTGTAAGTAAGAATAAGTACTTTTATTTAAAAAAATTTAATTACATTTTTGTGTTGCATATAATTATTTGTATTATGATGTGTCATACAATAATTTAATCATTAGAAGTTCAATACTAAAATTCACAGTGCTATGGAATCTGAATAGAAAATATGGTTTTAAACTTTACTCTCTTTAGTTGTAAATATTAATAATATCCAGCCACACTAAAAGATTTGCATCTGGCCATTTAATATGCATAAAAAGTAAAGTAAATCACTAAAAATCTGTTTCATTAAACATATGGGAAATCATATAATAAGCTATTAGCTTATGTTATCCTTGCATCTCTGGCTTCATATCCTTGCATCTTATTAATCTTAATAAATATCCATTACAAAAATTTTATTAGAAGCTTTATAATGAAATCTCGCATTAATGAAAGGCAGAGCAATGGGAAAAAACTTTCTCAAAAAGTATCCTGTAAATACTATAGTGCTTACCAAATGTTTAAAGTGACAACTATACGCAATTAGACAAGTTAAAGAACTTCCAGATTGCTTGTATTCTGAGGTCAACTCATTCATAGTTGGGTGTTTAAGCATTATACAGTTAATATTTACTATTGTGTACTAAACAAGTTTAAATTTAATGTTTTGATATTGATTGTAAGCATTACAAACACCCAAGTCTTACAGGGATTCAAATCTTTACAATTCAGAAACAAAAGGACTAAAAATTTAATTATTTTGTGATATTTTGAAACTCTGAAATATTAGCGAGGAATTATAAAAAAGCAAATAATTTTATTATTCCATTGGAAATATTTAAAACCATTTCATAATATTAGATTAGATTAGAAACTTCTCCCTTTGTTTTCAGATGATACTTTTAAAAATCTTAAGTATCTTTAAGAAAAACCTCTAAAACAAAATCTTTAGATTAATGAAGAACAGAGACAAGGAAAAATCTTAGCAAATATAATTACTTATTAAATGTTTCAAATGACAACTTTGTAACATTTTAAAATTATTTCAGATTTCTAGTTTGAGGCTAATTCATTTATAACCGGGTATTTATGCACTCCATAGTTAATTTTACTGATGTGTGCTAAACACGTTTAGATTTAATGTTGACTACAGATATTCAAACCAGATTTTTAATAGAGATGCAGTGTGCCATAAAAACGCTTTGTAATATGAAGTTGTTTCCACTCAAATTTAAATGCCCAGCTGCATATAAACTTCTTGAAAGTGCAAATATTTGGGCTTATTTTTGACTGATTTTAACCAGTTTTTCAAGGTTGTGTTTGTGGCATCAATCCAGCCACCACACTTCATCTATTTTTTTACCTCTGTGGATTCAAATCTTCACAGTTTAGAAATAAAACAATTAGAGGTTTAGTTATTTTATAATACTTCAAAATTCTATATTAACAGGGTGGAAATTTACATGCCGGCTTTGAAAATTTTTTAAGAGGATGATTTGTATTTTGAAGTAGTATTTCAGATGGGAGAATTCCTTGCAGAGACATAGATATCACATACTGCATTTCTGTAAGAAAAACATCTGCTTGAATAATACATAAATAAATAAAAATAAGTTTGGCTGTGATACATTGTTTTAATACATCTTAATCTCCTGTTAGGTAAGTATGCATAGTATCTCACCTGTGAACATTTTTTCAAATTGTATGTTATGTGTACTGTTCTGCAATTGTGTTCTTGTATTCCTTTAGTTATAAAAGATTAAAAAAAATGTCTCATAAAAATAAGTAATTTTTAAATTTAATTTTGATTTCAAATTTTATAAATGCCTCAAAATTCGAATGTAGCACTTCTTCCTTCGATACTAGTTAACAAAGAATCTGATAATTAGGAACAGAAATACTTTGAAAATTTATCATAAAAATAACAAAAAATTATAAAATTAATCTTATTTTAGAGAAGCACTTGCTTTTCTTGGGTGCAATTTTGGAAGAAAGTTTCCATTTAAAAGCCATTAACTTAACAAATAAAATGCATTTTGGTAATTATATTTTGATTTCCAAGAGCAAAAGTTTTTTCATAATTAAATTAAATATTATCATATCATAATTAAATATTATTTAAAATGTCAAAGGGTTGATTAATTAACAATCTTAGCTATCAATTTATTATGTCACATCATAAATATACTTTTTTTGTTTTTAGCTTGTTATGCTTTTAAACATACCTTTTTGTGAATATTTATCCTCAGTTAAGACTTATTTTTCATAGTAATAGATGATAGGTCTGTTAATCTGGGGAAAAAAGTCTTTTAAGAATAATTATGAAATGTACATGTCAAAGATTTAACATTAAAAAATACTTGTTCATTAGTTTTTGCATTATTTAACTTGTATATAAAAAGTGTATGTAATCTTCCATAAAGAAGTTTTTTTTTTATAAATTTAAACAAAAGCTAGTTTAGTAAAACGCTTCAAACTTTGCAGCTTTGTTTTTTGCCAGTTATTCAACAGTGTAATAACTGTTAAAATCTTAATCTCCATTGAAATGCATTAACCCATAGTGACCACAAAATGACCAGCTAGTTGCTGAATTTTATCGAACATGCGGTGTAACACAATAGTCTTTTGATTCCCAAAATACAGAAAAATAAAATTTTGAGTCGAAACTGTTACAGCCATTTTTAAGATGAAATTTGCATATATACACACACTTGACAGGCATAAGATTTGGTCATATTATCGAATTAGATTATGAAACATATGTACGAAAGATTTAAAAGGATTAGAAAAACAATTCGTCTGAGAGTTTAGAGTTATTTCCTGGCTATTGATTTTCACATAATGTAATCAGTATATAAAAAAAAGACTGTATGTGACCTTCCTTAAACCTTTTTCACATATTTGAAAAAAACTCAATACATATGCATTTTAGAATAAGAGTAAAATTATTAACTTTAATTTTACCCTTTTTTATATCTGCTTTCAAATAACTTAGTTTTAAGAATCTCCATTTTAGAATAATTGTTAGAGAATTCTTTTGTTTCAGAATTTGCCACCAGATGGCAGAATCGGACAATTCTTGTTTTACTGTAACAGAACTAGAACAATCAGTTACTTCATGGCTCTGATAGCAGGTAGCAGAAAAATGCTGTCTTTTGGTTTAAAAATCGATTATTCCAAAGGAATAATTATTCATCATTAAAAAAAATGCAACAAACTAAAGCTAATGCATATTTCAAAGTATTTCACTTCATTTTGGTGTTTGTAAAGTCAGGAATGTCCATCTATTTTTTTGTGTGAACTGTTTTCATAAATAATGTTTATTTTATAAAGACAGAGCATATTAAGAAAATTATCATCCATTTTTTTTTTTTTTTTTTTTTTTTAAGGCATTGAGTAGTTTGTTTTCAAAGATTTATGTTAAACTTGAATGAACTATTGCAACTTTTCTTTTTATAAGATTCAATTTTTCTTATGCTAAAATTTATGAATTTAAAAATAATGCCAGAGCTAGAATTTTACTAATGTACCAATTTTTTGTAATAAAGTTATTAGGTACTGTATTTTCCTGCATATAATCCATGGATTATCTGTTTTTTTAATTGAAATTTTAAGTGTGGCTTGTCTATTGCTGCAGATTACCTGCTGAAACTCTTTTTAAACAGAAGTTCATGTCAGATATTCAATTCCTCCCGACAATCATAAAACAAAAATGAAAACAACTCCCAACGATTGTCTACTATCAATTATATGCAGACTTGCTCGTAATGAGTTTACATTTGACATGAATGTGCTAGTAGAGTTGCTTCTGATTTTTGTTATTTTTTATAGCATTTTGGCAATCTGCTTTCCTTGCAAAAATATATAGAGAAGCAGCGCTTTGCATTCAGCCAGATGATATACAGCAAGTAAGCATCATTTTAAAAACTAAAGGCAATATTTATTTTTGCTGAATACTTAAAAATATTAAAATGAAGAAAATTGCAAAGTGTTAAGTGCATAAATTTGATTAATTTAAGCCTATTTAATTACAAAATTGAGCAATACAATATTTAAAAACCCAAATTGTGTATGTTAGGGTACACAACATAAAATATCAAATTTTTAGCTGAAAATTTTTTTTTTTTACTATTTTTCCCATTATTAGGCATACATAGACTATATATACGATTATATATTATGCATAGACGATACATGATTTCCCCAGCTGCAGATTTTTTTTTTTTTCCTACAGTCTGCAACACAAGTTGAATCTTTCCAAACAGTCTGCTGAACTTCAGGACTAATGCCCTCTTTCCAATTGCTCTCGTTACATACTCTCAAACCTTCCAAGTATTTGTGATTAGAATAAGAAAATACTTAAAATTTGGATTTTTTTTTTTTTTTGGGGGGGGGGGGCTAAAATTTGATAAAATGTAAGATTTTTTCTTGCAATCTTCTAACTAAATTCACGTTCCTTTGGCAAAATTTGCATTTTTTACATGATCTATGGTGAAATCAGTTATTTTTCTTCGAACAATTGATGAATTTTTGCGACCATTTGTCAAAATTCATGATACATTTTATGTCCAAATTTTCCAATTTGTGATCAATTTCTTTAAATTTTTGTAAATAATTGCCTTAAATTTTCAGAACAGAATCATTCTTGATTTATAGTTTGATGAAAATCGGAGCTTTGTCAATAGCATGCGGTACGGATAACATTACTATGGCATATGGAAAATAATTTCTAGCATTTTTATTTCTAAACTTTAATAGCTGAAACATACACTACAGACCTTTTCAAGAGAGTGCAATGTGTATTGTGTCAATTCTGTGCCTGGGTATGTTTCAAATTTCTTTCAAAAAATGGGGAAAATCATACAGTGAAAGCTTAGTTCTGTATCATTTACTTAAACATTTTGCATTTTATTTATTATTGCCAAATAAGTAGTTTAACTTTCTGCACGCACGCACACACACACACACCATAGAAAAACTACATTCCCATGTATCAGACTGGAGATTTGACTATGGTTGGATGCAAAAGAAAATTTTTATTTATTTTTCAATTTTTTTTTATTTACAAAAGTGAAAATATTGCTCATTACATCTTGCAACTTATGCTTTTTCTTTTAATTTAGACATTTTGGAATTTGATTATTTATTTATTTAGAAAGTGTGCACACATTTTTCAGAAGTTCATTTTTCTGTTAACAATATATTTGTAAATTGGTTTCTATTGGACAGAAATGCACTGCATTTTATATTTGAGGTTTAAAAATATCAGAGTTGAACGAACTTGGAATTTGAATGCAGAGAGGATGCTTTAAATTCTCTAATCAAAGTATCTCATTATTTTTTAAATTGTAAGATATGCATTACACTTCAGACTCATAATCAACTATATCTGTGGCATTTAAATTAATATATTTGATAATACAGAAGAAAATATTATAATGATTGTAACATTTTAATTTTGTTTGAAAAAATCCCGTGAAGTAGCATTTATGGTAATCGGTAGAAAAAAATTATCCAAATTTATGTATCATTTATACAAAATAAATAAATAAATAAAATAAAATAAAAACCCAAAGTTTAAAGAAATTTTAAGCATTATTAAGCAATGTGATTTATTTTTAGAAAAATTAATTAAAAAATAGAAAAAGTATACTTAAATCTTTTAGTACTGATAGTCATGTGGGTATTCAACTGAAGTCATATATGCATTTAAAAGTTATTCTGTAAAGTTTTCATTTATGCCAAATTTGAATGAAATATTAAGCTTTGTTACCTATAGTCACCTGTGCAATTCACACTGGATGCTTTGTTTTGTAAGAATAGTCTGAAATAAGCATGTTGGAATTCATAAGAGAACAATTGTGAACACAGCAGATGCAGAAAGTTATTGTATTGTAACTTCGCCAGCCATGTGGAACTTTTGCATTTAAGTTGGTCAAAGAGAAATTTTCCAGAACAGCACGTCTTAATTGTTTGTGCAATGTTAATTTTCATATTATCCATGTAATTCACTCATTAATACCTCATGTTTTGAAAATTTTATTTGAAATGATGATGTGGAAGTGAATTATGTTTTTTAGCAAACGGACATCAAGGGGTGTAGTTGAGAACCACTATCTGATAAAGCATGAACTGATGAACATACAAAGTGTAATCATACTGTAATTTCACTGAATAGCAAGTCTTAATTGTTTGTACAATGTTAATTTTCATGTTTTTTTTTTCTAACTGTGAAGATACTAATATGTGAACATTCAGTGAGAGAGTGCTTATATATATACATAATATAATCATTTATTCTGATTTAGATTCATTTTAGTGACCTGCAGTATCTTTTCTTTCCTAAAAAAAAGCAATATAACTTTATTAATAAATGTTATCATTTTTTACTTTTTTGAAATTTTCTCTT
The DNA here is from genome assembly GCA_964019185.1 of Maratus speculifer. NCBI lineage: Eukaryota > Metazoa > Arthropoda > Arachnida > Araneae > Salticidae > Maratus > Maratus speculifer. The sequence goes on from CAXHSM010001547.1 coordinate 21,614, forward strand.
CAATATCAAAGTTTTAATTATTAAACTTTTTGCCCACTTCAATGTTGTAATATTTCATCCTATTCTTGCACCAAACTTCAGACTTAATTCAATTTGAAATTTGAGTAAAGACACCTAAATGGACAAAATAGAATTAATAAAAGGGGCAAAATAACAATGCACAAAATGACATATACAAATATGCATGATTTAAGTAAGAACTTTTTATGTTTAAAATTGTATGCATGTAATTTTTTCACGGAATGTCATCAGAATGATGGTTGGTAGACAGAAATTTCATCTTGCTTTTGTGTGCTAAACAATTTTAATCATTTAACAATATACTTCTGAGATGCAAAAATGTTTGTTGCATTGTGCTACTAAAACGTTTAATGAACTTTAAAACCTTATATGGTATTAAACGTGATCAAACATCTACTCCTGGATGGCTTCTTTAATTTTTCTAATTTTGCATACTTTTTATAAAGCAAATAGTGATATACTAGGATAATAAATTATATTTAGTTTTGATAGTTTTATAATATTCTGTACCTATTGGCACAATCTATAATATCACTAAAAATTCAAATCTGTCGTTATCAATCATCATTAATAATCATCCGAAGTATGATGATTAATGATGATTTAGTAACAATTGTCATCCAGTATTCGTCATAATCATTGTTCATTATTAATCATCATCCAATCATCATTCATACTTAGTCATAATATTTCATATCATCATCATTTATCATTACTAATCCCCATCATCATTCATAATCCTTATTAATCCTTATTAACATTACTAATCTCTATCATCATCATTGTCATTCATAATTATCAATATCATTATCATTCATAATTATCATCAGAAACATCACCTAACTTCATTCAAGAAAAACATCATCACTAGCAGGAGCATTGATCTACCAGTCACTTGTTACAAACTCCTTGAGTATTTGTGGTAATCTTCCTCTGAACTGTGTGACCTGGTATTTGACATTTGAAGAAAGCGAAATATGTTGGGCCTCTAACAGCTATCGAAAGTTTTTTGAAATAGAAATTCTCTGTTTCTTCCTCCAAGCTGCAATTACCGAGGACATATGACCATTGTTATTCTATGGAACTACTTTTTATAAGATCTATAGTAAAGAACAATAAAGATTTGCAGTTTTCATTTATGAAGAGTTGATGTCATTAATTTCCACTGTCAGAATTCCAAAGAAATTTATGAACTTATATTTAAAACAAAAGTAGAATGAATTTACTTCATATCTGCTACTGTTTTTTAATGTAATTTATAATAGTTTTAATATAATTTATTATTCATATAATTTATTATAGTATTTAGTATAATTTATAAAAAGCTTAAAATCAGAGAAGTCTTTCAGAACTAGATGTTTGATTAGTTTGGGGATTGATCAAGATTTTCCCATTTAAAGTATATTGAACAATCTAGTCTAGTAAAGATGGTATAAAATTGTTTGCTTTTTAAAAACTTATTAAACCTTTTAAAATTTTTTGGTAAAGAATGTAATGCAGTACAATGAAAATATCTGTCCACTTTCTAAGACACAAGTAAACTGTAAAACATACTTACATGCTTACATTTTTAAATATGAAAATATCTTTGATTTGGAGATAGATATTTGTATTTTTTACTTGGCATGCGTTTTCTTCTGTTGTATTCTCTGTTTTGTGTGTATTGATTTCTAAATTCATACATTGTCAGATAGTAATTCTCAAATACACCCCTTCATGTATGTCTGTTCACTAAAAAATGTAAACTTCTACATTGTCATTTCAAATAAATTTTCACAAAATAAGATATCAATGAGTGAATTATGTGGATAACATGAAAATTAATATTGTCCAAGCAATTAAGATGTGCTGCTCTGTAAAAATTTCTCTTTGACCAATTTAAATGTAAAAATTCCAAACGATTGGTGAAGTTACTGTACAATAACGTTTTGCATGTGTATCCGTTTACATTTCTTCTTTTATGAATATGAACTTAAGCATGGTTCATTTCAGACTATTTTCATAAGTCATCCTGTAAACAGATGACTATAGCCCTCCAAGCGTCTTGCAAATGGGTAAAATTGTAATGTTGTTTTCTCTGCATTTTGTCTTAAATGCTAATAAAATATGATTATTTCAATATTACATAAAATATCTTATTTAGGAATATAAATGTAATCCTTGAGAGTCTTAATCATTCTTCAATACTTTGAAAATTCATTACATTTATAAAATTATAATATCTTAAACATTGCTTATATTGCAGTAAAACCTGGAGCTTAGTGTGCGGAATATTACAGGCCAAATGCTTAGAGGGATAGAAAACAAGGCTTAATATTTCATTCAAATTTGGCATAGACAAAAAATTAAACCTTTGAGGGAAATCTTTTAAATACATTTGTGACTTCAGTTGAATACCCACATGACTATCAGTGCTAAAAGATATAATGAGTATACTTTCTGTATTTAATTCGTCTAAAAATAATAAATCACATTACATAACGATGTTTTACATGCCCTAAAACTTTGAGTTTTTGTGTTTAACACTTTCAGGTCTGCTGTACTATTAATAGTAAATGTCTTTTTAATGGAGAATTTTTATTTTAAGAAATACTTTTGCTACCATTTACATGTAGTATGTTGGTTTGTCTATGCATTTACTATACGACTTCACTTATGTTCAGGCATTTAGAAACAATAATAATAATTTGCTTCATTCTCTTTGTGTGTTTGTGATTCTTTTATTTTAAACATATATTTCACTCTATAAATTTAAATTGAAAATTACTTTCCTGAAAGAATCATGTGTGATAAAGTGTAAAAAGTGTTAGAAAGTTGCAGTTTAAGTTAAATCTTATAGTGATACAATATTTTCTAAACATCTTCAAAAATTATTCTTATCCTATTGTCATATAAATATTATTTGAATAGTACTCAAAGCAACAACATTCGTTATCTTTCAGACAATGAAATATTCATTAAACATTAATTAATCTATTTGGATAGCTAGTGTTAATGTTATTAATGTATAAGTAATTTTTTCTAAAAATGGGGAAAAAAGTTCGGACCCGAAAGGGTTAAATTTTTTTTGTATACAGTACAGAACCATTTATCCAGAATGGTTGGGGTCAGATATAACTGTTTTTTTCCCAGTTAATTTGTTGGGCATTAAAACAGCATCCATTTGATAATTTTATGGAATATATGTGACTATGGTATTGCTTCTGATTTTAAATTAATTCTTCAGTTACTTGAACTGAGAATCGGATACAAGTAAGATCAAATGTTAGTTTGAAAGAAGGTCATTTATGGGGACAAAAATTCTTCTGTTTTCTCCGCATAAAAATGAAAAAAAATCTTTAATAACTATGTAGGTTTCTATTTCAAATACTAGATGCTGTTATCAAACTACACAATTGTTTCAAGCAGTGTATAAGTCAAATTGGCAGTGTATGACATTTTTTTTCTACAAAGATTCTAACACCAGTCCATTAGAAATGTCATTCTGGATAACTGGTTTTCCGGTTAACTGGTTTCCAGATAAATGGTTGAAAAATGGAAATGATATCTAATGTGGTTACTTCTTTTCTCCCAATTGCAAAAATGCTACTTCATGGGATGTTTCCATACAAATTTAATATGTTAAGTCACCATAATATTTTCTTCTGCATTATCTGATACCGTAATTTCTGGAAGAAACACCGCAGCAGCGTAAACGCCGCATCGCGGAAAATCACTCAAAAAAATTTAGAAAATGGTCGTAAACGCCGCAGGTGAAATTTCCGCGGTAACCGCGGTTAACATGTTAAACAGAAACACATTAATAAACTGTATTAAGAAATCATAAAAATGAAATTATTAATCAGAAATTAATAAATAAATACAAAATTAATAATATTAGTATTTAAATACCGTATTTTTGGGAATAAGCGCCGCGACGCATACGAGTTTAAAAGTAAAAATATGCTTAGTGCGGCGCAGCGGATACGGTGATTTTTTTTCTTTAACAGTACCGTAAAATACCGTTAATCCCCCCCCCCCCCAAACGTGACGAAAAATCATAAAATAATTACAGAGGGGTGCTTACACGGGATTTTTCCACGATCGTTTCACAAAATTTTGAGGAATGAATCGTGAATCTTTGAATGAATCATGAATTTTGATAATTGAAGCAATACTTGAAAAAAAAATTGGTTTAAAAAAAACGTAAATTCTGTCGAAAAACGCAGGAAAAAGGAGAAATTTGTAAAAAAAGCATGAAATCAATTTAAAAAAAGCACATTTCATCAAAGATTCATGATTCATTCATTTCATCATGATCATCACTGAATCTTTGGAACGGGGGAAAAAAATCGGATTCAGAACAAATTTTCTGAAAGTTATAAAAGAAGGGGAGGGGAAAATTCAGGAAATTCATTCGAAAATGCAATTTTCGTTTATTCGTAATCTAATGCGAAATTTGCGTAACTTTTTGCGGTCTTTTAATGAAAATTGACATTTTTTTCACGATATTTTGACGAAATCGAAATTAATTTGTTTTTACAACCATTTGTTGGAATTCGCGATACATTTTATGTCTGAAATTTTGGAATCATGATTGATTTTTTTTTCATTTTCGGAAAAATTCAAAAAAATATCACGCTTGTTTGAAAAAAAAAAAATGCTCGTAAACGCCGCATCAGTAGAAACGCCGCAACGCTTGAAATTTCAGTTTAAAACACATAAACGCCGCGGCGTTTCTTCCAGAAATTATGGTATATTAATTTAAATGCCAAAGATATAGCTAATTATGAATCTGAATTGCAATGCATATCTGACAGTTTAATAAATAAGATACTTTTAATTAGTGATTTTTAAAGAAAGTAACAAAGCATCCATTCTGTATTCAAATTCCAAATTAGTTCAACTCTGATATTTTTAAACCTCAAATATGAAATGTAATGCATTTCTGTCAAAAAGAAATATATTTAATTATATTTTTCATAGAAAAATATTTCTGTAAAATATTTTTTCTAAATAATAATAATTAAAAAAAAAAAAATCCCAAAACATCTAAATCATTGGCAAACAATTAGTTGAAAGATTTTAATGAACCTGTCATCTGATGTGTATAAAAGAGCATAAATGTAAGTTTTAAAATTTGAGTAGTGAAACCTGCACAGAATTAAACTGTTTTTTTTTTTTTTTTTTTTTTTGTTATTTAAAGACAGACAAAAGCAGTAACCTTTATTGTTAAGCATGTTATATTGTTTATTTAAATAAATCTTTGCAATATGTCTTATGTTTTGCCAAGATAGTACTTTGTTTTTAAGGACAAGCCCTTTTTACACACTCCAATTGATTTCTAATGTCAGTAACATCACCTGCTTTAAATATGGGGGTATAACACATAAAATTCAATAATGTGAGTGGTGTTCAACATAGCAAAGATCTGTGTATTCATTCTTTAAGTCGCACCTCCCCCTTTCCATTTTTTTTTCTTTCTAACTTAACCATATTGATCTCTCAATCTGATACATAAGAATGCAGCTTTTTTATGGGGAGTGCAACAAAAAATTACTTATCTGGCAATAATATAATAAAATGCCAAATTTCTGAGTAAATGGCATAGAATTAATAAAACTGACTGGTGTTGCATTATTTAAAAAATGAAATATGAATTTTGATTCTTAGAAACAATTTTTATAATCTTTATATCTTGACACTAATCATGTATTGTTTGTGCAAAAAGATCAAGAATAGGTCTTTAATGAGGTTCTTGTTTTTTAATTTAATATAAATTATAGAAAAAAACGTCACTTAATGTCCCCCCCCCCCAAAAAAAAAAGTGTATTATTTTTTTTTTTAATTCCTGTTTCTAGGCAGTAACAATAGGAATAATTTGCCTTACAAAATCAAAAAAAAAAAAAAAATTGTAAAACCAAATTATTCCATGTCCTTTTGAAAAGTTCAAAAAGTTGAGTTTTAAACAAGTTAATAAATTTACTCCAAGCAAATGGCATGGTATTAGTAAAATTCTAACTCATGACATTATTTTTAAATTGAAATTCTAAGACTACTTTAGCAGTATGAAAATTAAGCCATTTTAGACTTTTTTTTGCCTTGACAGCAGTTGTATAATTTTGTGTAATAATTCTTTCTTAAAAAGTTACAATATTTCATTTTAAATTTATAAACCTTGGAAGGCAAATTGCTAAATGTCAAGAAAAAAAGGTGTTATCTTTTTCTTTTTAGTTGTTGCTCCTTTTTTACAAAATAAACGTGATCAATTTAGAAAAGAAATTTCATTAAAAAATCCTAAAAAAAAAAAAAAATCTTAAATTGTAAACTATTTAAAGCAGTTGTAAAAAAAAAAAAGGATAAAATGTCAAATTGAAAGTTAATAATTTTACTCTTGTTTTGCTTTTGTTTGTAGTTTTATCTTGTTAGTGTTTTCCATCCAGAAGTGCAGTATATACCTTCTTAAGATTTTAAATTTTTATTATATCAACATCTCTGTAAGGGAAAAACTCCCATCTGAAATCGCACTTCAGAATGCAAACCTTTCTCTAAATGATATTTCAAAGTTATAGGCATCATATGAAATTTTTCTTTGCTAGTATGTTTTAAAGCATTATAAAATAACTAAATTTCTTGTTATTTTTGTTTCTGAATTGCAAAGCAAGTCTGTGATAGAAGAGAAATAAGTCTTCATCGGTTAAAAAAATTGCTAACTTTGTAATTGAAGCTTTAAAAAAGATCATTTTTACCCATCATACATAGTATAGGGTAAATCTTGCAATTGTTTTGAAAAAAAAAAAAAAAAAGACGGATGTACACATTTCAGATACTGGAGATTCTAAAAAACATTTTCAGAAAAAAAAATGTCTGTAAATGCTCTCTCTCTCTCAAAAAATGAGATAGACTTGAAATTTTCTATTCACTTTGTAATGTAAGAATGGGACAAAGCCTATTTAATATCAGTAACTTTGATTATTTAAAACTATTTTTTTTTTCGGACTCTTGAAAAAATCATTCTTATGAAAGGTATATAAAAACTTTTTAATTTTTCATTTTAAGGAATTGAACATAATAGGCGATAAAATAAAACCAATTTTGCATCAAGAACAAGATCAATTGGATTATTAGCTGCCACAATATTTATCCTGTTTTCCACTTTCTTTAATTTTCCATGATCCTGTTTTATTCAGATTTCAATTCAAAGATATATTTTAATTGGAAATGAGATGCTTAATCTGAAGCAGTAAGCAGTTAGTTAATATGATTATTATTTTTAGAGCTATAAGAATGTTTTTTTCATGTAATTCATTACTATTTGAGTAGTTTGGCGTTTTATATAATTTGTCAAAATTGGTTCATCCGCAAATCATTAATAGAGCATTACTATGTATATTAAAAATATTTAAATGTTTAAATTTTATTTTGAAATTGCAGTGCATTTTATAGTTTACACATGTTCTATTTTCATATTCATATCCATAATGGGTAAGTATTACAGTGGCCCCCAACGACTAGTTTAAAATCTTTTTATAGAATTTCTGTTCCTAACTGTTTAATTCTTTGCATAGTGGTATCTGAAGTGCTGCGTTCAAATTTTGAGGTTTTTGTAAAATTTGTAATCAATGTTAAATAATTTAAATTCTACTCAATTTTGTGGGTCTAATTGTTACCTATCTTGTAATTAAAAAAAAAGGGTAAAATTGTGATTAAAGACAGTACATGTAACTTAGAATTTGAAAAGATACCCACAGATAAGACGTGTATAGTTAACTAACAGGAGATCGGAAAGCATTAAAACAAATTCATCAATCAGTGTTATTTTAAATGTTTTATTCTGATTAATTTGGATGTTTCCATAACAGAAATAGTTTATACCTTAAGGGTTTTTATTTTCTTTGCTTTATGAATGTCTATAAAACATTCATCCTAAATACAATTCATGAACAATGCCTTTTTCTTTTTAATATCAATATCATACAAAATTTCTCTTTGCTACCATAACATTTTGAAGTTTTAGAAAATAACTGTTTTTATAGTAATTTTGTCTCTGAAGTGTGAATATTTGAATCCTGATTATGACTTGGGTAATTTCAATCAATTTTAAATGTTAAATTCTAATTTGTTAGCACACATCAGAAAAAAAAAAAAGTGAAACATACAAAACATAAATACCTGGCTATAAATTAATCTCAGAATAGAAACAACTTGTAATTATGTTATTATACTTGTAATATTAACAATAGGTAATTATGTTTAAAACATACTTGTTATAAAAACTGATTTTTCATTTTCCCTGCGTTTCATTAACCTAAGCTTTTATTTAAGGCTTGAGAGAAACTTTTATTATGGATACTTAAGATTTGTAACAATTTAATTTTTGTAAATCCAGCGAGAATGTTTTATCTCCTTATAAAATGGGTTTAAATATCTTTAATAGAATTACAAAATTTCATTTGATTTACTTTACTTTTTTATAATCTGTGTGTATATATGGATATATTTGTCAAATGTAATTTTTGTGCTTTAAATATTGGTAATATTTAGAATAATAGAGTATGGTTTCAAACTATTTTCGATTCAGATTCTACAGCACAGTGAATTTTAGAATAGTGTTGAAGCTTCTTCTAATCACAATAGAAATAAATGACAATACTAAACACAAAGTAGCATAATTTTTTAAAATAAAAACAACAACAAAAAAAGTTTTACATACAGCTATATGAGCTTTTTTTAGAATTCTTCCTTTTTTTCCGTTATTCTTACTCTTCAAATACATGGAGAATTCGGAGAATCATGCGATGGATTCAATTCATCGGAATGCCATCAAAAACCAATGAACCAATGAAATATAAATTTTCTGTAAGCCTTTTACAACTTTTCTCCCAAAAGAATTCATTACATATTCTTAATCTCTTGTGTTTAATTTTATATTGAAATAATAAATGTGTGCTTTATTGCTTTCAGTTACATGAATAGAGGAAAAATGAAATGTTTTATTATAATTTAGGAATTTATTTCACAAATCAAATAGCATGCTTCATGATTTTAAAAAAGTGGTATTTTCAAAAGAACATAGTTTGAAAGCAAATTCTATAGACAAATTCGCTATTCACTCGTTGATAACATCTTAATCAAAATGAATCTGTTAAACTACATAAATAAGCCACTATATTTATAAGCATGATTGAGAGCTACATGTAATAACCCCATTAAAAATAATTACTAAAATTGATAAATATACATGATACTTGAATATACATCCAACTCCATACAACTAGATTATAACATCTATAAAAATCAGAACAAATCTCTGTAAATGGCTAGATTGGTATCTGAGAGATGTTTTAAAAGAAATTCTTATTCTCAAATGGCAACCTCAGAATTCATTTCAAATATCTATTTGCCATTTTTATCAAACTAAATATATCAGCTTTTAATTCATGTAATCAGAACAATTTTCTCTCAATTAACTTTCCTATGTTTTCAGAAACTTTAATATCAATTTTGGAAAATCAAAAATTTATCTGAATGTTCATTCTAATATTAATACATCTAATATTTGTGTTAACCTTAAGAAATGAAATTTAAAAAGAAGTGAGTAAATCTAATAGATTTTTGAACAGATTTACTTTAATATTCCTTTCAAATGACTTTATCCTTAAATTAATAAACTCAAAACATTAATTTAGTTATTAAATCATATTTTCTTAAATATGAACATAGATTGCAGCACCATTAAATTTAATTTTCAAATTATTATTTTAGTTATATTCTTTTAATTATAAATTTCCTAGAATGCTTTTCAAATAATTGCAACAGCATATGTCTGTATACCTCTAAAGAACATTTAACTGCCTGATTTAATTTCAGCTTAAAGAGAAAGAACAAATGGAGAAAATTCTTTTCATTAAATCTTCTGGGCCATGAAATATAATTAATTTAAAATTTTGCAATTTCTTAAAACAATTTTTTAATTAAAAAGAATTATAATTTTCAATAAATTTTGGCTCTAAAATGGCAAAGAATGTGTGGGAAAAATTTCGTAAAACAATCTGGTTAAATTATGAAATCAATATTGGTGGAAATTTTAACTCTTAAGCTTAACATCAAAATGGGAATCTCTTTTAGATTAACATGTGTTACTGTATAATTATGTAGTCTGTGCAAAAATTAAGTTTGTTTTAAAATCGGAATACAAAGAATGGTGGATGATTCAGTTAATTCATTTAATTGAAACTTTAATTTTTATGATTTATCATATGATCAGATATATTCAGCTATCAAAATTTCAAGCGTCTAACTTGCAGTTTCCTAGGATGAACTATGTGACAGACAGGCAGAGGAGATGAATTGGTTTTTATGAGATGAATGAAACCCTAAAAATAAATTTTTGGAATTTAAGCTAAAACAGTTTTATTTTTAAAATGCAGTAAATTTTTTTAAATGTGTTTCTGCTTAACAAATACTCCCCATCATTGAGGAAACTTTCATATTATCCATACCCTTATATTTTCTACTACCAGCTAACCTACCTGGAATGGTAATTTTCTTAAATGAACATTAAATTTGTGTGATTTTATATCTTGAACTCGATTTTGTCTTAAATTAATGAAAAAGAAGCTGCTAGTTCTTGAGATTTATTAAATTCTAGGGGTAATAATGATCATGTAGTTTTATTGTTCCCTCTCTACTCATAAAAAAAATGCGGTGAATGGGTGATATGCAATGGCTTTAAAATATTTCACATGAAAAAAATCAATTTCGTCCCCCCTCCCCTCCATAGAAGGAATATTCCCTAATAATATGGGGTCAAAAATGGATATTGCCATCATAGAACTGTGATGAATTTTACCTTTATTCAAGTCTTCAAATGAGGTTGAATCTTGCTGTAGCTTAATTAAGAGTTGAATTATGAAATAAAGAAAAGTTCATAGTATGAAGAATGATCTACAGTCTTTCTAGTGATGCGTCACATAAAAAGTTTGAAATTGCCTTTACTTGGGACCACTTGGAATTTACTCATTTTTCTCTTTAAATTTTTATATTTAGTAAACAATATTTATTGAAGGTGTCTGTCATATAACATATACCGTAAAATCCTATTAATCCGTCCTTCCCGATCAAACGCCCCCTCCCCACTTTATAAAGAATTTGAAATTTTCAAAAAATCCGGAGAATTATGATTCATTATGAAATAAATGAATCATGAATCTTTGATGAAATGTGCGTTTTTTCGGGATTTTTTAATTGATTTCATGCTTGTTTTGGCTTTTTTTTACAAATTTCTACTTTTTTCTGCGATTTTTCAGCAGAATTTACGTTTTTTTTTTTAACCCAAATTTTTAAGTATCAAAATTCGTGATTCATTCACTGATTCATTCATTTCACCATGATTCATTCCTGTAAATTTTGTTGAACGATCGCGGAAAAATCCCGTGTAAGCGCCCCCTTTAACTATTGTACGATTTTTCGTCACGTTTGGGGGGGGGGGGAGAATTAACAGCATTTTGCGGTAAAGGATACTTATTGCAGAAAACTGTATGAAAGATACTGCCCTCCCTCTTTAGAAATTAAACTCTCTCACCTTCTGTTAAATTTTAAAGTGTTATCAAGCATCTCAAATGTTGAAATTGATCCAAAACATCAAATGTAAAAATAATTAGAAGACAGACACTTGTCTACAAAACTGTACATTAAAAAAAAATTTATATATAATATATTTCAGTCCCTTCCGAAATCACGCTCAACTCCGCATCTTTCATTAAGTTTAAGTGTTATCAAATATATCGATATTTTAAAACCATCTAAAAATTGCAAGTAAAATAAAGATAATTATTGGAGAAGCATAGATTTAAATAATATGCCTTGCTAGTGTTGACTCCGGAAAAGAATCTTGCAGGTCAGATGGAAATTTTTTGTAAAAAGATTTTCTCCTAAAAAAACTTAAAGAGAGAATGCTATTCTGAAAAAAGTACTTAAAAAAAGGAACACTTTTCTTAAAAAAAAAGTATGTTTGATCTTGGTTTTCAAAAATATTTTCAAATGGTTTTATTTTAGAATCTTTTAGAATTTATAAAATTTTCCCAGGATCAATTGAATTGGAAGTGTTAAAAGGGGCCATGGGAGCATCGGAAGGGTTTAAAAGAGCTGCCAGGTGCATTAAAAAAACAAAGTGGGTTCTAACTACACTGGGTGCTACCCCCTGCTAAAACAGCTTTGAGTAAACACTACTTGCTAAATTTTTCATTTTAAAAATCGATTTTTGGTAAAATAAAAAGTTACTATCGGATATTAAGCAAATAATATACAGTAGACTCCCTCAAATCCGCACTCCTAAAATCCGCAACTCTCTAAAATTTGCACATATTTTAAGGATGTAAACAATGAAACATTCAGTTCAGATGTAGGTGCAAAATTTGACTTTTTTAGTTTTATATCAATTCCATATATTTTTTCATTTGTAATTTTTGCTAAGGTTATTGAATTCATGTTTTTTCATGAAGAAAGAATAACTTATTTCTGAAAAAATAAAGATATTGCTGATTTCATTGGTAATTACAATCTTACCAAATATATTTATGTATTAATCAAGCTTTTTTAGTTATTAAATCTGACTAAACTTGAAATAAAGCTTCATCATTTTATGATCTTGATGTGAATTAGTAATGTACTTTTATGAGGCAAGTTTCATTGAATAATTTTAGGAAAAACACATTTCATCTCTATAATGAATATTTAATTGTACATTATTGACTATTAATTTGACCTTTGCTTTTAGTATTTTTATCATTTTAAAAACTATCTATTTTTTTATTATTTTAGTTTATTACTTATTTTAATATTTTAGCATATTGTAAGCATTCGTTATACTTTAGATTTCATTATTTACATTCAAATTACTTTTTAAAAAATGTAAACAAAGCAATGACCAGAAATCTGCTAATTTCTAAAATCCGCAAAACCTCTGGTCCCAAGCTGTTCGGATTTGAGGAAGTCTACTGTATTCATAATCAGCATTTAAAAAAAAAAAAAGCACAGATGGTTAGGTTTAAAATATCAAAATATTGTATTTTTTAATTTAATACACTTAAAAAGAATCTAAAAATTATCTGGTTTTTATTCCATATCATGTCCAACTTCTAAAATGAGACTTTAAAAAGAATTATTCAGTTAATTCACAAGCTTTCAATTAACCATTTGTATCGTAATTTAGATATTCATTGTTTGAGAGGCCAAAATTATACAAAAGTACATAAAAATTAGCCTATAAATTGAACATTTTAAAATTTTAAGCTTTCAAAAAGTTCAAATTGACAAAGGTTACACTCATTTGCATTACAAACATCTGCACTTATGTATTTCTTCAAAATCTGCATTTCTATTGAATGAAATAAAAGTAATTCTTTTTACTTTTTTCAACAATGCTGAAATAATTTCTAAACCATCTTTTTTTTTTCTAATTTACTTTTATTATTATTATACTTCTGGCTGTGCAGTTTTAGTTTTTAGGCCCGATAGATTTTAAAATACAGCCTGCTTTAAAAAAACAAAGTAAATTTTTAATCTTTAGCAAACCTTCAGTCTCTCTTCCAGTTGTTCAAAGAAATTGCCTGCAGCTTGATAAAAATCTGTTTTTTGTTGAATAATAACCTTTCCATTTTTAAAAAAATAATCAACAAATTATTAGAAATTCAAAATTCTGAGTATCAGGTGCCTTAATGCCCTCTCCTAAAAGAGGTCTTGGACTCTCTTCACCAACATTTTCAGTCTCATGTGTTATAGATTTTGCTAGCCATTGCAGACACACACCCAGTGAAGCTTTCTTTTATTAGTGTAATGTTAAGAATATTGTATAGTGCATATTACTCAATTGGCATACTCAGGCATACTGTAAATTTGTTTTGTACAATAATTCTACAAAAGCAAATTTAACACAAGTTTAGATATTCAGAGATCAAGTGATAATCAGTGGCAGTGATGAACAGATATAAAGGATCTGCTAATTTGGTAATAGGCACAAAATATCCGAACCTCTTTTCACCTCAATAGTACCAATCTATCAATGAAATCTTCAAGTGGGTCCCAAAACTGGAAGAGAACAGGGTAAAAATATTTTTCATTTAATGCAAAGAAGCATGATGTAAGTGTGATTAACATTTTTACATGTTTTGTTTGTCCTCAACAGATACTTTTGTATTAACAAATAGTTCTTAAATTTGTTTTTATTAGAATGTAGTGAACTGAATAAGTGAATTTTCTTTGCAAAAAGTTGGTAAGTAGCTTAATTTCATTTATAAACTGAATCTTGTTTACTAATCACAAGATGTCATTTTTCAATACAAAGTTTTAAGTAATATAAGAGATGCAATATGCTATAAAAATAGTTTGTAACTTGAAGGTGGTTATCACTCAAATTGAAGTACCCTTATTCAACGCATCTGCATACACTTTGTAGAACTGCAAGTACTTAGGTTTAAGTTTGACTAGGGTTGCATTTTTGGTATCATGGTCAGATACTACAATTCATCTCCATTTGTCCCTTGCCTCTGTGATTTTACAACAGGAAACTTTTTACACTGTTTAATGGAAGCCGGTTATTTTTAGGGTATGTAGCTACCTGGGAAGCTTTCATAACCTAGAAAAGTAAACAAATTTTAAACTTCCAAGAAAAAAAAATGATTTTTTTTTTAAATTATAAAATAAAGATTTGAAATTACAGCACCAAGAAAATCGGATTTTATTTTTTATAAGTACTGTAAAGAATATTTCAACTTGCTGTGAAAATAATTTTGCCTACCCTCTTTTAACCCTTGCTTGTATTACTTGTTAGATTTTAGACTCCACTTTCATTGAAACTTAGTACTGAATGTTGTATGATTAAGTATTTCAGTCAGTTACTTACCTCTTCTTAACTGAATATTTATTATCTTAATTTATTGAATCTTTATTTGTATTAAAATGTACTGAAACAATCTGCACTTGATTGTGATAAAGAATTTCATCCTGATTGGAGAAAATATTTAACATGTAAAATATACAATTTATAAATTTTGCAGAAATTTTAACAATTTAGTAGTTTTTACTTCAGAATAAGTTGTGATAGTTCCACTCTCAAATTCCCATCTTTGTAAGGGAGATCACAAAATCTCAATGCTTGAAACAGATCATGAAATTTTGTTTATCTGGAATATACACCCTGTATTTCAGACAGTTTCTTCACATGATCGTCAGAGGTCAACTATAGTCTGCATAGTCCATTTTTAACTTTGCCTGTTGAATTTTTTATGACACTTGAAATGCCAGTTGTGTTGGCAGTAGTGGATTTAATTTCAATGTGGATATAAATGAAGGGTTGTCACAAAAAGGATCATAATACACTTTTAAATTAAGAATTGTCACTCCTTACTATTTAAAGGCCTTCCTTTTGAGTGTCTTTTCTCGTCATCTAGTTGATTGTTGACATTGACAAAGTAGATAATAAATGATAAAGTAGAAAGCAATGATTCCGAATCAAGTCTTATTCGACATGACATACACATCTCTCATTTTCTCAGCTGTTTATTTTAGAGGCATTCATCTATTATTTAAATTTATACATTGGGGTGTTCTTTTCAAGATTAAAAATTAAGTTTTATGCAGAGCCTTTTTTTTCTACAAAAGACATGTTTAGAGAGCTGGATCACAACAGAGGTGTTTTTTAGTAAAAGTTGACTTGGTTTCCAATATGAAAATTAATTTCTTATAACAATTTCATATCTAGAATCAAAAATAAGTTATTTCTTGGAATAAAATTAACGCTACATAAGATTATCAGAAGATAAGTTGAAAGTTAGGTTTTACAATGTCATGAGAACTGTTCTAAATAGTTTGTATATAAATACTATGGTTCTAACCTCGAATTTTGTTAAGTTATAGAAAATACTTAAAAATCATTTCTTTATTAGAAACTATAATATATATTTTTTAATTATTCTGTAACTTAACAGAAATCAAACTGAATCTTGATAACAAACACCAATAGTATTTTTACATGAGAAATGTCCATGTATTCAATTAACTTTTTTTTAATAGCAGTATTTTTAAGCTAGTTGCATGTGATGATTAAATAGGCCGAACAATCCCTAATGTTTTAGTCACTAAGTCATCTTTGTTAATTTATTTAAACATTTAAATCATTTTACATACCTGTTAAATTTATTATTTTATTAACTGATGAAATTCTTTTATGAGAAAATAGTTATGTTTAAAGGCTTAAAAATTATTCGAATTAAAAAAATAATTATTGGACAAGTGTTGCCACTATCAATGTGTCAGTCACGTTTTGTTGTATGGTATAGATTTAAAAGTTCTTTTTGATGGCAGGTAAGGAAATATATTTTTGAATTCTTCATACCACTTTCGTATAACCCCCCTCCCCCCCCCCTCACACATACATACAAAAAAAGGTCAAATTTTATATATAGACAAATTATAGCAAATTCATCTCAAATCATGATTAAATTATCGAAACATTACTGCATCTCCCTATAATTTAGATATAATGAATGGAATATATTCTAAATTGTCACATTATGAATACATACTCATTACTCTAATCTTTCTCGTCAGGGGTTTTTTCTCCTTTTCTAGACTTCTTTTAATTTTCAGCTAATTCTGTTACTCGACTTCTATAATTTTCAGCTAATATGCACCCGACGAGAGAGATAAGTGTACTGAATTTTACAAATCCGTATTATAATGGAAAAACACTCTTGAGTATCAATCACATATTATTATGGCAACATTTGTCTGTAAAATATTAGTTATCTACCACCTTTTTTTTTTAAATGTGTAAACCTTGTAATTTTCTTAAATTTTTACAAAGATGAATAGGGGAAAAACAGTTCTTCAAAGTGAAATTTGTTTAAATATTATCCCAATTAATTCGTATTTAGTTTTTTAAATAATTTTTAAGCATATTAAAATGTATCATTCATGAACTGCCCAGTTATTAAAAATTAACAAATCTAATCTAAAAATGAAATATATCAGTTCGTTTTCAGATTATATTTTATAATAAAATTTAAACTTTATTAGTAATTTAATTTTATATAAATAAAATGCAAATTTAAATGATATGTAATTGAATTTGGCTCATAAGCATATAAATTATGAGATTGAAAAAAACCTCTGTAATTTAAGAAAAACTTGATATTTTTTTCATCTATTAAAACCTGGCCTATAACTAATATAAAAGTATTGCTTTTAATAAATTTTAACTTTTTTTTTTTTTTTTTTCATATAAAATGATTTTTTGTATTCTTTGTAGAGAAGATATTAAACATTTTATTATATATAAAAAATTTAATTTTTATTAAGATATGGCTATCCGTATTCTGTACTCCAAAAATCTTTTTTTTTTTTTTTTCTGCCTAATGTAAAATGAAGAACTAATTTAAAGAAATAAGAATGTCATTGAAAGTTGATTGGATTAGATTTTTAAATAAAATCACTTCACTTGTAGTAATGAACTTTTCCACCCCCTCCCTTCCCAAAAAGATATAAATTACCGTAAATTTCGGAAGAAACGCCGCGGCGTTTACGTGTTTTAAACTGAAATTTCAAGCGATGCGGCGTTTACGCACATTTTTTTTTTTTTTTTTTTTCAAACAAACGTGATATTTTGCAGAATTTTTCCGAAAATTTAAAAAAAAAATCATAATTCCAAAATTTCGAACATAAAATGTATCGCAAATTCCGACAAATGGTCGCAAAAACAAATTACTAATTTCGATTTCGTCAAAATATCGCGAAAAAATGACAATTTTCATTAAAAGACCGCAAAAAGTTACGCAAATTTCGCATTTGATTACGAATAAACGAATATTGCATTTTCGAATGAATTTTCCTCTTATCTCCCCCTTCCCTTCCCTTCTTTTATAACTTTCAGAAAATTTTCTCTGTATAAAGATTCAGGGATGAATCATGGTGAAATGAATGAATCATGAATCTTTGATGAAATGTGCTTTTTTTCGAGATTATTTTAATTGATTTCATGCTTTTTTGGCCTTTTTACAAATTTTTCCTTTTTTGTGCGTTTTTCAACAGAATTTACGTTTTTTTAACAATTTTTTTTCAAGTATTGCTTCAATTATCAAAATTCAGGATTCATTCAAAGATTCACGATTCATTCCTGCAAATTTTGTGAAACGATCGCGGAAAAATCCCATGTAAGCGCCTCTTCTAATTATTTTACAATTTTTCGTCACGTTTAAGGGGGGGGGGCGGATTAACGGTATTTTACGGTACTGTTAGGAAAAAAATCACCGTATCTGCTGTGACGCATTAAGCAATTTTTACTTTTAAACTCATATACGTCATGGCGCTTATTCCCGAAAATACGGTATTTAAATAATATTATTAATTTTGTATTTATTTATTAATTTCTGATTAATAATTTCACTTTTTATGATTTCTTAATACAGCTTATTAATGTGTTTATGTTTAACACGTAAACCGCGATTACAGCGGAAATTTCACCTGCGGCGTTTACGACCATTTTCTAAATTTTTTGAGTGATTTTTCGCGATGCGGCATTTTTTCCAGAAATTACATTATTTTATGTTAAAGTTGCTAGGAATTTTTTGCTCCTACTGCATTAGCATACAAATCCCACCAATGTAAAGATATAATGAAGCTTCAAACAAGTGAATGCACTGCTAAATTCTTCTTTAAATTTCAATGCTTTCAATTTTGATTTTGTAAAATTTTTAGTGATTAAAACATTGCTTTCTGGTTTTTCCTACAACTCTCCTAGAAGCAAAATTGTGTAAAGGAGGAAAATCCCCAAGTAGCAAATGTAAAAGAGACTAGCTTCCCTAATTTTTTGTACATTGTCTGCTTTTGTGACAATGGGAAATTCATGTGCAACTAGCACAGTGATTCGAAAGCAGCTGTTATGCAATACAATCAGGGCCGTAGCTAGACGTCAACAATAGGGGGGGGGAGGCTCAATTTTTTTTCTTTCTCTTATGCTGTAAGCTGAAATAGTGCATATTTATACTATAGGTACTATATTTCTTAATAAACTGTTGTAATAACTTCATTTCACGCTAAGAAAACTATATGATGATGAAAACTTTGAGTGTATAACTGGTGCAAAAATAAGCATCATGTTAGCTTCATATGTACAAATAGGATGAGAGTGTGTTGAAACACTTACTTTAGATACAATTTAGTAATTTTGCAAAACTATGAAACGTTCTCAAAACTAAATTAGATTTTTAAGAAGAATTTCATTTGGATTTTCAGAACAGAAATTAATTTAATGACCTTGGAATTTTTTTCCAGGGGGGGGGGGCTGAGGCACCCATATCATCCCCTTAGCTATGGACCTGAATACAATGGTTGTAAAATATTAGATTCTCTTGGGTTTTGCTTAACATCTTTTAAATATTTACTTTTTAAATAGTCATAAATCTCAACAGTTTATAGGGAGAACCATTGTTTAATTATACAAAATGCTTTCAGGGGGTGGCACTTTCACTTTAATTTTTACTTAATTTGCTACATAATTATTACAATAAAATATTTTTTTAATTATTAACATGTACCTTTAATTTATTGCATTCTAATTGGCATATTTGAGGGGGTGTTTTTTATAAGTATCTGAGTGGCAACCCTTCATTGTTAACCTCTTTCAATTTTCTTGCTACTTCTATACCGTTTTTGTCTTTTGTTAGACAAACTTTTTTTTTTGCTTTGCTTTGTAATTTTTGAACTATTTTATCAAATACTTGGATTAGATGATTTTGAAATTTTGTGCATTTTCTAAAACTTTAGTATTTTTTGTTTATCAATAGATTTTCACCAAAAAATATATTCTTTATCAGTAGCATTTTTGTTTATTAAGAAATTTTATATTACAAATTAGAATTTTTTGTTCACTACATTGAGTGGTATTTTCAAATATCTATTCAAATGAATCTCTAATTAATAATTTTTTTTCAAATTCATGTGCATCTCGAAAAAGATATATATGGTTCGGTCCCCACTGTCTAATGCACTGTGTACACGGTGTGCTATGCACATACTAGGAAGTCTTTTCAAATTGATCTGGTTTTGAATGCCCAACTACCCTTGAATGCATATATTGTTTTCCAAATAAATATTTAAAAAAAAAACTTTCTTGGTGCTAGCATTACCATTTAGTAAACACAGCGACCAATTTGCAAGTTTTGGTATGCTAGGCACACATGCTCAATTGGGGTGGTTGGAGGGGGGGGGGTCTTATTTGAGGTGCTTATATGAGGATTGAGTGTGTTTGAATAGGTATATGTATTATAAGAGTGTATTATGAAATAGGTATTTAGTAAGATAACATCCAATGGCTTTAACATCCATTGTAAAAATAAACTTGATAATCAATGTTTCATTTAAAAAAATAAATAATTCACATTTATGAAATTTAAAAGATTAGACATTTTAAAACATATTGTATGGTGCTGATTATTATTTCCTTTGTAAATTTACGTCTAGAATAATAAACCAGTATTAAATCTTCTAAACCATCATTTAAACTATTAATAGAGCCTATGAGCTATGTATGCCAGCTACCCAAATAATCTGACAAGAACAGGAATAAGATTAAATGAGAATTTAAAAATGCTGTATTTTTTAAATCATAAATTAAAAAATATATATCTTCACTATAAAGTATTTAATTATGGATGTTTCAGACAAAATGTATGTTATTTTAATACAATATGAATATAATAGGATCTAGAATGAAATGCATAATTCCATTATAAGTTAAAATTACCTCTGATTTTTGACAATAATTGAAAATCTTTCAGCAGCATTTGGGCATCCTGAATGTTAGGGGTTTTAGGGCCCATGCCTCAAACGCCTTGCTGTAAATCAGGCACTGAATAGGCAAACTAAATATATATCAGTAAATGTAAAGAGTAACACAGGCTGAATTTGAATAAAACAAATTTTCTTAAAATCAGAACCATGAAAGCCGGAAAAAGAATGAGGCATTATTCAAAAATAATTTTAACTGAAGTGTAAAGAAAGAGAAATGGAAGATTTTACTCTCTCCATTCCTATACAGGTCTAATGTACGTACTGTGATGATGGTTATTGCATTGGGTACTGATTTTTTATGCATTTTCAAGCATAAATGAAAGAGGGTTGACATGTTATTTTTGTGTTTAGCTTTTTTGAATATCAACGTTCCATATTGTGATTTTACATAAAATTTTGCACACATATTAGAAATTTGTCAAAATAACCTATATAAAAACTTTAAATGGATTCAACAATTCATAGTATGGGGTAATAGTAGATAAAAGGTGGTAATTTGTTTTTACATTATTCACCTAAAAAACCCATTTGTCTCGCATTTAGAATATTTAAAGAATGAGAATATAAATTTCAGATTTGAGCTAACTTTATCAATCTTTGTTATCTAGATATATATATAATTCTCTTTTACTCAATACATAAGGCTTTGGCATAAGTTATCTAAATGATAAAATGAAAAAATGATCTGGAGTGAAGGCACAAATTCACTACCATCATTTGATAATGGTAAAATGGCTCTATTTTATACACCTTTTTGAATAATTACTGTAATAAATTCCATATTATAAGACTATTACCGTATTTTCGGGCGTATGCGCCACACACACCGTAAGCGCCACACCGCCGAAAATGCATTAAAATAAAAATATATTCATCAGAAGTGCCTGACCGCTGTATGCGCCGCACTTACGAAAATACATCAAAATGTTAAAAATTGCATTATATTCAGTGTTTTTTTGCGTCTTTTTAATATTTGTAATATAAATCCAATTTTAAATTTAATATATTTTGTATATTGTTTATGATAAAATGAAATTTGAATTTGTGCAGCCTTTTTTTCGCGATTTTTCAATATGTATTTTGTAGTTTGTAACGAGGTTTGCAGGGTTTTATCGCGATATTTGACAAATTTCCAGAGTTCTTTTGCAATACTTGGAAAAATTTGTTTTTTATGGGGATGAATCATGATGAATTGATGGAATCATGAATATTTGAATGAATATTGAATTTTGATTCTTGAAGCAATACTTGAAAAAATTTGCGTTTTTTTTAAACAACGTAAATTCTGTCAGAAAAGCGCAGAAAAAAGGAGAAATTTGTAAAAAAAAAAGCATTAAAAGAATGAAATCTATTAAAAAAATCTCGAAAAAACACACATTTCATTAAAAATTCAAGATCCATTAATTTATCATGATTCATCTCAAAGGCGATTGGTATTGGAATACCTACGTGGGCGTGATGCCCACGTTTACTTCCATCGAACTAAAGACGATCTAAGCAGAGTTCATCATGATGATAAAAAGAATCTAATGTTCATCTCGCAGGCAGCTGCGGTGGTGAAGAGCAGATGATGTGCTGTCGATAGATGGTCTTTGAGCAGTTGAGTTTTAGAGACACGCCAAGGCAGGGAGGGGGAAAGGGCTGACCAGTACAATAATATAAGTAATTTTAGTTTTCAAATTTCAATTATTTTAAATCGCCGTTCTCTTTCGTCTTTGAGAATGGTATGAATCATGATGAAATTCATGAATCTTTGATGAAAAGTTAATATTTTCGAGATTTAAGATTTCATGCTTTTTTTTCAAATTTCTCCTTTTTTCTGCGTTTTTTCGAATAAATTTACGTTTTTTTACCGTTAATTTATAGATACGACATATTTGAAATTTTTCTAACAATATTTTTGACAATTCTTTTTGGCGATCCTTTGAGAAATTCACGATTTTTCTGCAATCTTTTGACATAATTTGTGTTTCTTAGAGATTTTTTGACATATTTCGCGTTTTTACTGCAATCTTTCGTTGAAATGTGGATTTTTTAGCGATCCTTTGGCGAAATTCATAATTTTTTGCGATCCTTTCAATAAATTTGCAGTTATTTTTCGTGATTCTTTGGCAAAATTAGCGTTTTTTTCAGCGATTTTTTTTTCTTTTTATAATGGGGACTAGCATTTGATTGGGACGGGTGAATTAACGGGATTTTACGATAATAAAATTGTAGTTTTTCAAGTGATCCTTTCATGAAATACACATTTTTCTCTTTTTACATATTCGCGCTTTTCCTGCAAACCTTTGATAAAAGTCGTGTTTTTTTCTCCCGATCCTTTGATAAAATTCTTGCTTTTTCTGCGAATGATTGACAGAAACTAGGCTATCATTTGTCGAAATTTGCGATATTTTTTATGTTTCGCATCTTCTTCCTGATGATTGACTTTTCACAATTTTCAGAAAAATTCCGGTCAGAATCGCTTCTGTAATGAATATCCCTGCAAGGGAAAAAAATGTATCCGCCGCCCCGGCAGAAGCGCCGCAGTAAGCATAATTTTAACTTTTTAACTCGTATGTGCCGCGGCGCTTACGCCCGAAAATACGGTATTTGAACTGTTAGCCTTTTAAAAATTAATTGTAAATGGCTTCACTTCATATTTTCCAAAGTCCATAAAATTAGAAGTTTGTAGGAAATAAATTTAACTACATTTTCTGAAGTCTCGTGGCTTTCCAATATTTTCTCCTAGAATGCCTAAGTTATGAATTGTATTCAACTTACAGTTGATTTTAACAAAGTTTTACTTCATTGGAAAAAATAAAAGGACAATTTCTCTCCTGTAACACAAAATTATTTGATGCAGCCGTTAATTCATTAATAGTGGAGTCACTGGTATGTTTGAGTTCACGGACTATTATGATTCAGCATATAAAAAAATAGTTGCATATAATGTATACTTTTTCAAAACATTCCCTTGTACTGACCCTTGTTCTTTTTTGCAAAGAGACAACAGATTAGAAACTATAATTAGGAAATTAAGAATCTTTTGCGAGTAAATATTCCAATAATTAAATTTGAAAATATAGTTTTTCTATGCATTGCTTAGCCTGATTTGTATTACTTGCTCATTAAATCTCCAGTCTAAATCAACTGAGCAAGGTTTGAATTCTGACAGGTAAGATTTTGTTTTATGTAAATATATCTTAATAATTTTAGTTAAGTCATGCTTTTCTGGCAAGTTATTGAATCCATGCATAAATCATGTGATATTTTCCCTTGCATTCTGTCAGAATCTACCAGTCTAGCACCCACCAGCCCTAGTAAATATATTTAATTCCTCATATGCATTCAGTGACAAAAATCTAAGGAAAAAATCCTGTTAAAATTAGTTCTGGCAGTTCTCAAAATTTCTGCTTTCAAAATGCTTTTTTAAATTCACTGAAGAACATTTTATTAGAATAATGTTGTCAAATGATCTATTTAAAACAAGAAAAAAATTATGATAGCCTTACCTCTTTTAAATTTAAAATGCTTCTAGCAAAAGCTAAGAATATCATGTCAGACAAGAAAATGGAAACAAAATGGATAGTCTAGCACTCAACTAGCCTAGTTAAAATATGTTTATAATCCCCATATGCATTCATTGATAAAAATCCAAATAAAAATTCTGTAAAAGGTAGTTCTGACAGTTCTCGAAATTTTTGCTTTCAAAAGTGCTTTTTAAAATTTACTGAAAATTAATTTTTTTAGAATATTGTTGTCAAGTGATCTATTTAAAACAAGAAAAAAATTATGATAGCCTTACTTTTTTTTAATTTAAAATGTTTCTAGCAAAAGTTAAGGGTACTATGTCAGACGAGAAAATTGAAAAAAAATTGACATTTGTACGCATCAAAAAAGCCTCGTAAACAATTTTCAGGTTGCTGTTATTGCCATCTAGTGATGGTCGATGGAAGTATTTATTACTGTTTCCTTAAAGTATTATTGTGATGCTTTAATGAGTAATGAATGTTTTAATTGGCATAAAAATTGTGGTGCAAAAAGTGTTAAGATATTTGAAATCTGTTCTTAAGTTTATATTTTGAGGATGATTGTAGACTCAAGAACCATTGTTTTGGGAAATCTATTTTGAAATCCGCAGTAATAAATTACTTTATTTTAAGACATGGTTTTTAAAATTTATACGAAAATTCTGAAATTTAAAAACTAGTCTTATGAGATTAGATAAAATTCTCATTTCATCAACCAAAATTTTATCCACCTGTTGATTTTCAAATTTAAATGTAAATCCACAAATGAAACTCAAAATAAGATAAAGTTTAATAAATCATTAAACTTTAAGTTTTATCTTTCCAGTCATTAATAAAATTTAAATAAGTAACTAAAATTTTTATTTATAATCTGATATGCTTATTTAGACACATTCTAAAGGGATCCTAATCCAAAGTAAAATAATTATGGAATTTAACAATAAGGATATATTACAAAACTTCACTTTGAAAAGGTCAATCAAATTAGAATCTGGGGAGGCTAAAGTCAATGCTTCTAACAATTCCTAACGCAGCATAGTTAAAATTCAGGGGTGAAATATATAAAATAAGAAATTTAATTACTTTTTTGATTATCTATAAAATAAATTACATCTTTTGGACTTATAATGGCAAAAATTGTTACAAGAAATCTGTTAAATTTTAGATAGTGATATTTTGGTATATTCCATAGCCTAGTATTGAATTGGATACAGATTTCTTAGCATGCAAATGTGTTATCACATGCCTATTTAGCATGCAAGAAAAAGACTAAAATTAAGGTTCCTTTTTTGAAAGAAAAAGAAATTCAGAAAATGTCATATCATAAAATTTTCATTTATTAAAATGGTATAACATTTTTTCAATATTTTAAGATTTGTCTTATGAATGGAGGTATTCAAAGATAAATGGAGACTAAGTGCAACAGAACCCTATAAACTCATCATTGTTTGTTTTTATGTATGCAACCAGCAATTTTGCTCCTTTTTTATATGGTTTATTTTCTAGTATTGCTGTAGAGAGAGCCAAAAATCAATGTTTAAATCATTAAAGGCATTTATGATGCAAATATAAAAAAAATTAATAAAATAAAAAATGTATAGCATTTTAAATTTACAAAAAGTGTTTGCTGTATTCTCCATTTGAAAATTTATATTTTTACATTTGAGGGATTTGTACCCTAATAAAAGATCTGTTAAAAATTCATGGCAAGTTTTTGAGTTAAATTAATTAGTCTCTTTGTGTTGTTAAAAAGCTTATTATTGTAACTTTGATGCTATATTGTGATCTAGTACAGTCAAGGATCTATAACCCGTGGACCCATAATCCGCAATTTTCCTAATCCGCATTACTTTACGAATGTAAACAATGAAATATACAGTTAGGAAAATTTACAAATCCGTGATCCAAAAATGATTTTTTTTAAACATATAATAAAAAAGTAATAAAAATCTTAATAAAACAGGTATTTTTTAAAAAATTGCTCTTTTATTTTATTAAAAGTAAAAAACTAAACTGTATTATGGAACACACCTAAGCTTACTGAACGTTCGAAATGCCGTCTTTTCATTCGTAGCTATTTCAGTTTGTGTAAGTTCAGAATAGTAAATAACCAATGAAAACGCTCTATTTTGTGTGTGTGTCACATGTTCTAGCAGTGACACAGCACCAATTGAGAACTAGATATTATGGGTTGGGAAGGTCGAATCAATGTAACCAATCATAGTGATAGATTGCCGAGGTTTCGACAACGTCACGAAAGGCAAACGGGAACCTTCAACTACAGGTGAACTCTGATTAATTTCTTAAGTTTTGATCTTTCTGGAAAATAAACTTTAGCTGGGGAGCTTTTTTTCATTCTATTTTCTTAATTTGGCAACAAGCACAGTTAATGAGTTGATGTTTATGAATTACGGCTCACGTGTCATCTAGTATTGATTTTACTTTTTACTCTAATGCATATGCAAGGTGCAAAATGAATAACGGAGAGCGTAGTAATGATGCTTCAAGTTCTTCAGCAGCTAAAAGATCCCACGTATCGCTCATCTACTTTTTCAATATAACTCTTTTATTTATTAACAGTAACAGCAAACTGTATTACGGAACATATGTAATTATTTTTATTTAAATGCACATGTATATCATTTTATAAAAGTAAAATAACTTTAAAATGCATTTTTTGAGATTACTTATTAATTTCTAGATTTCATATTCATTTTTCCATATTATACTGATTATAAAATTAAAATGCTGTCTAAGAATAATAAAATGACGCATAATCCTATTTACTCTATAATCTGCAAAATTCCATAATCCGCACAACCTTTGGCCCCAGCTTTTGCAGATTATAGATCTTTGACTGTATTTAAAAATTTGAGATAGCAACTTTTGATAATGTATCTATTTCTTTAGATTTGTACTTTGAGAATTTAACAAACTGTCCCCTTTACAGAATATAGGTAAAGAAAATATTTTTAATTTAAAAGATAGATTTTTTTTGTATATTTTAATGAATGTTTAAATCGTTTCCTAGAAATTCTAAAAACATTTTTGACATATCATGTTGTGTGAACATAGTTTGAAAATGTATTAGAGCATTATTTTCACATTAGTTCCAGGCAAAAATGCCTAGAAAATTAAGAAAATATATGCTAAGTTTTAAGTCTTTAACTTGCACAATTTCTGAATACAAATGCTATCAGGCAGATGAATGTTAACCCTAAAAATAAAACTTATGCTAAACAAGTTATATTTTTTAAAAATATTTCAATTAAAATGCAATTAAAATTTTACAAATGCTATAGTCTCTTTAATGCCTTTTCGCTTAAAAAATATGTCCCAAAGGAAATTTAGTAGCACTTAGAATTTTTTCTTGCTATTAATGTTAAGTGTATCACCTAATGTGTATTATTGAACAGACATTGTAGATTTTTGTATCTACACTAATTAATCTTTTGTAATATGATTATTGCAACATAGGTAAATTTAGAGGGGAGAGAGGGAATTCTCTAAAATTATTTTTAAAGCAATAAAAATAATCAGCAAATTGAAATATAGATGTCATAAAAAAAGTTTTTTAACAAAAAAAAAAAAAAAAATCTGTTCTTTTGATGGGATGATTGAGATTGTGGAATATTTAGTAGTTGCAAATTTGAAATAAAAACAAAATTTATTGGTCATATATTACCATCATTTGTATGTCAGTGTTACTCACTCATGTTTTGCTATGTTAGGTAACTTTGGGTTTTTTGAAAACAGAAGGGGAAATATTTTTTAAATCCCATTTTTAAATTAAAATATTTTTGATTTTTAAAAAATCTCAGAAAGTTAATATCTAATGAAGTTATTTTAGTCTGGTTGTTACATTTTGCATTAATGTTCATTACTCTTAATCTCTCTCACCAGGGTTTGTTTCTTTTTCTCAACTTCTATTAATTTTCAGCTACTAACTCTTTTACTCAACTTCTGTAATTTTCAACTAATTGATGCCTGGTGAGAAAGATTGTGAATGTAGGCAGTTATATAAATAGATTATGAAGCAAAAACATTTCATGCATAATGATGTCATATTAGTGCGGCAACTCCTGATCATTAAATATTGCTTTTGTCATTTTTTATATTTTTAAACAGTGCACAATTTCAAATATTTACACCATTGAATAAATTAAAAATGAAATTTCTTTAAAAATTATTAAAGTTACTAATATTTATGTTTTAATAATTTTTAAGCATGTATAAAAATATGCTAATTGGGATCTGTCCAGTTAATGATTAACAAATCACAACTAAAATTGATATACTAAATAGATCACAAGTTATTTCTGAATAATATTGTATAATGAAATTTAAACTTCATTAATAAACCAGTAAATCAATACACATAAAATAAAAATTTAAGTGGTAATTGACGTCATTAGGCTCTTAAACACCTAAATTTATTAGAATTTAAAAATTGCTGTTAATAGGGAAAACCTTGTTGATTTCCACAGCAATCCTTGCCTGGAGCTAGTACAAAAGTAAAGCTTCTAATAGCATTTCAAACTATGTTTACACGCAAATGATATATTTCATATAAAAACGCTTTTTAGAGTTCTTATGGAAACAATCTGACAAACATTTATTAAATTATGTAAAAAAAAAAAAAAAATATTTTGTGAACAAACAGCCTGTGTTGAGTTTTCTATTAAATCAATTACCAAAAATAATATTAATAAGTTGACTGGGTTAAATTTTTAAATGCTAAATCACTAATAAACTTCTTAATTAAAAAACCTTGAAAGTTTGCCATGTATTTTTGGCTTGCACATTATTGGTGCACAAATCCCTCCACCGTAAAAAAAAAAAAAAAAAAAAAAAAAAAAAAAAAAACCATAAAATTTTATTTTTATTTCTTATCTGTATTTACATCATAAATCTTTAATGATTAAAGCATTTTTTTTCTCTATAGCAATTCTAGAAAATAAACAATAGAAAAAAAGAGAGAAATTGCCAAATAGCAATGATAAAAACTATAAAGATGAGTTTCTGGAGTTCTTTTGCACATCTGAATGTATTGGGATGAATATCTCATATCCAGCTTATTCAGCCATTTGCAAGCCACTGAAATAAAACGGAATGAGGGAAATTTGGATTTCGATGAATGAAATTATTTGCAATATTTAATTTCTAAAAATGTATTTAACCAATTTTGATAAACATTAAATGGGACCAATTTTAGAGTATTCTCTCTTATTTAATAAAAATCAGATTGCTTAGTTTGAGTAATTGCTAATAGACTGGGAGATGGCAGCAAAGACACCTCATTGAGCTCACAGATGAAAATCTGGGATTGGTTAAATCTCAATTTGCATATTAAAACACAATTGGTCTGCCAACTCATATCGTGGTGGAAAACACCTAAAAACCTGATTTTAATAATTGACTTGTAGGTTTATTGTGCTTTTCTGCATCCAAAAATTTGAAAACATGGAGGATGGGGAGCAGAAAAACATAATGGTAAAATTATGTGTCAACAGTTATTGAGTCTTTAGGTGTTTTCCACCAAAATGACTTGGCATACCAATAGCATTTTAATATGCGAATCGAATTCTAACTAATTCTAGATTTTCATTCATGAACTTGATGTGGTGATTGTCTGTATGACTGACCCTCCCCTTCCAGTTTATAAATATACATTAAAAAAAGCATACCATTTTAAAAGAATCTCTTCTTTTTCTGAAGCCTATTTAAAGTAGGACTATCAAACGCATTGTGATTTACCATTTCATATTTAAACTCTTTGTCCCATTGGTACTTTCAAGTATCACAGTTTTCTAACTTAATTAAGATGCATTCATTGCAATGGTACTTTTAAGAAACAATAGTAAATAAATCCCTTGACCTTGATACCAATAATCTGAATAATGTTCACTTAGCTATTTTGGTGCATATGAGAGTCAATTTTGTTTCTATTTTCTTATCTGGCACAGTATTCTTAAATTTTTTGTAGAAGCCTCTCAAATTTTAAAAATAAATTTATTTTACAAAGCATTTTTCAAAGCAGTAGTTTCAGGTATTGTCGGGACTGAGTTTAACATTTTTACTTAATTTTTTTATTGTTTGAAGTTATTAGTAGTAGTTTTATTGTTATATGCAGTGCATAAAAACCTAATATACTAGGAATGTATGGATGCTAGACTAATGGATTTTCATAAAATGTTGGTGAAGATGTTGCATGATTTATGTATGACATTAATAAATAATAAAGCAAAAAAAATTTATTTTTATCTTTAGAAAAACTAGTATTTTTATAAAATGAAATGAGGGGGGAAGGGGAATTACAAATTAGAAAAAGAAATAAATCATAAAATTATCTTAGCATTTTCATGAATCTTTTTCAGTGTTCTGCAACTAGAAATTCGGAAATTTCTTTGATATTTTGAATGGATTTCTTTGATCCATTGTATGTCAATGTTACAAGTGTAGAACATTCTTCAAAAGACGAAATGTTTACTGATGATGCATCTAGTCATATATAAATCAGATACACTAGATATATGCATAAGACACATTAAAATAAGAAAAAAATAGATAGTTTTTGTTTTTCTAATTTTAATTTTTGTCTAAGCATTATGATCCAACAGTACCTTTTAAAGTACCACATCAAAAAATTAACTCTAATAAATAAATCTCATTTTTAGCCCTTACCTCTTGTGTTTCACAATAAGGGCATAAGGCACAAATGTTAAATTATTCAGGAGAGCCAAAACAAAGAATTCTTTGCCCTGTAATTACGCTGTAATGTAAGCACACCAGGGTATAAAGTTTTAATTTTTAAGTATTAATTCACATCCAATTGTTCTTCCTACAAAAATTTGAGATTGGTTGTAATGACTTTAGTGGCTCATTTTTAGTCCTTAATGGAAAACATCTATGGAGAAAGTGTTATATGGATCAGATGTTACGGATAGATGTTAAAACATTTTATCTGTGCGTTAAGCCCTACTCAGCTCTCATTAATAGATGCATGTATACTTTTATTAAACATTATTATAAAATATCGCTTCTTGATTAAACATATGCATTTAACGCAAAATATCAGCCTCACACCCTTATAGCAAAACAGAGGGCTTTATCTTCTAATATACCATAGTAATGCATAAAAAAAAAATTTTAAGGAGTTTTTTTTTAAGAACATGGAGAGAAATTTCACATTTTTGCATAAAAATTTCCATGCAAAAACATGGCAGATGTTAAGACATTTTTTAAAAGGATGCACCATTTAAAGAGACTGCTTCAGATGTTACAGAAATAGAATGAGAGATGAAACTCTGAATATCAATAGGCAACAAGTAGCTGAAATTCCAATTGTTGCAATAGATTTTAGCCAAAATGCTTGGTTTATCCAGAAGTATTGTATAGGTTAAGAGTGTTTATTAGAACATAAACTAGCTGAACTTTGCTCATCTAAAAGTGTCCATATGTTAATTTTTCAATTTTAAGTGAAAAGCACAATTTTTACTCACTGGCCTTGGACAGACATTTACACGAGTTAATTATAAATTACTGTAAAACATGCTATTAGTGCCTGAATTCATGTTCTGAATTAAATTGTGGACATACTTACTACAGCTTTAAATATGAAAATCTTTTAAGATAGTGATTGATTCTTACAACTCATAGGGAATTTCATTAATTATATTAATTGCGTACAGCAAAAGTCTAAGTTTCTTTTTAATTTTTACTACATAGTAATTGGTTTAGTATACATTCATTGTTGCATTAAAATAGTTCTTGATGTTTAACACTGATATTTAAAGTGTTCTCAATGATAGAGAAAATCTGATAAGTCAAAGAAGTTTAAAATAACGAGGAAATTTTTTTAAATATACAGGAAAAGTCAAAGAATTTTCAAATATTTTCTTGAAAAAGTCTGGAAGTGTGTGTGAGTGGGGGGGGGGGGGGTATTGCCATAAAATTAATCAATTTCCAAGATTTGTCAAATGCCCCCCCCCCCCCCCTTAAAAAAACTGATTTTAAAGAGTGATTGCAGAACCGGTTAATTTTGTCAAAGGATTGCAGAAAATATTATGAATTTCATTTTATGTTGAATTTGAGCATGGATTTTTTTTTTTTTTATCTGAGACAGTCAGGTGAATTGCCAGGGATATTTTACTAAGAATCCTGGTTCCTTGATTACTTTTTAGGGTTTCGTTCATCTGACAAAATCCTTTCATGTGTCTTGTATATCTGTTATAGACCATACACATAAACTAAATTGTATAACTGTCAGAGACTTCAAATTTTGTGTACTTACAACTGAATACTTCATGGCACACAGCAAATCATAAAATAAAAAAATAAACAATTATTTACTATTTGAAAAATAGTTGTTGACCTCACAGAGAACTGGGAAATCTGAAATATATCTTAATCTTTTTATTGGCAGAATTAAGCAACCTATTTTATTAGTTTTCTGATTGATCCATGTTTAAAGTCCAAAAATGGAATACTTCTGTTGCCATGATGACAAAAAAAAGTAATAACTTAAAAAAATAATAATTTGATAACAAATTGTGATAAAGATCTCAAACAAATTTCATTTAAAAGTGCATTTTTTTTTTTCTCTGCACAATGGTGCAAAATTTTAAAATGTGCGATGATTAGAAGTTTAAAAATTTGCAGTTCCAAATATTGTAAAACTGAAATTTCATTTAAAATTTGTTTGATGGGTCCAGGAATATTAATGTTTAATCGAAATCAAATGGATTGTGTTGAATCCATGTAATATGAGGTGTTAAGAAGTCGGTCTAATTAACTCCATCAAATAAAAATGTACATTTTAAATAGTTAAAGTTGTATATCTATAAACTGCTGGTTTTTTTTAAATTATTGGTCTAGAAATATTAATGTTTAATGCGCGGCATACATGACGGCTCATTATGAAAATGATTAATATTAATTTAAATATAGAATTTTATTTATAAATCTTTAAAATTTTTAGTCTTTGAAAATATCATTTTCTAAATAGTCTTAATTTGTTAAATTACGTTTTTTTTAAATTTATTTTAAATTCTTTTAAATTTTTTTCTCTTATTCCTTGTTAAATTTTTCAAATTTATAAAAATGAATTTTTTCAATGTCATTCGTTCTTTTTTGCAATTTAAAATTTAAGATATCCTTGATTTAACCACTTTTTGTGTAAACATCATAGCTTGCGGATAAAGCCTCTCCCTAGTAAATAGAAGGCTTCTAATTTGAACCCTGATGATGGAACTTGAAATTTTCATAGTAAGATGAATTTTATAAGAAGAAATTATGTATATATTTTGCCAATTTAAAGGTTTTTATTATTAGGATTTCATTCATCTGACACTTATATTTTTTGGAATTTAATCTTCTTTCTGTTTTAAAAACTGTTGAAATTTATTATGATTCAGCATTTTAAATTTATTTTAAACAATTTTTTGCTTTTAGAGATTTTAAAATTTTATTTATACTTCTGCTATTTTTCCCCCAGAATTTCAAAAAAATTAAATTCGATTTGAACAGTTTCAATTTGATTAAAATAATTTCCTTTTATAATTATTTTTAAATTTGTTGGTGCTACCATCTATGTAAAAATTTAACTATAAAGTAACAGTTTGGTTTATTAATTAAGGGATAAGTTGTTTTGAAAAAAATATTAATGAAATCGTATGGGTTATCTGCGATCATACTTACCCAATTGTTTCCTCTTGTGCTAATTGTCATATTTTATTGGGTATTTTTAAATAAGCATTCATGTGACAATTCCTCATTTTTAACTGCATTCAATTTAAATGATAAATTATTCCTGTATCACACATTTTTATTTTTTTGGTTTCCTTGTAAAAATAAGAGGTAAAATAGTAATTTTAAAATAGATATAAGTAGAACTTAAAAAATACTGAACTTTTTTGAGAATTTTCATCAAAGGTGGTGTTAAAATGCAAAAAGCATTTAAATTTATATTGGAGATTTAACACAAGATCCTTTTTAAAACAGAACAAAGTTGAAGCTTCTAATTGGATATGAGTTACGTACAGAATTAAATATAAACATTTATAGATTCCTACAATACTGTTGCAAGCCTTTTTTATTGCAAATGATTAATAAGTTTGATATGTAATTTTAAAATAAAAGGTATAGCAAGTTCATAAAAACTATTGATATTGAAAAAGAAAATGCTTAGAGTTGATTTGTTTTATTGAGTTTCTTGCACTTTTTTGTATATATATATATATATATATATATATATATATCGATTTTTTTGTTTAAATGATTTTTTGAGTTTTCTCAAATTTCCAACAAACTCTTCATCAAAAAATCTTTGATCCTTATCATAGAAATTTTATATCAGCTAGATAGTTTTGTCCATTGCATTGATCAATTTTTCAAAACATCTTTAATCAAAATAACCTCTGGTTTGGGGGCTCCCTCAAATTTATGCAAAACTTGCCCTCCCCCCCCCCAAAAAAAAAAAAAACTGGTTTGATCCTTGCTGTCTGTGTTGCCATATATAGGGAGTCATGCACACACACAGAAACTTTCCATTTGAAAGTAGTTTTGGGCCGGTTGCCTTCAGCAGAATATAGTATTTTATAAACAAATTCCCCCACTGCCTATGCCTGCATATAGCATATACTAGTAAAATAAGGATAATCAGTGGGTAAATTGAAAGTAATTCATTTAAATTAAATCTCTTAAAAACCACAGAAAAGAATGACATTCTTCCAAAAATGTAATTGAAATTAATATTTATGAAAACTTTCTTTTAAACGTGACTGAAGAGAGGGTTGAACCTATTCTAATTAAAGTTAGGTCCATAATCCCAAAGGGGGGGGGGGGATCTTATGTTACTGTTTGAAAATAGTAGTAACTAAAATATATATTTAGGAAAATATTTTTAAATCTATATAAATAAAAGAACAAAACGCTCTGTCTGTGTGTGTGTGTGTGTGTGTGTGTGTGTGTGTGTGTGTGTGTCTGCGATGGCTAGCAAAATCTACAGCATGTACTAAGTTCAAAATTTTTTTGAGAGTAGCCCCAAATCTCTCCTGATGCACCTGAGCTTCAGAATTTCGAAATTCCAATTATTAACTGAGTAATTAATTAAAATCGAAAGGTCCCTCTCATAAAAAATCATCTTTTTCCCAATTTTTTCTCTTTCGTTTGTTTACGGTTGGTTGGTTGAGTAAAAATTTTAAGAAAGCTGAGACAGAATTAAAGAAACCCATAGAGGAATGAGATAGTAAGTAGAGGTGAAGTAAGCCTCAAAAAGGTTTGCAATATTAAACCATTTATCGCTCAAATTTTAATGTCCCAAAAAAAAGGATGTGGAAGAGATTTTGTATTATAAGACGATTTGAAAGAAACGAATTACAATTAAAGCATATTTTAAGAAGAAATAGCAAATTTTTAAAATGGTCTTTGTTCTATTATTATTTATTAAAATAAATGTTCGCTTTTAAAATGAAGGAAATTGGAAAATTAGCAATAATTAAATATCAAATTAAAATTAAATAAGATATTGAAAACATTTGATACAAACTAAAAATTATATAGCTAAAAGTTTCCTTCATTAATGTAATCTTAAATACTTTATAACGTAGATGAAAAATGTTTATGACTTAATAATTGTATGTAAATAAATATTTAAAATATAATGATGAAAACATTCTTTTAAAATCATGTATGAAAACTTAAGTATTATTCTAAAATATAGATTTCTGACTGCAGACGATTTTAAGATATTAACAAAAGAAGGTTATAGTTTCAAGCAAAACGTTTAAATAATTTTCTATATTGATATTTAAAACACATATGATAAAATAATTAATAAATTTTTACTGATGAAGCGATAGATTAGCTCTTTTTAACCCGCGAGTAGTCACGACTTTTTTCACAACGTCATTAGTCGCGCTCGGTCTTTTCGCCGCTGGCCCCCCGCATACCAAATATGTAAAATAAGAAATATTTTTCACCTAATATACGAAAATAACATTACAACAAAGATATAAATTTGCAATTTTCTTAAGTTATGCATTTTATTCATGAGATCTAGAGTAATTGGAAAAAGTAAAACTGAACTCACATTTGTGATTTTTACGTAGACTTTTTCGCCAATTTCAACTTTGCTTCTAAAAAATGTGCCTGAAAGAAAAACAGAGGTGTCCTGTTACTTCATTAAGGTGATCAAGAAAGCTTTAAAGTCAGCTACATGATAGATCTCCGTTGTATTTGTATTGTGATATAAATTAGGAGAAGATAAGTTATACGGGCGGTGAAAAGACCGACACGCGACTACTGACGGGTTAAGAAACAAGACCAAAAAAATACGAATTTAAACCTGTTTCAATTGACAGGCGTGTCAAAGCACGTGCTTTTGTTGGTACTTAATTGGACTTAATGTAGAGTTACATTTTTTGCAACACCTCAGAGATAATATTTAAACTCTATTAATTTCTTTTTATTCTATGAAAGAAACCAATTTGAGATTTTGACATTTCAAAAGTGACTGTTTTTTTCTCCCAAAGACTGGCAAAATGTCAGTTTAACTTAGGATTTTTGAACACAACTGTTATATCAGATCGTTGGTACTTCGTATATTAGAATGTATGTGTGGTTAGCTGTGTTGCTATAAATATATTATATATCTATATACGAAGCTTTTTTAGCAGTTTTTTAAGTCACTGATTAAATTTGAATGCATTTTATTTAAGTTAAAATTTTATGACTTTAATTTGTTTTTAAAACAAAAATGAAATGGCTGTTTGACGTGAAATTGTTCGAATCGGCAGACGATTCATACACAATAATAAATTATCAAATAGAAAATTAAATTATATATCAAAAATAGTCACTAAAAGAATAGTAGCCAAACATAATGTTTAGGCGTATTAACCCCTTAACGCGCAGTGTTGCCGGGTCGGCAACACCTAAAGTTCCCCCTGTTTAGAGACACAAAAACTCCATGAATATTTTAAAAACTACTCTAATGGCTACTTTAAATCTTTCTTATGAGTTCTGGATGACAGCACCACAGAGATCAAACTCTATTGTTTTTAAATAATAGGTAAAATGTTTTACTGTAATACGCACTTCACAGCAATGCTCTTCTCACTGTGCTTATCAATGCTTTACTTATGGGAGGTTACCACTTCGGCAACAGCTATATAATTAAAATGGTTAGTGCAATCTTTACAAAACAATACCTGTGTAGTCCTCTAGGCCTAAATAGATAGCCTAATTTTTTTTCTTTAAATTCCAACTTTAAAGAGTAGTGCGCCGGAAAGGGTTAATACGTAACCCGATCCCAACCAGAAAAAAACAGACCATACTCCGATCCAAGCAAGACAAAAATTCCATGAGCACAAACCCCACCCGAACCTAAAAATTCCGTTTGAAAAAAAATATGGATTTGATATCTAACCCGAATCAAATCTGAATCCCACAAAATATTCAAATGAAGCATACCCCAATCCGATTAAGGAAAAATAATGTTCGTGTATATCCATCCCGACTCGAACCTAAAAATTTTCTTTGAAAAAACCCGAAAAATGACCAAAACAAAACATGAAATCGATAAAAATATTCCAAAGAACTATAACCCGATAAGAGCAAGACAAAATACTTTCCGTGAATATAAACCTGACTCAAACCTAAAAAATTCTATTTGAAAAAAACCTGAAATTTTATGCAAACTACATCTGAATCCGATCAAAATATTCGAAAGAATCATAACCGGATTCGAATAGGAGAAAATAATTTCCGTGGACATGAACCCGATTCGAACCTAAAATTCCATTTGAAAAAAATACCCGAAACTTGAATCGAACCAAATATGAACCTGATAAAAATATTCCACAGAACCATACCCGGATCCGAACAAGACAAAAAATTTCCATGAACATGAACCTAATCCGAACCTAAAAAACTGAACTAAACCTGAATCTGACAAAAATATTCCAGAGAAGCATATCTTTATTCGAACAATGCAGAATAATTTCCGTTGATGCGCAACCCAACCTGAACCTAAAAATTCCATTAAAAAAACAAAATCTGAATTGAACGACATCTGAACACGAAAAAAATATTCCAAAGACCCAAAACCGGATCCGAGCAAGACAAAATAATTTCCCTGGACATGAATCCGACCAGAATCTTAAAAATCAATTTGAAAAAATATCTGAAATCTGAATCGAACCAAATCTGAATCCGACGAAAATATTCCAAATAACTATAACCAGATACGAACAAGACAATATAATTTCCATGGACATAAACCCAATCCGAACCAAAAAAATTTTTAAAAAAAATCCCGAAATTTGAACCAAACCTAATCTGAACCTGACAAAAATATTTCAGTGAAGTATAACCTCATTGGAACAAGGTAAAATAATTTCCATTGAAGTACAACCCGACCCGAACCTAAAAATCCCATTTGAAGGGGAAAAAAACCCCACGAAATCTGAATTGAACTGAATCTAAACTGAACAAAAATATTCCAAACAACCATAACCGTATCCGAAGAAGACAAAATAATTCCTATGGACATGAATCCAATGCGAACCTAAAATTCGGATGTTCTACAAAACATAATGCACTCCGTAGCGGTGGAAAGTGAAACTAAGTGCTTTGTAGCACGTGATGGTTAAGATATTTCGTTTTTAGTTAGTGTTAAATTAGAACTTGGTTACGGTTAGGTAACAGTTAGGTTGCAATTACGTTCCGCTGAGCCTTATGTTATATATAATTTCCAGTTAGGTCATGGTTAAGGTACAGTTAGATTAAGATTAAATTATGGTTAGGTTATGGTTAGATTATGGGTAGGTTATGATAAGGTGACGGCCAAGTTACATTTATGGTACATTTAAGTTACAGTTAGGTTACTGTTAAGATACAGCTAGGTTACAGACAAGTTATGATTACAATACAATTAGGTTAAGGTTAGGATTTTGTTCACAGAATGAACATTACGCATGTTTGATAAAAATTATACACCTATTTTTGTAAAATGGCTCAGAAATTATAATACTATATACTAACCTTTTAGCTAATCATCGACTATCGATTTCATTCACGGTATAGTCGGATTTAAGAGTGATATAATTAGTTTGAAATTAAAAATATTTCACTTGGGATATCTATGTGAAAAAAGTATTTAGTTAAGTCACTTAACAGTACATTTAAGGATAAATATCAACACTTTAACATGAAAATAACACAATCGTTGGACACATATTCCCTCCTGCATTTCCCATTGCAGCCATTTTGGGGTATTTTTGCAGCTAAATATTAGTTTTTTAAACCGATTTTTGACACAGTCAGGGAGCACGTATTTAATATAATTAACACTGCAAAAAATTTGACCCTTTTGCTGCATCATCACTCCCCCCCTTTTATAGGATATCTCTCTTTTGACATATGAGAATGCTCCATAATAGGCTGAAGTAATCATTTTCTATAAAAGCGGTGGAGTGACGATGCAGCAAAAGGGTCAAATTTTTAACAATGTATTTACACATATTTCGAGTTAAAGATAAAATTATAGAAATTTCAAGTTCGTGTAACATTATTATTACGGACCCGGGCAAAGCCGGGCGGGTCAGCTAGTATAATTATAAGAGCAAAAAAAAAAAAAAAGTTAAATGAACAAATTCCAGTCAAAATAACATCCATCAAATCTGTGAAAAGTAGCAACATTACTTTTTTTTTTTTAATGTGGTGACTGAAATCTAAATTTGTATACACATTTTTTACATAGGTGAGTAAATATTTTACATATTTATCTCCCTGCTTACCAATTATAAAATCTATACCTTAGATTTTGAAAGAATGATAGTTGATTGAAAGTAGTTGTAATTTTCATATTTATATACTCTCTAAAACAGTTAAGTAGTTATTTTTAATAACTATTTTAATAATTTGTCAGTGCCACCCTCACCCCCCCCCTTAAAAAAATTCAAACCTGCATGCCTTTAGTGTTCGAGATCGATTAGTGAAGGCTAAATTATTTGATACTTTACTTGAGCTGTAAGGTCATCGCAAACTATGTTAGATGAATCGATCCTCATTGAAAACCGCCCTACAGAATTAACAAAAAGAATGTACCATTAATGTTCAAAGTTGATGCTTAATGAAGTCTATATTTGGGGAAAATATTATTTAAATCTCGCTAAAGAGGTAAAAGCATTTGTGAATAAAGTCATAGTCAGTGGACTTGTAACCACAGAACTCACTGTTAATCTTCAATTAGTTGATAAAACTTCTTTTAAGTTATATTTTTTGGGTTTATCAATTTATAATAATTAGTTTCCTGTCATATTCCAAATTAAAAAAGGGTCAGCTTATTTTCTGAAATGGATCTTGTTTTGCTTCAGTTTTTAATGAATGTTCCTGTCTGTCTGATTTGTTTTCTGAAATTTTAGACTTTCTGTGTAAGTTTAGTTAAAATAAAAATTAAAAAAATATACTGACTCATTTTATAAAAATTTGGATTTTCGGACGCAGAAATTTTTTTTGTTTATACATGGTGAGTTTGAAATATGTTCTTCAAATGGATTTTTTTTAGGAATTTGATGTTAAATTAAAACTATGATTCACTTATTTGTGGTTTTTTATTCGTTTTTACCAGAAAATAGCCCTTTTATAATTGCAGCATAATTCTAATTTAGACCAGTTAACCCTTTCATGACAGGAGCCTTTTACGAAATTTTTAATGTTTTGTTGCTGGTTTTTAAAACAGAAATTAGTGCTTTATTAAATTGAGAAAATGCTCCAATTAAATAAGGATATTTTAGAGTAAAATTTTCAGTTGGGGTAAACAAGGTTTCTGAAGCCCTTTTGTCACATGTATATGTGTTGCTCGCTAACAAGGGGTTAAACAGAATTCTATT
The DNA here is from genome assembly GCA_964019185.1 of Maratus speculifer. Classification (NCBI taxonomy): domain Eukaryota; kingdom Metazoa; phylum Arthropoda; class Arachnida; order Araneae; family Salticidae; genus Maratus; species Maratus speculifer. Next base: position 62,868 of record CAXHSM010001547.1, read on the forward strand.
CTTTAGTCTTTAAAGTGAGCTGTGTCTTATTTTGCAGACATGCATAACATTTCTATCAATTCCTACTAAAATATTAACTGTATATATATATATCCATGTTGCAAACTGTCTACTGAAAAAGATAATTAAACTTATTTCGGAATTCCTAAGATTGGTACATATCTATTTAATAGCATCATAATCTAAAATGGTATAAAACGGATTTTTGTTGAATTTATGTCGAATAAATGACAGAATGTTGTATAGAAAAGAAGCATATGTTTTTAAATTGAAATACATTTTGAAATATTTTAAACATTTTTCTTGTTAAATTTGTAAAGGCTAATCCAAGTTTTAAGAAATAGTTTTTCTTATTTTGGTCTATTTTGTAAAACAGAGTAAATAGAGTTGAATTCAAAAAAGAGGATATCCATAAATTTCTTGATTTTTTTTTTTTTAATTAAGAATGTATAATTTATATACTTTGAAGAAAATACAAATTTATCAAATCAAAACTTTCTGTTCTATCCTCCCCCCCCCCCCCCCCAAAAAAAAAAGTTTATCATGTCAGATTTGCATCTATCTAAACTGAAGCTTTTTAAAGTGATGCGCACACTTGCGGTGCTTTCAAAACCAAAACGTCTGGGGGAGTGCATGTTCAGCTTGCATTAATATTGCAATTGCATAAATACTTTTTTCTTCACTCTCCCCATCTGTATCCATAAAGAATTGGTCAATCAAAATTTTGCATAAAAATACAATTTTTATATCAATGGTTCAATAATCTAATAAAATTTTAAAATACAAATGTGAAATATCAAATGCTTAGTATTGAATAGAAAGAGTCGAACAATGTCTAACTGAACATTTAGTCAAACTAAAAATATCAAATTCTAGATAAAATAATTTAAATTCAATCAATATTGAAAATAAAGCAAAGGTAATGTTTACAAAATAAGTGACTATTCTCTTTTGAAACAGTTAATATTCTCATCTATACTAAAACTCAAAAGAATATTGTATTTGTAGAAAGGGTAAGATTTTTTTAAAAACTCCTAAGAACAGAAAAAACATCTATAAAATTTCATTACCATATATACTCGCGTATAAGTCGACCCCCTAACTTATGTTCTTAAAAATAAGAAAAAATTCAAAACCTGCGTATAAGTCGACCCTCCTCCAAAAGGGGGGAGCGATTGACTCTACCCTGAAAAGGAACTATTCCTCAGACTTGTTCCGAAATTAAACTAATCTGAAAAGAACCAATTCCTTGGAATAGTTTCAAAAAAGATAGACTCCTCTGAATCATTCCTAAATGAAAGGACTCGTTCCGAAATGAAACAACTCCAAAAAGGAATGATTCCTCGGAAACATTCCGAAATGTATCGTCTGAAGAGTTATGCTAAATGTCATAAATCAGAATCGGAGAATGAAGCAAAAAATGAAATTCATTCAGTTTTTTCTTAGACTCGTTCCTTTTATTTTTTCAAGATGGTCCATTTGCTCATATTTGTTCCTTTTTTTTTCTTGGACTCAATCCTTTTTTCTCGGATTCGTTCCTTTTTCGGAACAACTTTGAATGAATCTGACTGAAACGATTCCTTAAAATGTACGATTTTGCCCATCTCTGTTTTTTAGTATTGGAAATGTGTTCGTGACATAAATTATACAGTTTTTTTTGTTCTTTGCAACAGGGTAGGGTAGATTATTTTTCTGAAAAATAAACTAAAAATGATCTTAAATTCAGAATCATCAAGGTTGGAAGGGTTCCGGATTTTGGATTTTGTACTCTACTGACAATGGGGTGCTGCAGCACTGATTTGCGAGCAAACTATTTTCAGATATTTTATTTATAGATTTTTTAGGTCTCGCATATAAGTCGCCCCCCCCCCCCCCACCACTTTCAAGTTCTTTTTTGGTCTAAAATTTCTCGACTTATATGCGAGTATATACGGTAGTTCATATTTATAATGGATATAAGTACTGAATAGATTTTTCTAGAAATTTCATTCACTGTTTTTGTTTAATCATCAAATATTAAAAATGGTACCTTGAATAGTTTTCTATATCTTGCCAAGTTTCCAAAGAAGCTTATTTTTTTAGTCTCCTCCTATCAAAACATCACTCTCTTTAATAGTTCATATGCAGTAGGGTTTTTCAGTGAATGCAGTAAATGTTTTTTCCACTTCAATCATAATAGTTTTTACCGCAAAGATTATTTGTTTTTTCTTTAGGAATGCAGATCTCCTTGAATCTTCTTTGATCACATAATAAAAAATGATTTTGAAAATTAAAACCCTTTTCTGAAATTTAGAAAATACATTAGAATAAGAGGTTGTACTTCATTGTAGTCATTGGATACATATATCAATGGATGTGAATTGAGGACTATCTCCACTTCTGTCAATGAAATTGTCAGATTGTCATAATTCAAAAGAGCTTTGTCAATTATCTTTCACAAATATTCTTTAATGGGCTTTATTAAATGTTCATAGAAGCCCTCTCCCCCGCCACACACATAATCCCTTTTCAATATTTTGCCATATGATTCTCTCTTTCAATACAAAATTTTAAAATGTTCTGTCGCTCCTTTTGTCAGATAGGATTGAGTTCTCTTTCTTCAGTCTTTAAAGTTTGTGTTATCCAAATGTACAACACTGCAGTTTCTCCTTTTGACTGTAAACTTTTTAAATGCCAATAGAAAGGATGATCAGATTACCATGTCAAATAAGAGTTGTAGTTGCAGTGTTCTGGAGACACCAGTGTGAACAAAACTATGTAAAATGTTTGTATTTCTTTAAAATTTTCCACATAGCTTGTACCTGCCAAGTCTAAACGATACATTGAAAGTGGTGGCACTCCATTGACCCCATCTTTGGGCAATGGTGCAGTGATCTGGTCAGTATGTTTGGAGAAATCTTATGCATATTATGCAATTCTTAATTACCTTCTTGACCAACTGATGATCTTTTTAGTATCTAAAAATGAGATTTTTTTAAGTACTGCATGTGTCTCGATACATTCTCGATGCATAATCAAAGGAGTTAAACAAGAATGTTTTGATAGAATTATTGGTTTTTACTCTTCGACGAATAGATCAGAAAACTCTAATCTTCCTCCTAGTAATCTTATTGGACTCCTTTCATCAACAAAAGACATGAAGTTTGATAAAGATATCTTTTCTACTCATTTACCATTTTTTAAAGATTTTGAATTCTTCCTCATTTTGTTCAGTTTGTATCAAAAATTCTCGACTTCTAGTAATTTTCATTTTTTTTAACTAAGCACTAGGTTTCAATAAATTAATTTTTTAATTCTAACTCATCTGAGCAAGGAATTTCTTTGTTTTTAGATATTGCCAAAACTCGGGGGATATTGAGCCACTCTGGCCCTTGCAACCAAGTTGTATCGTTAATAATTGTAAATATTTTTGACACTTTAAAAACAATATCTGCAGGATTTGTAGTACCAGAACAATACCAATCAGCTGAAGAAGTCAATTTATGAATCTCCTAAATTCTATTTCTAACTAAAGATGTGAATTTTTGTCAAATCTTTTACCCAAAAATAAATTACTGAATAATACTGAATATTTTATGTAAGAGACTTCATTACACTCATTATTCCAGAATAAGTTTAAATCTTCAGATAGGGAATCATCCCTAAATAGAACCAAAATCCAAATTTTCTGCATTAAACAATTCAACTTTAACATAAAGGTCCCAAGAGTTCATCTGCATCAAAAATCCTATCAAAAACTTGTAGAATAAATCTTTTTGTGTCTATTCTTTTAGAAATAAAGTCAACTAAGCCTTGAATATCAATAAAAGAAGGCTTTGTAATAATTCCAGGCTATGTCAAAACCTTTTATAAGGGCAATTTTGTTCTCTTAATGCTTCAAAATAGACTTTTGAAGTTGTACCATTTTCTTTTCATAATTTCTAAGAGATGAGCTGACTAAATTTTGTCTAAAAATCTTATCCTCTAGATATTTGTTAGTATATTTTTTTTCAAATGGTGTTTGTCGCAGCCAAATAATTAAAAAAAAAAAGTTGCTAATTCTAAATAATACCCTTGAAAATCTATAAACTTCTGGAGATTTATCAAACAAATCTTCCACAAACAATAATCATGTTGCATTCCAATCTTCTTTTTAATTCTCTGTTGAAAGGTATACTCTGTTAGTTGTAAAAAATATGGGATTAAATTTAAACCATAAAACACCAAATATTTCAATATATAAATTTGGACCTACATGCAGGCAATTATCTAAAGAGTGAACCTGAGTCATAAGTAGAGACCAAAAATAATGCATATAATCTGCTCATTCTCTTGTCTCTAATTATTACTCTGAGCCAAAAAAAAAAAATGTCATTTTCTTTTTCTTCTGGATTTGTAACTACCTCAAATAAACCTTGCTTCAAATAATGTATAAATGCCTTCTTATATTAAAAAAATAATTTTAGGTTTTTAATTTTTAAGTATTGAAAATCTCTTTTGCAATCCTTCAGCTGTCATCTAAAGATTCTCTTTTAAGTTTCCATGGAAATATTAATTTTATATTATTTATTATTGTGTTTAATTTCTGTCTCAGACTGTTCCATAACTTTGTTTTCTTGAAAGGTCTAAATTTTGTTTAGTTTCAATAAGACTTGGCCACTCAATAAATAAAAATTTTCTTTGTTCAGATATGAAATTTTCTTCTAATATTACAATAAATATTAAAGATGCAATTTTCAAATGTTTGGCCTTATAGACACCAACCAAAAATAGTGTCAACAGCTACTAATTTTTTCCTTAGATGCTTTATTTTTCATGTTACTATATCATATTCATCAGTCCCGATGAGCAAAATAATGGATGCTTTTCTGTCTGGTGAGTTTGCAAGGAATTTGTTACTTTTTATTGCATCATTAAATTCACGAAGATGTGGACTTCACTGGCTGATATTTGATTAGTAACTAATGTTTCTATACCTAATTTAGAATTGGGTATATTTTTATTTTCTAGAATTTAACTACTTCAAAATTTTTCCCAATAGGATTGTATTTCCAAATGTAAAAACTAACAATATTTCTTTTCGTATTACCGATACATTAAATTTATTTACTATTTCTTTAATCAAAAATGTTTTCCCCCTTCAAGAAGTAACTGAATTGGTGATTCTGTTTTGGTTAATATTGTTTTAACAAACACATTTGAAAAATATATCTTTTACTTTCATTTGAAGAAATAGCAAAAATAAGTTTTTTTTTTTAAATTCAGGTGTTTTTTCTTATTTTACTGAACATGATTGCGAACAACTTGTCTGATTATGTCAAACTGAACATATCTTGCAATTAATTTTTGAAGTACACTGTTTAATAGCACATTTTCTAGCAAAACACTGCAAACATCTTTACTGTGATTTTAACATGTTTCTTGTAGTTTTTACACTGACAGTCTATCATAATTCAGCTGAGTGTTTATTGTCACCACAAAATAAACTTTTGGACAACTCTGTCTGAAATTGATTTATCATTAGTAAGAGTCCATAATTTCAACAAATGGATTTGAATTCTGTTTTTATCGGTTAACCCCTAATTATTGATTTTTTTTTTTTTTTTCAAATACTTTTTCTTGAAACGGACACAGTCCTCTGTAATTTTAATTTCAGTTTTAAGGAAATTTGACAGTTGTTAGGTTTAGTTAAATTATTTACATTTCTTTTATTATATTCTAAAGCTTACTCAGTGGGTATTAATTTTAAAATTACAGCAATTAGCATAGAACCATAATTTATTCAAGACCTTATGCAGACAAACTTCTAACCTTTTAATTTCACTAGCATTGTAAGCAAGAGTTAAATTGAAGCTTATTCATATCATGGTTTATTATGTCTATATTCTTAAAACATAATCTAGAATTTTAAACACTGAGTAATAGTTGGGCTCTGAAATTTCAAATCCTTTGACAGCATTTGCTGCTTTGTCAGATAAATAGCCTTTTAAGTAATGAAATTTTTCGATTTTAGAAAGTGTTTTATTTTCATGAATAAAAGTTTAAGTTTTCCAAAATCTAGTAGACTACATACAGTCATCATAAAATTTTTGTATGTTCATTTTTGGACTTTTAACAAATTTTCATTAGTAATCATTCTAAATTTTGATTATTTGCTGCTACTTAAAATACTTATAATAAAAATTTTGTTTTTTTTTTAACTTCTTCTTTTCACAAAATTTAGTAACGCATATTTTGTCTGTATATTAATATGCTCTATTAATTTCACAGTCAAAATCATCTAACTCAATAAGGGACTCTACTTTTTTCATCAATTTTAAAGCTTCAGCTTTAATATTTAATTGATCTAGTACTAAATCAATATTATCAAAATTAATAACATCTTCTCTTGTGACATTTTCAATGTCATTTATCAATTTGGCTACAGAACATTGAAGAACAATTCTTTTTTTTTTTTTTTTTTTTTTTTTTTCAAAATTAATCATCACATTAAAGATAAATATAAAATGATCCCACCTTTTTTAAGGTTTTGCACTAAGTGCTCTGCAATAATTCGGTGCTTATTTCATAACACCAAAAAATACAGAAAAACCAAACTTTATTAGCCAGTGCATCATGTAAAATAAATAAATCAAATTAAAGGAGGGGGTGCATCTATAAATTTATTGATTTTCAATAAAACTCATGTATAATTAATTGCATTATATACATTTTAAGATAAGATAAATGCATCAAAAAGAAATCTTGTTCCATCACAAAAAAGGTCATTTGACTTGTCCAAAACAAAAAAGACAATTCTTGCATCAGATCAACATTTCAATCTAATCTAACTTTTTAATGTGATTGCTGTTGAAACTAAAGCTTCTGGAAGAGTAGGTGCATGCAATTTGCACAAATATAGCCATTATACAAATATTTTTTTCTACAATATTATTAATTTTTATCATGTTATAATTTGTGTACACGCCAAGAAAAGATCCCAATTTTAGATTTTTTTTTATGTTTGCAAGTTTATTGTAAAAGGTTCACTTATCTCAATGAATCAATAATGTTTTAAAACTATACATCATACCAAAATATTCAGAAGATTTTTTTTTTTTTTTAAACAATTGTGAAGTATCTACATAAAATAAACCTATGAAATAATCTAACAACTACTGTTAAATACCTTTTTTAAAAGCATTTTCATATGTTTTTTGTATTTTAATTAAAATTAATTTCAAACAAAAACAAAAGTGCACACAAAGCTGCGTCCAAAAAATTGCGTCTAACAAATGTTTCCAACATATAAAGGTTGGATAGTTTGTGTGGCGATGCATCATACTATACTTATTCTCAAATAGTTATTTTAAAAATCTGCTTTTTACTGGCATATGATCTATTAAATACCATTTATTGCTACTTCCATTGATTGAAAGAGGAAAAAAAAATGGCTTAAACATGCAAATACTTTCATAATCCTTCCTCTTAAATGTTTTTTTAAGCCCTTATTTGCAGAATTTGCTTTGTTTCAATAATTATCTTCTTTAATGTCTGGACATGTGCTGGAACTTTTAAATAATGTGATTTTTTTTCATTAAAGCTGATTAAAGAAATTGATAGTTAACTCTTTTTTGTAAAATATTTACAAGATTAATCGGATAAATTAATTACTCTAATAGAATTATCACAAATCTTTTAAAGACAATGTATTTAAAAATATTATGATCTTCTCTATAATTGAGAAGGGTTTTGCACAGTTCATATTGCTGTTTTTTTTTTTTTTCAAAAGCTTTACTACCTATGTAAATTATTCAAAAATTTACCATCTTTTTAAAAATGTTTAGCTTCAACTGCTTATTTTTTCTTTCTGAATGAGATTGAACATGATATTTTGCTTGGAAAGAACATTTTTATTAATTGGCAAAGTAAGTAAATCTTAAAGTTTCTTCAGTGGTATTTAAGTACTGCCTGTGCATAAGATTTTTAAAAAATCTTAGTCTACTTTAAGTGGAACAAACAGCTGTTTCTTTAACAACTTATCTGTTGCCCTTCAAAGTATTCCTTCTCAGATTCTCTGTTTTATTTTATAAGATTTTATCATATACCTGACATGGAGAACTTGTCCTTAATGAATAATGCAAAATCAAAAAATCTTGCTAATGATAAAATGTAATTAGATAAGAAAATGCATTTTCTGACTCAGACTATGTAAATTCAAGGGTGAAGTTACAACATAAGGTATTTCTGTATATTACAAATTCTTGTTAAGCACCATTAGGATATTTCATTATTTGAAACAGAATTTATTTGTTCTTGATTTTATTCATATTTATGTTAATGTTGCAAGTAAACTAAAACTATATTGAAATAAAATTTAAATAAAAATGATGCAAAAGTTTTAAAGGAGGAGATGGAGTCTTCATTAGTACCTTTTTGTAAGTTATTACTGTGATGTATAGTATAAAACTGTTTTCTATAAAAATAGGGGGTGGAATTAAAATTTGATTGATCATAATAGAAATATTTATATATAAAAAGTTATTTCATTCTTTTTTGGCTCTGTTTTAACTAAGTATATGGAATTTTATGAAATGCTTTAAAAATATAGATAAATTAAACATATGTTTTGATAATCTTTACTTTTATTAAATAATGAAATACCTGCTTAGTAATGATGGTCTTTAATCGTTGGTACAGATAAATAATGCTGTATGTTAAATTTAATTTTTTTAATTTTTGGGAATTGTCTGCTATATGAATGCTAAATCTGTTTATTTTATAAAAAATTTTTGTTTCGTTAAACAGTAAATGTCATTTGAAATTATAATGTGTATATGATTACATTTAAATTTATATGTAAAAATATATTTAGAAATATAGGCACATCAGTTGTATATTGTTGCTGTGCTGAATTGTATTTATCTTTGAACAAGAGAATAACTCATTTTTTAGAATTAGAATTTTTAGAGGAAATTCACTCCTTTTTTATGTGATACCGAAAGGATGACAACCTGAAATTTTTGAAACTGACATTTTTGAGTATTTTTTTGTTGTTTACTTAAACTTGATATTTTAGCAATTCTTTTACATATGTATTTTAAATACCTAACATTCTTAAGTAATATTTTATATGCTTTATCCTCTTCAGACCCAATATATTTTAAATCATCATACAAAAAAAAAAAACTTTTGATTGTTCTATTTATTTGTACATACAGAGTTAAAATTTTGTAAAAAAGAAATAGTTTCTATGTACTAGCAGGTACACATATATACACCTTAAGTTCATACTATCCCCAAAAATCCTTCATTTTTAAAAACTTATTTGAACAATTGATGTCTGCTTATTTTACATGGTATTTTTAAAACAATTATTTTGGGGGGTACAGAAATATATATTACACTTTGTACAAATAATTCTTGTTTTTGATTAGGATGTTAGAATTTACTTCTTGATCATTCTCATCAATCAGTGGTCCTCGGAATACCATTGTAAATAAATAAAAGATTAAATATAAATATTTGTGAAAAGGTTGGGTTTTATTCTCAACATTATCATTCTAGTTTGCTGTAACATAAATTTTAAAACTGTACCCACTTTTCAGCTTTCCATAACAAAGATATCTTAAGTTCAATTTTATTGTCTCATGGATCCAGGATAAGAGCTGGAGCGATATTCTCAATGGTTATATCTGTATCATCGACCTTTTCATGGTCAACCACCTTTTCGTGGTCAGGCTCACCATTATCCAGATCAGTTTATTTACTCTTACAAAGATACATTATGACTTTTTTAAAAATTAATGGTTAATTTAAAACATCAATAATATGAATTATTTGTAATTAAATATAATTTTTGAATCTTTCAATAACTCTAGCACTGCACAAATTGCATATCATTCAATAAAAATGTTTTAGCGTGATGATTGTTTTCAAAAACATGGAATTGAAGCTGGAGGTTCACGCATGTACACCTTACAAATTAAATCTAATTTAAATAGATGATATGATCTAGTTAAAAAAATTAAATGATTTATGCATTATTGAAATGTTTGTAAGCAATCTTAAAAATTGAGAATAAGTATTAATTTTCTACTTATAAAAATGTACTTACATTTTCAAACGTCTTGTATTTGTCGCCATTGCTCAGTTATTTCCAGCAAAATCATATGAATTAAGACCCCTGGCACCATTTCTTGCTAAAAGCACACAGATGTGCACTTTGGGTCTGAAGAGGTTATAGAAGAATAGTTAGTTTTTGTTTTTAAATATTTGCGTCACAGATTTTATTTTATTGATCAGGTGTGCAACTTTCCAAAATACTGTGATATAAACATGGCACTAAATCCTATCTCTTATCTCTAAATTTTTCTCTTGTATATATCTCTTAATTTTATATGAAAATACATTGTAGTAATTGTAATTTAACTATTTTTGAAGTAGTGTAAATTTTATCATAGCAATTTTCAACTGTATATTGCATTTTGCTTGCTTGTTAAATAAATCCCCCTCTGTTAACTTTCCAAAAAATCCTGACCTCTGTTTATAATAGAAACTATCTTTAGTGAATTCATTAGTATTCGTTGGAACCTTTTTAGTGTTTTATTCTGCAAATTGTTTGGTGATTTCCAGATGCTCAGTGATAAATGAAATGAATTCCTCAAATATTTACAATGTAGGCAAGGAGAGATTTCTATATTCAATTAATACATGGATTTCTGAGGCATTTTTTTTTTTCCATAAAAAAAAGGGAGTCAGTAAAGCTCATCTCATGGAATTGAGGGTAAGATATTTGCATTAAAAAATTCTTTTTAAATATTAAATTTCATATAAAAATATGTTCTGAAAACATAATCTCAAATAGTCGGATACTGTATTTCAAAACATGCATTTTAATCTATTACAGTAGATTCCCTTAAATCTGTAATTTTAAAATTCACACATAATTTACAGATCTAAACAATGAAATATTCAATTCAGATATAGGGACAAATTTAGATTTTTTTTTAGTTTCACTTAACTTCATATGTATTTTAATTAATTTTTGTTAATAGTACTGAATTCCTGTATTTTCATGAAGGAAGAATATATTTCAGAAAAAATTAAAGATATTGCTTAGATCATTGATAATCGCAATTTATTTACCAAATAAATTTATGTATTAAGCTTTTTCAGTTAAGTCTGGCTAAACCTGAAATAAAACTTTCTTAATTTATGATTTTGATGTGAATTAACAGTAGTACACGTTTGAGATAAATTTCATTGAATAATTTAGAAAAAAAATGTATCGCATCTTTATAATCAATATTTAATCATACATTATTGATTATTAACTTGACCTTTGCTTTTAATACTTTAATTTTAATCATTTAAAAAATTATCTAAATATTTATTTTAGTTTAAATATTTCAATATTTTATTATATTTAAGCATTCATTATAATTTCAGCTACATTATTAATTACATTCAAATTACTGTTTATAAAATGTAAACAAAGCAGTGACCAGAAATCTACAAAATTCTAAAATCTGCACACTCTGGTCCCAAGCTGTGCGGATTTGAGGAAGTCTACTGTATAACATTTGTATATGCACTTTTTGTAATTTAAATACTAAGGCTGGTATGATGCAGCGTTAAACTCTACTTTTATTTTTTTAAAGCAAGGGTTATCTATCTTCCCATGCAAACTTTTGCATTTGAAAAAATTTTGAAGGTAATTTTTTTTAATGCAGTTTTTATTAGAGACTGATATATTTAAGTATTAATATTTGTATGTTTTCCCTTGCTCCCCCCCCCAAAAAAAAAACAGCAAATTTTCTAAACATGTATTTGTAAGATAATTTTCTGATATTTTTGGAAATTTATATAATTTATGCATAATCCTTTTGAGCTAAATTTTAATATTAACAGATAAACTATCTGTTAATGATAGGAAAAACTGTAAAGGAGAACGTCCATTAAATACTTGTCTTTTGCAAATAGTACCCTTTTCTTTTATTACTGCCCTATAAGGCAAATAATAAGCCCTTAGTTTCTCATTTGCCACATGCATTTTCAGTCATGCCTAAATCTAACTAATTCTTAAAAGCATCGCAGTGGATAAATTCGCCTTTATTCACTTTTTGCATTTTAAATAAATTTTTCCTCATTTTATTGTTATTGTTTGAAAGTGATGTCTAGAATTAGCAGGTGCCTGAGATAATGTGAACCAATATCACACTTACAATTAGCCACTTTAAAATGCTATGTTCTTTCAATTATTAATGAGTTTTACTTCCACTTTTTGATGGTTTTTTAATTATTAAACATTCAATTACTTTTATACATCAATCTTTTACAATACTTACAGTGGCAGCAGGTATTTGAGAACACATGTTATAGGTAAAATATCAATGTGCATATGACAGTTAATCTTTTTCTTTTTCACATAAACATGCCAGAATCTGGACTGTTCTATTTTTCAGGAAGACAGACATGTATCATTGAGGCCTTGATTTAATTTCTTTGGTAAAAGATTTTGAATTTCCCAGTTTGATAATTTTTATGCTATATTTGAGATTGATTCAGAGTAGTAAAGAATGAAAAGAGTGAAAAAAACGAGCTGTCTGGGATTTCCATGGAAATTGGTGATAGTGACTATGAAGATCACATGCCAACTGAGGCAAAAATAAATAAATAAATAAACTAAAAATGAAGAAATGAAGAGGCATGCTATGATTGGCTTTATGACTGAAGAACATTTTAAGTTAGAGATAGCCATATTCTTGAAACTCATCCAGTCATTTGTCTTTAAATTTAGGGGCAAACTAAAAGTTGGGAAATTTGAGACTACCATTTCATACAAGAAATAACATTGTTAGTGATATGAAATTATGAAGATACTTGAATTTGTCCATTGTCAGTGAAAATCTTATCAAATCAATTAACAAATTTGGTAAGGAGATGCAGGTTGACCCAGCCACAATCTGATGAGATTCATAAGACATTTTGCTAAAGGTTGTATGTTATCATAAAAGAACAGTTTTTGCTGAAATAATAAGATAACTGCTTGATCAGAAGCAAGCATGTCCTTAACAAGCTGAAACATAAAGAGGAGCCAAAAATGCTCTTGTTTTCTTCCAGTGAGAAAAACTAACTCTAAAAAAGATCTGTGATGGTGTAAAATTCCCAAAGAAGCTGTTATAGACATGTGCAGGAAATTTCCAGCTTCACTCTTATTATGGTTGGATCATTTTCACATTTCATGACCAGATACCTTCACATTTCTTTCTTCAAGGTGCCAGAGTCAACATTGTTCCTTATTCTATGGTGTTAAAGTACTAAATTACTCCTGTAACACATAGGAGGCTTAATGTTTTTTAACAAGATTACTTTTTGTTATACAAGCCAAAAATGGATAGATGACCAATATTGACCATGAATTCATGACATGTTACCAACATCTTTGCCCCCTAGCTATTCGGATATTTGGAGTGATCTAGTATAATGTATCTGATGGTTTGACTGCCACAAATTCCAAATGTCATTTGCACAACAATGTTGAGGTTCTCAAGGCAACAGTTGTGGATGTAATTGGAAAAATACTCATCTGAACATAATTGTGATCGTTTATCAGCCTGTGAGGTATGTCTTTAGAGGTTTCAAGGAATGATATTATCCATCATGTGTATGTGGTCATCTGTACAGAAAGTTAAAATATAAAAAAATCTATTTCTACTGTATATTCCTGTTTGAAAGAAGACTCTGATTTGTTCTCAAATACCTGCCGCATCCTGTAAGAAATAAGGGAGCCTGAATTTGCAGAATTTGATTCAGTGACTGATTTAATTTTATCATGACAATCAACTGCATTTTAACATACATTATAATAAATCTACACTTAAGACTAACATTTTTTTTTCAGTTAGAAATGTTTTATCTCCTTATCATCCATAAATTGAATAATTCTGACTAAGGGGCATTTCACAGTATTTAGTTATGAACTCTACACTTAGTAAATATATATTAACCTCTTATTTTCATTGGTTCACATATTTAAGCTAAATTTTATGTAACTTAATTCCTATATGTAGTTATATTATTAGCATAGAAATAGCTTGAAATTTATATAAAATGTAGATGCATATTGCATGCTATGGACAATACATGCAAAAGATGTGGAAGTTTTTACTTAAGTTGAAATTTTCAGTGAAATTAGTAATCATTCTTACTAATTGAAGTTTAATCATGATGAGTTTGTTTCTAATACAACTACACATGAAAATAATAGTGAAAAATCATAAAATATTTTAAACTGAATTACTTATTGAACAATTACTTGTTTACAACCTTGTTTTGGACTCTACATATTTGTTTTATGTGAAATATTGATAAAGTTTTTGGAAAGAAACCATATAAAAATGCAACCTTATTGCTCAGTTGTTTCTATGACAGATTAAAATTTTCTGGCTATTTTTTTATTCATTACAGCTATATATATACATTTCTCCCAAATTTATCATTCCTGTCAGTTTTTCTACTATTTCAAATCTAATTCTAGGCAAATAAGTCTGTAGCTTGAGCCTTACTGTTGTAATGAGAAACATCTAGCTGATTATTTTCACAAAGTTCTCTGATAAACTTATACCGAATATCTATGTGTTTAGTTTGGTTATAAAATATTAAATTTTTTAATTAGTTTGATCTCACTTGCATGGTCTATATTTGACATATTCTACTTGAAAAACATGGTTCGTATAGCTAATTGGAAAGTCATATGGCTTCTTTTCTTGCTTGATTAGCTGCAATAAACTCATTGAACTGACTTCATCATGTTTAATGCTGCTTTAATTTTCTGTTAGATTATCAATTGCTTAAACATTTTCCAGTGTCTGCTTTTCTTGGGATTTGTTTATTTCTATATCTTGCTCATCGTTCTTCAGAAGAATATGTGGTATTCAAGGCAAACAATTTTTCTTTATGAAAACTGACATCTCTGCTTAACAGAGCTTTGTGTTGTCCTTTCATACACTCTCACGCTCTATCGCCATATTTTTTGTCACTGTATTCAACCAAAACACCTTTGACAATTTTTCAATTCCATTTTTTCCTGTTATATATGGATACATGGATAAAACATTCAGTTTAAAAGACATGAAGATAGATGGTTAATATTTGAAACTTCCTTATTAAATCACAGTTCATGATGCTGAATATATTCTGTTTAAAATATAAACTGCTGTGTTGACTGCTTATATGCATAATTTTAAAGGAAAGTTTCTTGGAATGGAGCATTGTTTGTGCACTTTCAACAAACTAATGACTCTTGCATAGCTACATCATTTTACTTTGGTGTAAAAGGTATGGATATGCGAGTTGTAACTTCTTCACCTTCAAGATTTTTTCTTACTTCAGAACTGTTTCAATTGCATTGCTCCAACTGCATCAGAATGGATGAATTCTGCTTTTGAAGGATGTTGATTTCTAACTCCAAATGATTTTTTCATTGTTTTCCAAGGCAGCAGCACCCTTAACATAGTTAATCTTTTTTTAGAAGTAACTTTAGTTTGCTGAATATCTCTTTAATGTGAGCTTTATTTTAGTGACAAAGTGGCAGATCATTAGTTAATGCAACACACACTCTTGCAGAGACAACTGCTTCTCAAACGTTTAATTCAAGAGCATATAAACATTTAGATGTGCTCTCCCTTTAAGTGCATAAAATAATTTCTAATAAAAACGCATTTGATGTTTCATGCTTTAAATTCAAAGACTTTAGCTAAGGTTTGACCAATAGAAAAGACATTTCTGCTGATGTAAGAAATATACCAAGCTGCAGCTGAGTGTTCCCCCTCCCCCCATCTTCTGTGGATTTTCATCTCAACATTTAGTCCCATATGGCATGATATCATCACTGTTGCCTATATATGCTTTCGTTGGGTCATCAGATGTTTCATAATCTACAAAAGGATTTTTAAACCTCGTGTATAGGCAGTAGCTCCAATATCTGCCAGCCTAACTTCATCCATTAAAACTACTTTCACTAAATACATGAATGTATCATCTGCTTATATTTTATGCTTGTTTTTATAAAAGGCTTTTGCAATATGACTAGCTGTCATGCAAATGTAACATTTCCTATAAAACTTCTTAAAGTTTCTTCTTATTAGCAACCAAAACACTTGGAAGATTGTTTTGGAAGTAATTTTATTTCTAATGATGGTCCTTTCTTTAGCGAGACTGATTTCCTAACACTTTAAAACTCAAAGTACTTTTGTAGAAGAGTAGACATTACTCTGCTCAAAAGTGAGAGATTTGACAAGTTTTTGCAACATGCTTCAAATCATCATTTAATTCTGTGAAATTTCTTTGTAAATTGACAATGTGTTGTGATGTCTTCGACAACGTTTCTCACTTGCCACATAAAAACTTGCTAGTCAAGCCACCGACCAAAACTCAGTTCATGTATAGTTTGTCCCTTGTGCTTTTTGCAGATTTGAAGTTGACTTTGCATCAGCATTATAGATGTTCCCAACTAAAATTATTTGAGCCAAAGCATTATCTGTATCAAAACTTTTTATTTGTATGTATAAAGCTGATTGCAGTCTTTTCTACTTAGATCAGTTTGTGGTGCCTTTTAATTTCTTTGAATTTTGAACCCTATACTTGAAAGTATATTTTAAAAAAAGTGTACTAAGAATGTTCAATATAGTCACAACAACTAACTGAGCCTAACACAGATAAAGGTACCTAGTGTTATAGTCTTCAAAATACTTCCCTGGGTACATAGCCACTTACAATTACTAAATAAGCAAAATAAACTATTATAAATAATTACTGATGCTAAATACATGATTATAAGTTTAGTGACAGAATGTTATTCAAGCAGCAGCAGAGTTTCATTTGGAAGTAAAATATACAACTTGTTTCCAAAAGATGGAACATAAAAGTGACAAAACAATTATGATTATTTTGATTTGTATTATTATAAATAGTATACAATAAATTGTACTGAAGAATCAATTGGAGGTTGATTTCTTTTGTAAAATAAACAAATGTTCCAAGATCAATTTCTTCAAACGCTGTTTTATCTTAAATTTGTTTGCAGAAATAATTTTAATTCAAACTTGACCAGTGATTTCTCTTCTGGTAACATTTTGATTGTCCTGGCCATCAATCATGTCTATAGAGAACAGCTGTGCATGATCCTACTTCTAAGTGGGACCTAAAAATGCTTTGCGCTGTGCTTGTTAGACAATGTGCTGGATTTCTCAATCTCCTGAGAACCATCATCTCATTTCTCAATGTATGGTGGAATTAACTTCTACCAATGTAACAACATGGAAACTGCATTCTTTGCTTGCCAGATAGGGATTTTATGGCATGCCATATAACTTCAAGCTTAGAATTTTCAGCACTTGTTATCTCGCAATGGAATATAGATAGAATGTTTATTAGTTGTACTTCCAGCAATGCTAAAGAAATCATAGACATCTGAAGGGAAATCTTTTTCTGCATGGTATGGTACCATATACTTCTGTTCACTTCTGCTCCTATATAATCTACTGGTCTTTTTCCACAAATGTAGCAAAAAATTTCAAAGAGGTAGTGCAGCCATGATCTTGCTTGTGGTGTATAAAGTTGCTTCCGATATACTTTTTTTAAAATTGACTCCCACAACCATCTGTCCAGTTAATGTACATGTTAAAATGAATTTTTCAATCTTTTTTTTCATTTTTCAAAATAATTCTATTGAAAGTAAAAACTTCTGTTTTACCTTCTTAATAAGAACTTCTGAGACAGTTGCATAGGAAATATGCTTTAGTTCTTGGACAACCTTAGGGTTGCTAAAAAAAAGTTCAGAGTAGTGGAATAACACATTTAACATGTGTTTAAATAGCCAAAAAAAAAAATGTTTAATAAAAAGGTGCATAAAAATTTTTGAAATGTTCCATTACAAAATGAACTGGTCTGTAAAACTTGAAAAGCACTTATGTTAAAAATCATGTATAAAGAAATGAAAAAAATGATTTCCAAGCTCTTTTGATTGCAGACATGATCATCTTCCAGGATAGTTTCATTCCTTACAGTCTAAAACTGCTGCAAATTATTGATACTGGATAAATTAGGATACTGGTCTAGTGACCAGTGAACCTTAATTATCTCATTCTGCTGTTTCAAACTGTAGTGTTAAGCAAATTGCTCATACAGGATTATTTCACCATCCTGCAAATTACCTTCTAAGTGTCTCATGCTGCCATTTAACCATTATATATCAACTTCTTTCCTTATTTACCTACCCATCACAGGTGATCCATTGTAAGTACCTAATTGGTGTCTTCATCGACTGAATCATAAGTCTAAGGAATTTAGACCACACCTTGTCTATCTGTGTAACTTTCATTATCCAGAGTATAGTTTTGAATAAGAACTCTGTAGTGCTATCAAGCAATATGATTGTTAATTCTTTGATGCATAAGTTCAGATTTTCATTATTTCACACATGCTCACTTGGTGACCTTTTACATAAGATAGACCTAGATAACCAGTGCTGTAGTTGGGTGGAAATCCATGAGAACAGTGTTCCCAGAATTATTTGGTTTCTTATTGTAAAACCCCCAAAAGTATTGCATACAAGCACAATTTTTTTTTCTCTTCAAGTGAAATGAACCTAGCCTTGAAATGAGCATAAAGAAGTTAATCTGCTCCATAATGTGAAAACATTGACATCTGAATATGAAAGAACATTTAGCTATATGGATAACATTGTGACTGATTAAAATATATATATTCACTCCTATTTGAAAGAGCTAGTTCATATTCATAAACTGTGTAGGAAATCCCTTAAAAGAATCTTGATCTGAAGTATATTTGCTATCTTCATTGCTATCAGGAAGATTGGACATGACAGCTTGTCATAGATTAGAGAGCACAGAAAACTCCTCAGTGTCGTTCTTTACGAAAACTTCTTGGACAGATAGATGTGCCTATAAGCAACATTTGGATTTATATATGTTATTTCAATTAAATTTTGATTCATAATGGAAAATGTTACTACGAGATTTATAAAATATAGCTTTTAGATGAATGCTATCAAATACAATGTTATAAAAATTAAATAATTATTATAACTGTTGGTTTAAAAAAAAAAAAAAGCTTTTGGCGAAATTTTTTAAATTGGCTTTTAGCTTAGTGAAAATTTGGTAGCATCATCATCTATTCTATGAAAAGGCAAGTTCCCACAAATATATATTTTTTTCCCTGACTACTGCACTACAGATAACATATGTTGGGGATACAAAATTGTGAACTTTACAAAATTTATGGTGTTTCTCATTGCATCAGCTTTATAAAGTGTATGCACTTTCTTTAGATTGTGCAACAAGGCACTTTTGAAGTTGAATTATTTTTTCATCAGCATTTTTTACATTACTTGTAGTCTTTCCTGCCTAGAAATGAATGACTAATACTGTTCCTTTCATAAAAATTAGCTGCATTATCCAAATAATCTTCAGAAAATGCATTGGATCTTTTCTATGTGTCAAAATTTTGTACATTCTTAACTTTTAGTTGTTTCAATAGCAACTTTCTTTGTCGGTGAAATTTTATTTAACACTCTGTTGTGAAACTATTGCCAAATGTAGAGTCCAATACTTTTTGCAGTGTCTGAAATCAAACAAAATTAATAAAAAATTAAATTTGAATAATCAAAATTTTTTTGCACTATTTATACATTATGACAGGTAGCTGGAATTAAAATATGTATTTAAAATTCATCCCACAAAAGTTAATTAAAACTTTCAACTAAATTTTTCTTCCAATTTTGTTATGGTGTCTACAATGATCATTTTCACAAGCTCTTAAATTTTTACAAAACTCATTTGTAATTAAATATATCAGCCATATATTTCTACTGCACTTGTTCTTAGAAGATTTGATTTAAAACTCAAGTCATTATTTGTCAAAAATTCAGTGTAAAGTCTAACAATAAAAATCATCTTTTTGGAAACAATTTTATAATACAAAAGAAAAAAATATATATAAAATTAGTCTTTTTTAAAATATGCTTTTTCAATGTATCTAATAATTTTCAATTTTGTTTCAGACACACTTATGTCAGCAATTCAATAGAACCCTGCTAACCTGGTATTCCTGTTAATCCAAACAGATTTTATTTTTGAAAATTATACTTCAATAGATTAAGTAAAAAGATAACTTATGAAATTATTCAGATTACAGGATGGATATCAGAAAAGTGTAGAAGTTAGAATTAAACAAAAAATGGCAGTAAAGCATGGTTTTTATTCTATAAACAGCCTAAATTGAATTTAAAAAAAATACTTGTTGTAAAAGTACAACATATATATAAAATTAAAATGGTCAAAGTACGTCGTCTTGTAAAAGCTGTCTTAGAAAATTCTGTAATATCAGTTTCTTTGCTGATCAGTGTAAATAATCTATTCTGTAATGCAAAAAGTATTTATTTTTTGTTTCCGCTGTTTTGATTTCCCAAATTATCTACACATATTTTTCCTTCCCAACCTCAGCAATGTAATGACTGAGCTATTAATAGATTAGTAGTTTTAAATCATTTTCCTCATTTTGAAAGAGCAATAAATTAATATAAACATTAGGAGCAATTAAAGAAGGATTTTTTGAAAATGTGTCTGATTAACTACTGTGTCAGATTAGACTACTGAGCAGGGATGTAGTGGAGTGTATACAGGAATATGCACTATATATCTTCTGGATTTTTTTAAGGAACATGTATATCCTTTGTTTCTCAAGAAAAATATTGTACACACATTCTAAGGTATACCCTCTGCCTAAAGCATATAACCTCTGCTTAAGGGAGGCCACACACCTGTGAAACATTGAGCGAAAAAACATGAGACATGCGACAATTTCACCCTGATAACAAAGAAAAAACCGGTATGACTGCGACATGTTGCACGATTTTTGACGCATGTCTCGCTAGTGTGTGGCGTGCCTTAGGGTGTTCTCAACTGCTCCGCTCAACAAACGGAAAACGTTTTGACACATTTACAAACTCATTTTTTAACAGAAAGATATAAAATTGGAATGCCTGACTATGGAAGCGATTTCTAATCAAACTTATTTTTCCATTTTATGATAATTAAATTACCTATCCAATTCTAAGCTATTTTGATCAATTGATCACCCATTTTTCTCCTCTTTTTTGACCGGTTTTTCTACTTTCGTCGGAAACGTGTTCAAAAACGTCAATTTTCAAGGCTTATTATGAAAGATCTATTGTGTTTTTTAAAAAACAGAAAAATGAGTGCAATTAGAGAGTTTCTGAATAACAACCCTTGCTATTTTCATGCTTTTCCGAACAAAAATAAATTAAAGCATATGTCACAAAGTTGCCCTTTTTGATTTAAGAACACCCTTAAAGTGTATATCCTCTATTTTTGCAACTACACTCTTGCTATTGAGTACTTAATTTTTAGCACGCATCTTATTTTCTGTTTTCATCATTTTTTTTTTTTTTTTTTTTGTAATCCAAACAGACACTGGTCCCAATTAGTTTAGATTAGCAACAGGGCTTAATTTCTAACAGAATTACTGGAGCCCTAATGTTCTGCGTTACCAGTACTAACAACTGTACAGTTACCCCTCCTCCTTGTCACTTCAATCTGCATTATTTATATTTCATACATTATTCCCAAAATATAAAGCATTTTTTTTCTTAAGCACAAACAGCAACAACAACAAAAAAAATCATTATATACTTAGGTATCAATTCTTCGACTATTAGTGTTTTGATAAAAAGAATGCAAAAGCTTGGAGGAATGGAAAAGAAGGGTACTTCAGGCTTCTTTTTTGTGAAAGCACCGATGCACTGAGCTTTAGAATCCCATATTTATGAGCTTTGATGAATTCCAATTAATATTTTGATATTTATAAAAAACAGAGAAATACCAGAAGAATTAAGTCTTAGTTAGCGAGGTTCTACTGTACTGTGAAATGCCTGCTAAGTACTTCTAGCTTTATTTATATTTATAAATTGGTTTAATTGAATTTAATTAGCTTATATTTTAATGCTTTAATAATTTCAACATCAACCACCCGAGATGGCTTAAGTTATATTTAAACGTACACATTTTGTACATTAAGCGCCTTAATTTACAATTTTATAACAAAGATGTCATAATCAGAGAAAGTATAAATGTGTTTGGAACCATTCTAAATTTTTACAGCTAAAAATGTTAGAATAAGATTAAAATCTTGATAGTTTTTCTTGATGGTTTTTCACTGCATCATACTGATAGTTAGGGTTTGCAAGATTTTGCTAAGAAATGGTATAAATTACAGAAAAACCAGCCAAAATCGTCTTGAAAATATAGATATGTTTTATTTATAGTGATGTAATTAATGCATTTTAATTTTTAAGGATTTCTACTCTATAATTTTGTTTACCTTAAAATATTCTGTGCATTGTTGAAAGAGTAATCTAAGTAGTTTGTATATTTTAGTAAAATACTTTAGTAATCAGTTTTTCTGTTTAATAAATAACTACATGGCTTTGGTTTAAACTGTCATAATTAAACAACTATTCCTTATGCTTCAGTTAATTTTATAATGAAGTCTGAGAAAGAAATGCTAATTCAGTTGAGAGAACACTGAAAGATTCAAATAACTTCAAATTACTGTGAGAACAGTAATTTGAAGTTAAAAAGTAAAAATTATATGGTATATATGAATATAATATAATAAATATGATTTTTTAAAAAGATAGTCTTATCTAAATTAACTTTTAATACCAAAAGAATTACACATAAGTTTTAAATTTCATCAAATTCAATGAAATTGAGACACATTTTATGTTTAAACATACATAGTAATAAACACATTTGAAAAATTATTTCAGGATTTTGAATGCTCAAATGAAAAATTAGAAAATGTGTTCTCTGCAGCATTACTTGAAAGTCATGTTGGAAGATTTAGAATTTTTTATAGCCATGTTTTGGCTTTCTTTCTGTTCAATAATTAAGATTTTTTCCTTTTGTTTTTAAGATGGGATACAAGAATCTCATGATTTAAAAATTTTTAATATAAAGTCAATTCTATCTGCACACTTTCTTTCTAACCGATAACCAGGCTCCACCTGCCAAGTTTTCCCAGTTAAACTGGTTTGATATCTGGTATCGGGGGCTGGTTACTGCATAATCACTGTGTAACAGCAATAAAACTGACAATTGCTAAGATCTTTAACCTAACCAATCACATCGCCTACTGCTTAGATGTGAACTTAATTTATGCGATCGTTTAACATTTTGCTCTTGTTGTTCAGTACCTGCATTTTTCTACTAGAGTTGATCTCATAATTTAGAACCTTGATCAGGTGACAAGACATTCACCTAGCAAGGCACCTTTTAATTCACACTTAACTTGGAGGATTTAGCACCCACAACATATTTTACATGCACCAAGTGCCATTAGTAGTACTGAAAAGGTTTGGCAGTTTATACATTGTTGCAGATTATAGATCATACCTTTTTGTTTAGAATTCGTTTTTTAATGTCTGACTGTAATTTAGAAACAACTGCAATAAAATTA
Source organism: Maratus speculifer (assembly GCA_964019185.1). Classification (NCBI taxonomy): domain Eukaryota; kingdom Metazoa; phylum Arthropoda; class Arachnida; order Araneae; family Salticidae; genus Maratus; species Maratus speculifer. Next base: position 86,391 of record CAXHSM010001547.1, read on the forward strand.
CAATGGAAAAAAACTTACTGACTGATTATATTGAATAACTAAGACTAAAATTTTAAAAATATATGCAATAAAATTTTAAGTATTTACACAACAAAGTGATGGTGTCAGTTTTGGTTTGTTGTCAATAACTTTTTCCTCCTATCTATGAACGTTCATTACTCCCTACACATAGATAAAATTTTGTTACTCAAGGAAATTCAAATATGTCTATCCAATTTATATTTAAACATGTATCCATTGGCAAATTGATTACTGAAAAAATGTATACCAAATTTAACTTTGAGATTTACTGTTAATGACAATGGTCATTGTTTGCTTTCCAACACCTTGTGCGGATAATAGACATTTGCAGATTACATATAAGCAGATTTCATAGAGTTGACTGTATATATATATATTATATATTATTCTTAAAAAAATTACTACATTAATGTGAGGGGGAAAAATATTTTTTCTGTTTAATTCACATAAATTTATTCACAAAATAATATTGTATGCTTGTTTTTATATTGCCATTATTAATGAAAATTATTTTAATCAAATTAGTATCGATGAAACAGCTTATTAATATTTTAAGTGCAATTATAATGTGTACAAAGTTTTATTTTAGTATATTTATGAAATCCAGCTTTTTCTTTTCTTTTCTTTTTTTTTTCTTTGCCACTATCTTGGCAAAAATACCATTTACCCAACCATTTACCTTATGCATTCATTTTAAATGCAGACTGGTTTTTGAGTTTGAAAATTATTTTTGCCTGTAGTTTATAACCATTTTATACCTTTCTGTTTATCCTCCTGAGACCCAAGAAAATTTCAAACACTTTATCTTTGTCCTTACTATTTTATTTTAATCAAAAGAGTGAAAAAATATCATTTTTAGATATTTTTTATTTTTAAGTTTGTAAAAGTTTTATGTCATTTTTAATGTATGTTGAGGGCTTAAATATAATAATATGTATTAAAATAGCAAATAAAGCCTTTGTGCACAAATGTTTAAAGATAGAAAACCAACGAATATAAATGCACAAATAAAGTATGCGAAGGCAGCAAATAGCTATTTCGAATCTACTAACGAGATTCTTCATCAGTGCAAAACTCAGTGAGCTAAAGTAGCAAAACTGAGCAAAGAGACAGAGAGACGCAGGCTTATATACCCGCTATGGGAACAATCCCGCCTAAAGAAAAGCAACCAATGAGAAGAAAGCAGCCAAAACCAACTGAGTGGACAAGTAGCGACATCTATCGGAGAACAAACAAAACAAAAACTAAAAAGCAAGTGAAAAAAAAAAAAAAAAAAAAAAAAAAAAAAAAAAAAAAAAAAGGGATTAAATTAAAGATTTCCAAATACTTGGAAAATAAGGAGTACTAGATAAGTCATTGACTAAGGAGTGAGAATTTTTTATGATGTGGTACGCTTCCCAAAAATCAAGATCAAGAATAGAAGGACATTTATGGATGATGTTGGCTGAAGAAAAGTTAAACTTATGTTGAGAAGACCAACAATGTTGAGCAATAGAGGAACGTTTAAGCTCCTGATTTTTGACATACCTTTTATGTTCCATTAAACGAAATCTGAGAGCACGTTTAGTCTGACCAATATAAGAAAGACCACATTGGCAAGAAATTTGGTAAATACCACAGTTATCTAAGTGATCAATGGGGTGCTTAAGATTTGAAAAAGCAATTTTATTAACAGGAGAAAAAATAACATTGAAATCGAACCTTTTTAAAATTTTAGCAACTTGCTGACTGATTTTGGGGAAAAAAGGCAAAACAACCAAAGCATTGGAGTTCGAATTAAAGTTCTTACTTTCAGATTGTGTGGATTTTGTCAATTTTCTATGAATAGAATCTATAATATTAGGAGAATAACCACGATCAACAGCAATAGCTTTAAGGTAATTAAGTTCATCACTGAGTAACTGAGGAGTTGAACAAATATTGGAAGCCCGGAAAACAAAAGTTTTAAAAGCCGCAACTTTCTGGTTAGGAGGATGAGAGGAATATCTATGAGGTGGAAGACTGACCGCAAAAGGTTTGCGAAAGACAGTAGTTTGAAAATTATCTTCATTGCGAATAACAAGAACATCCAGAAAAGGAAGGCAATTGTCCGATTCAGTTTCAAAAGTAAATTGAATGTAAGAATCTATAGAATTCATGACAGAGAGAATATGATTTATATCAGAATTCACTTCAACTAAAGCATAGATATCATCTACATAACGAACATAGAACGGAAATTTTAAGATTTCAAATAATTTTATTTCAAAGTAGTGCATGTACAAATCGCATAAAGTCGGACTAAGAGGATTACCCATAGCCAAACCGTCAATCATACGAAATTGATCATACGAATCATACGAATCATACGATCATATTTTGTTTTTAACGGGAATTTCTTTCGTATGATTGACGGTTTGGCTATGGGTAATCCTCTTAGTCCGACTTTATGCGATTTGTACATGCACTACTTTGAAATAAAATTATTTGAAATCTTAAAATTTCCGTTCTATGTTCGTTATGTAGATGATATCTATGCTTTAGTTGAAGTGAATTCTGATATAAATCATATTCTCTCTGTCATGAATTCTATAGATTCTTACATTCAATTTACTTTTGAAACTGAATCGGACAATTGCCTTCCTTTTCTGGATGTTCTTGTTATTCGCAATGAAGATAATTTTCAAACTACTGTCTTTCGCAAACCTTTTGCGGTCAGTCTTCCACCTCATAGATATTCCTCTCATCCTCCTAACCAGAAAGTTGCGGCTTTTAAAACTTTTGTTTTCCGGGCTTCCAATATTTGTTCAACTCCTCAGTTACTCAGTGATGAACTTAATTACCTTAAAGCTATTGCTGTTGATCGTGGTTATTCTCCTAATATTATAGATTCTATTCATAGAAAATTGACAAAATCCACACAATCTGAAAGTAAGAACTTTAATTCGAACTCCAATGCTTTGGTTGTTTTGCCTTTTTTCCCCAAAATCAGTCAGCAAGTTGCTAAAATTTTAAAAAGGTTCGATTTCAATGTTATTTTTTCTCCTGTTAATAAAATTGCTTTTTCAAATCTTAAGCACCCCATTGATCACTTAGATAACTGTGGTATTTACCAAATTTCTTGCCAATGTGGTCTTTCTTATATTGGTCAGACTAAACGTGCTCTCAGATTTCGTTTAATGGAACATAAAAGGTATGTCAAAAATCAGGAGCTTAAACGTTCCTCTATTGCTCAACATTGTTGGTCTTCTCAACATAAGTTTAACTTTTCTTCAGCCAACATCATCCATAAATGTCCTTCTATTCTTGATCTTGATTTTTGGGAAGCGTACCACATCATAAAAAATTCTCACTCCTTAGTCAATGACTTATCTAGTACTCCTTATTTTCCAAGTATTTGGAAATCTTTAATTTAATCCCTTTTTTTTTTTTTTTTTTTTTTTTTTTCACTTGCTTTTTAGTTTTTGTTTTGTTTGTTCTCCGATAGATGTCGCTACTTGTCCACTCAGTTGGTTTTGGCTGCTTTCTTCTCATTGGTTGCTTTTCTTTAGGCGGGATTGTTCCCATAGCGGGTATATAAGCCTGCGTCTCTCTGTCTCTTTGCTCAGTTTTGCTACTTTAGCTCACTGAGTTTTGCACTGATGAAGAATCTCGTTAGTAGATTCGAAATAGCTATTTGCTGCCTTCGCATACTTTATTTGTGCATTTATATTCGTTGGTTTTCTATCTTTAAATAATAATATGTAACTGCATTTAAACTTTTTGCTTGTAAAGGGATAATGAAAAGCACTAAAATACAATAAGTCAAAACATGTGTATATATATTAATTTAATTAACACCAAATTATTTTGTACACATCTAACCTTGTCATCGCCACAAACTGACATATCCATTCACTAAACTTCAGGTTTCACAGCAATAGAAGCATTATATATTTTAATATGTCTAGAAATATAATGCAGTTGTAAAACATTTTCTTATGATTAATACTATTAAGGTATTACTCTTATATTTATGTATATATTTTTTAATTTAATGTTGGAAAAATCATCCTTTTCTACATTATGTTAAAAAAATTAAAGGAAAAATGTTACAATTTTATCTTTTTTTATGGTCAGGAAGTCTATCCAAATGAAAATCTTTGAAACAATTTTTTTCACTTGTTACACACAAAAATATACTGCAATTCGCACATATAAATTTCATTTCCTTTTTAATACATTTTAATTATTTAATAATTTTAAAAATAACAATGTGCTCTAAATTTTATGTACATGTTTGCTTTTTGCTTTAACTATTGTGAAATGCAAGAAGGATTTAGAATGCTTGAGGCAAACCCATGAAAAAACATAAGATTTCACAATGCTTGTAAAAGTGAAATATATTTAATTAACGTAAGTGGAGATGAACCCTAATTGGAATGTTTAAGGAGTTTCACGGTCTGTCAACCTGCTGTTTATTATAAGCATGAAATAAACTTGCATGGTTCCCAAAATAAAACATGTACTTAAAGCAAATAACTCAATCATTATGCCTTTTGGAAAAGAGCAAAACATTTTTAAATCTAATTTTTGTAGATAAAATTGACAAAATCTGTGACAAATTATACATTCAAATGTAGGGCTAAAAAAAAATCAAAAGTTATTATTTTTTTTAAGTGGGTATTTGACAACAAATTTAAATATTATTTAAAATATTCGGTGATCATTGAAACAGTAATCTAAGTAGTTTGTATTTTTTAGTAAAATACTTTAGTAATCAGTTTTTCCTGTTTAATAAATAACTTGATAGCTTTGATTTAAGCTGTCATAATAATAAACAACTAATTCTTTTACTTAAGTTATTTTTATAATGAAGTCTGAGCAAGAAATACTAATTTAGCTGTACTATGAGAACATTAATTTGAAGTTACAAAGTAAAAATTGTATGGCATATATGAATATAGTATAGTGAATATAATTTTTTTAAAAGAACATCTTTTGTAAATTAACTTTGAATACGAAAAGAATTACATATATAAAAGTTTTAAATTTCATCAAATTCAACTTAATTTGGACACATTTTATGTTTTAACATTACATAATAATTTAGTAATTAAGTAATTTTAGAAAAATGTAATTACCTGAACTGGCAGTTTTTAAATCATTTTCACATTCTTCATAAACCAGATAGGAATGTTTGAGGCATATAAGACTTTTTCAAAGTCTGCAAAAATATTGTGTTTTTTCATTTTTGCAGGATAAGAGTGAAAATGCTTTTGGGAAACTTGAGCATTCTTTCGAGAGTTTAGTTCAGGTATATTCAAAATATAACAAAAGAATTTAAGCTCAGTCTCCTATTAAGAGCTTTCTAATCTGATTCTCATAACCAATTGTTTGACTAATACCTTTAAAAATTCTAGTCATAACTGTACTTTGTACGTAAAATTTATGCAGAATAAATGCATTGGTTGTACTTATACTGAGTATCTGAAAAAATATCACCATAGACCCTCTTTGTGTTCACCTGTTGCAATGTACATGCTGCATTTTTCATCTAAAGCATTTGTTTTGCCTTTTGTAGAATTGTAATGTGTTTTACCTTTGATATTTCACTATTTTGTATCCATTAGTTTGACTAACTGAGCCATCAGCAAAATTATTAAGGGATTCTTTAATAACCTCACTTGTAGCTTTAAAAAATATTCATAATTTTTATTAACAATAACCTTCTACACTAGAATTGCTAAAAATCAAAATTAGATTCATACTGTCAGGCTGTATTGCTTTGAATGGTAAAATAAGCTAAAGATTTAGTTGGCCAAATAAAATACAAAAATGTGTATTATTTTCTGCCTTTTTTTTTTTTTTAAAGTAAAGAAAACATTACAGGAAGATTAATTAAAACTGAATGCTTGGAAATACTGTACATAATTAAAACCTAATAATGGTAAAACCAACCACAATTTTACTCAAGTGAAAGCCAATATCATATAAATAGATGATTTTAAATTCAGCATTTAAGCAATAAACACATCAATTATAGTTATAAATTAGTAGTTATAACTTAGGGCTTATAACTATATTAGTAGAATATAGTTATAAGCCCTAATTATATAGGCTACTATAAAAAAATTAATAAGATAAATAATGTACTATCTAAAATGTGCTTTAAAAAAAAGTAAAGAAAAATTTATGGCTATTAGCACCTGCTCAAATATCATTTTGACTCACTCACAAGGCCATATTACAGACAAATTAAAAGTTGTAGCCAGATTCTAAAAACTTAAAAATAATCTTCAAACTGCATATTGTATTGAAATGTAGGACTTGCTTCCAAAGAAATATTTTATTTGATTAGTATCTAAACAATACCTCCATGTTAATGAATACAGGGTCTTGGGAGGTTATTGATTTAATATAATATACATTATATCTGTGTTCGGATTATCAGAGATGATTAAATGTTGCTACATATATATTTTTTAAATTTTAATAATGGTTAAATTAAAATTTGGTTTTATTGACCTTCTCAAGATAATTGTTTAAAAAACAGTAAGGAAAGAAACTAGATTACCTAACTGGAGCATTGTCAGTCCCTTTAGTTTATTATATTTGATTTTATATTATATATATATATATATATATATATATATATATATATATATATATATATATGTATATGTATGTATGTATGTATATATATATGTATGTATGTATATATATGTAAATTAGCTTTCTTTCAAAAAAAGATTTCCAGCATATTTTATCATCTAAATTTATAAATCATTTTGATTAAAATGCATCTTTCCGTAGTTCCTGGATTTATCCCAATTTCTTACACTTTCAATAGTTAGCAATTTTTATGCTATTTATAATAAATGCTTGTGTATTTACAAGGAAGTACTTATGATAATTTAACTACAGTAGACTCCCTCAAATCCGCACTCCTAAAATCCACAACTCTCTAAAATCCGCACATATTTTACAGGTGTAAACAATGAAGCATTCAGTTCAGATGTAGGTACAAAATTCGATTTTTTTAGTTTTATATCAATTCCATATATTTTTTAATTTGTAATTTTTGTTAAGGTTATTAAATTCATGTTTTTTCATGAAGAAATAATAATTTATTTCTGAAAAAATAAAGATATTGCTGATGTCATTGGTAATCACAATCTTACCAAATATATTTATGTATTAATCAAGCTCTTATACTTATTAAGTCTGGCTAAACCTGAAATAAAGCTTCATTATTTTATGATCTTGATGTGAATTAGTAATGTACCTTTATGATGCTTCATTGAATAATTTAGGAAAAATACATTTCATCTCTATAATGAATATTTAATTGTATACTATTGATTTATTAATTTAACTTTGGCTTTTAGTATTTTTATCATTTTAAAAACTGTAATTTTTTATTTCAGTTTATTACTTATTTTAATATTTTAGCATATTGTAACCATTCATTATAACTTTGATTTCATTATTAAATACATTCAAAATACTTTTTAAAAATGTAAAAGCAATGACCAGAAATCTGCAAAATTCTAAAATTCGCAAAACCTCTGGTCCCAAGCTGTGCAGATTTGAGGGAGTCTACTGTATATTAATTTGATACTTTACTTAGAAAAAAAATTGATAGCAAATTATGTAGCCATTCGCTCCTCCTGCCCTCCTTCACATGTGCACTAGGAGCGAGAGGAAAGTTGTATACACATTATGTTTACTCAAATTTCAAACCCATCCAATATTTTACAAAAGTTGGTGCTATTGCACTGCTGAAAAGCATGCAGTGAAATTTAAACATGCCAGGGATTCTTGTAAATAGCTTTCAAAAGACAGGATTAAAGTTATAAAACAGCAAATTTTTATACACCAGCAAATTTTAAAGTATAATTCAACCTTTTTCACAGATAAATTAATGAACAGGTGCAAACCATTAGAAGAGTGTTCCTTTTATGGTACAAAAAAAAAATATCATAGTCCTGAAGTTTTTAAACTTATTTTTTATTTACAGACTACATTGTATAAAAATTTGAGGAATTGCCAAAAAAAAAAGTCATAGAAGATGACATAATTGACCAGTCTTTTAAAATGTATGTATTTTAAATTGCTTTAACTTCATATTAAAATATATAAATGTCAGTAGAATATTATCTTCATTAATGATATATAATAGTATATAAACCCTTGATTCTTGTTTAAATATATATATATAACTAAAGAATTAACTTTTGCAGATCCATTCTTTAAATTTTTTTTCTTCTCACTGGCTACTTAATTATCTTTTTGATCCTATCTGTAACTCTTTTCCTGTGCCAAGTTGAAAAATAATTTGCAGGATCATTCTGTATTTCTGACGCTAAGTGCCTTACCTATTCCATGTACAAAACTTTTTTCTTCTCTTCTATTATAAAAATGTGACTTTTTTAAATTCTGATATTGATTTCTTCATGAAAATATATCTTTAAGATAAGCAGGTATATCAACTCAAAATATTGTACTAGAGTTGTTAAAGTACATTCAACAAAAATTTAAAAATACTAAATCCCTTAAGAATACACTTAAAAAAATAGATAGGATTGATTAATTGTAGTTAACTTTCATGAGAAGTAGAATGAAAGTGGAAAAATTATTACTTACCTTGGAGAGGCTGAATGGCTGGCCGAACGTCTACAGGAGTGGCAGGCCGAACGTCAAGGACAGGAGTGGCAGGCCGAACGTCAAGGACAGGAGTGGCAGGCTGAACGTCAAGGACAGGAGTGGCAGGCCGAATGTCAAGGGCAGGTGTGGCAGGCCGAACGTCTACAGGAGTGGCTGGCCGAATGTCTACAGGAGTGGCTGGCCGAACGTCTACAGGAGTGGCTGGACGAATGTCAAGGACTGGTGTGGCTGGATGAACCTCAACAGGACTCATTTTTAATGGAACTAAAGAAAAATAAAAAGGGATTAAATATATCGTGTTACACTGTTATGTAGATTATTATAATCCATTCAGAACGAGCATCTTTCACAAAACTTTTAAGCTTTTATCACTGGCTTTTAAATGCTTATCTTTGTAAAAAAAAAATTATTTTCGAACATTTTTGGCTTTTTTAATTTTGTAACATTTACTAAGTTCATTTAAGGAATATCCATGTAAAACTGCTCAAGTGATAAAACTGAATAAGTAATAATGTCACATTATCATTCTTTAAAATATGCATTTCTAAATATACACAATTAAATACACACCTTCACTGCACTTGATTGTGCATTGTACTACATTTGGTACTCATTTATATTAAGGTGATTTTTTTTACTTTTTTCTGAATATTTAACGAAGTTGAGGTACTTTTTCCTGCTAGCAGAAAGCTCAGGACTGGAGACAAACATCAGATTTTCTTTACTCTTTTGAAGATTCATTTCCATCGAATCATTATTTTGAATTATGTTTAGTTCTTTATTGATTAATTTACAAAAACTTAAAATTTTTAATAAAAGTAAATCAAGTGCATAAATACATTACAGTTAATTATTTGATTAATAAACAATTTAGTTGTAGAATATTTTACCTGCAAATTATTTTCTGCCCCTGAAGTATCTGGTTAAAAACATTTGGAAAATTTTCCTGGTACTGTGAGGATTTTCAGCATAATGGAATTGCTTTGAGAATGAAGGTTGCTTTTCCCAACGAATCTGCAAAAATATGTAAATCATGTTTTGTTGCGCAATCACGACACTTTCTTTGTGTATTGATCCAGTTTATGTATATTGATTACAAAAATGAAACACTGGAGGTTGTCATCCTTATTTATGTAAATACTTCAAGGGTCATTGCAATGCGATCAAAATAATGTTTTGAGTAAACTACTGCCTAAGAATTATTAATTTTTACACATAGTTAATTTAAAATCTGTACCTTTTTAAAAATTAATTCTTTTACTATGAAATTGCAGTAAGTTGAAACCCAACAATGATTTTTTTTTTCAATGATGAAAAGAGAGACAAAAGCATATTTTGTGCTTTTTTTAAAATTTTCATTTTTTATCAAAAGAAAATTTGTTAAGTTTGTTTTCTCAGATTTCCTTTAACTTTAAATATTTTTCAATATAAGGGTGGCTTGTGGACTAAATAGTAATTTTTATACTCTCATTTTGTCTTGAGTTATTGAAATTCAACTATCTTTTTTTCAATGATGAAAAGAGAGAAAGAGAAGCACAATTTGTGCTTTTTTTTAAATTTTTCGTTTTTATCAAAAACTAAAAAAATAATAGTAATAATTAAATTTGTTTCCTGAAATTTTCTTTAACTTTAAATATTTTTCAATATAAGGACGACTCATGGACCAAATATTTTTTGTACTCTCATTATGTCTTGAATATATTGTAATGTGTTATGAACATTTTAAGTGATTTCATATCTAATGTAATCCTGAAGTTCAATTTTCAGCCTTTGTATATTTTTGTATGTGTTAATTCCATTGAATTTTTTTACAATGATGAAAAGCGAGAAGAGCTTCTTTTGTACTTTTTTAAATGTTCGTTGTTTACCAAAAGAAAATCTATTAAAGTTTGTTTCCTGAAATTTTCTAACAAATGTACCTTTTTTGTAGTTAAAAAATATTTGCTTTGTATTTTTTACAAGTGTCTATTTCATTTGTATATTATCATTTAAGCTCAGTTTAGAGCAATTTTATTACTCTTTTTCTTTCTTATGTGACAAAGCAAGTTGCAATTTTTTTATAATTGTTATTTTATAAAAGATTGTTTCTTTTATTTGAATCTAGATATTGTTTAAAGAAAAGATTTTTTTCTGTTTTTAAAATCTGTAATTTTCATGTTGAAGCCAACATGTAATCAAATGTAAGTTAAGACAGAGGTCAGTGTCCCTTTGCATATTATTTGGTTTTGAATAAACCTATTTTATTTTAGAAAAATGTTTGTCTTTTTTTCTACAGTCATTCATGCTTTTATGCCAGTTGCTTAAACATAAGGTATTTGGGCGGGGGGGGGGGATCAATGGATATTATTACATCATTATCCTTCACTGCAGTCTGTGCCACATCTGGCACATATCTTAAAACACTATAAATTTCATTGTGTACCATAAATTTGGCCAATATAATCTCTATAGCTGATCAAGAACAGTCCAAAGAATGGAATAACACTTAATTTATCCATGTCAAATGGCTGCATTTGACAAAAAAAAAAAAAAAAAAAAAAAAAAAAAAATTGTTTTTTGAAAACAAACTAAGCTAATGACACAAAATTTACTTTATTATTTTTACTGAATACTTAAAAATATTAATATGAAGGAAACTGCAGAGTGATAAATGGATAAAACTAATTTTAGCCCATTTAATTGCAAAATATAGAATATTCTAGTCAAGTGAAGAATGGAAAAACACATTCTATGGAGGGGATGGAGATGACGGGAGGGGCGTTAAACCAAATTTTCAATTTGGTTTTAAATTTTTTTAAATAATTTTTAGTACAGGGTAGCTGAAAAAAAATCTACAAGTGGGCTAATTTTTACTTTTATTTATTTTTTGTTTTTAAACTGATTGGAACAGATTTTGAAATTAAAACTGTCCTAATACAAAAAAAAAATAATAATAATAATTAGTAAATAGTAGCCCAATTGTAGATCAACCATAGTTATCTTATACTAAAATTATCCAAAAATTTTTAAATCAAATGAGAAATTTTAAAATAACGCTGTCACATACTTAACTGTTTGACAGCTATGCAGCACTTCCAAATTTCAAGTCCAAACAAGCTAATCTGCGATATCATGCTGTTATTTCAGTACGAGTCTGTGTCTCAGCAAGATTGTCAAAATATTTACGCATGCACAGAGACACTTGTACTGAAATGACAGCTCTGCTTAGCTTGTTTGGACTTGAAATTTGAAAGCGCTGCATAGCAGTCAAATGGTTAATATTAGTATTTTCCTTTCTTCCTGTAACTAAACTAGCCTCTTAGGGCTAACACACTCTGGAAAATAAGAAAAAAAATCTTTAATAACATTATTCTACACTATGCAAAAGAATTCAATATTGTAATCTAGAAATATCCTAAATTGGATTGTCAAGAAGAACATATGGCATTTTACTTTCTCCTGGGGGATAAAAAGGGAATATTTTTTTTAAAATCAGAATTTGTATTTTTCTCTAAACCATAAAGTCTACCTTTTGTGATATTTTCCCTATTAATTTGTCAAATTGGGCACCATTTTATTGAGGAAATTTCAAATATGATTTTAGCTCGGTCTATGAGAGCTTATGTGCCCGCCCATTCTGTATGTATGTAACACAATAGCTCATGTTAAAAAACGCCCTGTTAGCTTCAAATTTTGGATAGAGGTTAATTTGGTCTTGGTTGCATTTCAATATTTTTTTTAACCATTTGAAAAATGGTTGTTGTTTTCGGGAGAATGGACCCGATGATGTTACCACTTTTGAATGATGTTACCACTTTTGAATGATGTTACCACTTTTGAATTTAAATTAAATTCTTTATTTTTAGAAGAATTTTTATTTGAATTTAAATTAAATTCTTTACTTTTAGAAGAATTTTTATTTGAATAGTAAATTAAAATGGTTAAAATCATTGTAATAAAGGAGAAAACTAACAAATTTAAAAATGGGTAGACGGAAATTAACAGATACGGAAAAAGCCGAAGCCAAAGAAATGAATGAACGTGAATATCGCATTCAATGATATTAAACACAGTCAACATGTATAAGTTGCTTATTAGTTTGGCGATTCGTATCATTTGGCGAAATTGGTCGACGGGATAACTGAGTAATACTGTATTTGGTTTGGCGCAAAAACGTCTTTCAATGCAGAAAATGATAAAATCAAAAGATTATTGAGCCGCTGAAAACCAATTACGTGTTGAAAAGCGATCACGAAAAAGGAAGCAATTTAATGCCGAACCGATTAATTGTAAAACATCATGTCGCCAGGGCGACCAATCCACTAGCCATGGCGTTTTACTATCGGTCGGTTCTAACCAGGAAAATTTGAGTGCCAATAGTGATTCTAACAAGCCGGAAAATGTTATAGCTATTACTCTTGATTTTCCACCACCTAAAAAGAAAACTAAAAAGCAATCGGCTTGGGAAAAACTGGGAAAAAACTTTTTTGATTCGATGTCTGATGGACCCATTCACAGATCCATGTGCTGCGATCGATTTTGGTTTAAAACCTCCATCACCAAAATTCTGCTCTGTAAAATCAAACAATATATGCCAAAGTCTTACAAGTATAACAGTATATGCCAAAGCTGTATTTTAATAATGATTACTTTTGCACCAACAATGTTAAATAGTTTGAAATGTTTCTTTCGTCGCCAACTTTTATGCTTGGCGACAATAGAGTGATATAACTTAAACGAACCGTACCTTCAAATTGCAACATGTATAAAGTCATTTATAGCAGTGGCACGGATAATACACAATAAAACAACTGGTATTTAGCTTAAAATGATAGATGAATGTATCGAGTGAAACATTTTTCAAATGATTGGGGTAATTTCTTAAATTACAATTATACTGATTTTTTTCTCATTGGATAGCTGAAATTGATCTAAATAAGACGGTTTTTTTCTTTTTCGATTTCGGTTGCAGATATTCTACATGAGGGTGCTTTTGCTTTTCAAACCGGTTCCAAAAAGAAAGCTTCCTCATAAAAAATATCTGTAAACAAAATTAAAAGTGTAAAAAGCGGCTTGCGAACAGATCGATCTCAACTATCCAATGCAAACAAAAATAATTTAAAACATTAAAATTTAACCGAGATATCTTTATAAATTTCTTCCACAGGCGAACGGGTCTTTTCAATAGAATGAAGTATCCTCTTAAGAGAGGATTCCGTAATAGACAGGTTCGTTTCAACTATATTTTAATTTAGCTACATTTAATTAGCCTAGACATATACTATTCTTTATAAAAAATAAAATTTCATATTTAGATGTAGAATAATGATAATTTAAAGATGCATACATCCGGCCAGAGACTTCAGGAAAAAGTAGTGTCCAGGCCTGGCCCAAGGGTATCACTATGAGTGGGTGGAGGGGTTTGGTAAAGTCAAACTTTTTTTCTATATGAATCAGTTGTAAGGTTTGAAAATTTTAATCTTATCATGTAAATACCAAAGCATCGCAAAACCTGCCTAGACCAGATCAGAAGGCACCGAAAGAAATTCCATTTTAGACGGGTTTACAGCTTAGCAGTTACAATTGTTGGGAATACATTTTGTCATAGCCATGATTTTATTATTATTATTAAAGAGGGATTCTGTTTCATACATTTTCTGTTTGTGCAAAGTTTTAATGGATCCTTTTGGCTAGTTCTGTTTTCACAAAGACAGGAAAATATGGGATCGGAAACTAGTTGAATTTTAGATAGATTGTTATCTTAGCAGGTATAAACGTGATTATAGAATTTCATTGTATAAAGAAAGATTTCGTTATAAACAGTATCCGATCCATATTCACAGATTATTATGGTAAAAATAATTTTACATGAACAAAATGCTCAACTATTAGAGACAGATTTAACCATAAGATGTAAATCATACGGTTACAATTCTCAGTTGAAAAATTATTTTCCCGATTCTAATAAGGATGAGAATCCTGAATGAGTTGGGTTGGCCGCAGTCCAAACTTGAAAATCATATTTCAGATCAACTCAAAAGCACTTTGCCAGGAGGAGGGATCAGCAGGGATCGAGTCCCTCCCCCAAATTTTTTATCTAGCTGCATGATAAATGGCATAAAATGCATGCTATAAAATAAGTTTCAATGCATTACCTTTGTTTTATTATTTTGTTTCAACTGTTCATCCTATTTCTGCATTTGTACTTTTATGTGATACAGTAAAGTAAATCGTACTATGGACAATATTCGAGTGACGTCATAGTGGGAAACTTGAGGGTAAAAAAGTGACTGCTAGCGCATTAATTTTTTTTTTTTTTTTTTTTTTTTTTTGCACCATTTCATGCAGCATAAATACAGATAAATGCATGGGTAAAATACTGCAAATTTATTCTGAACGAATTATTTTACATGCATATTAATTAAAATCCATATATACTTATGAATTAAAATTTAAAATTTTTCTATTTTATAAATAAAATGAAAAAGTGTATGCAATTAATTTTAAATAGAGAAAAGAATTCATGTGTAACTGAAACCTGTCACTAAAAAGTCTTTAACTTCATATAAAAATAAAATATAAGCATAAATTTTCTATCACAATGCTTTTCAATGGATGATTATAAACGTTATACCCAAGCAGAGGAATTTTTGTATCTCGAATCAAAAGGGGAAATATGTTTCATTAAACGAATGAAATGGCATTAAAATTGCAGTAGTGCCAAATTTTGTGTACGAAAATATTCTCAAAAACTTTCTCATTTCTTTCCACTTCCCTTGCATGAGAAAACAGACATCCTTGACCCAGTATACCGATAATCTTTTATCCAAGTGGGGGGGTGGTTGCATTCAGTAGCATATCTAGACTCATCATTTCAGAGGGATGGCTGAGATTCATTTAAATTTCTGAGAGGAAATTACAAAAACATTATTTTCCCTTTAAACAGGTTTTTATATTAACATGTAACGCATACATTATACAAAGGAACCTGGTAAGATGGAGTTGCATGGGACTGCAGTTTCCTTTTAAGCGGGTTTTTGTCTGAACTAATGTAATTTTTACGGCGTGTAAAAAAAGCAAGCGTATGTTGAAAACTTAGCTGAAATGGTTATTTTGTGTCCTCTGTGGAAAAAACATGCTTTAAAGTGAAAATCTTCCTAAACGGAATATTTTTATAACGGAAAAAATGCAAATTGCAAACAAAAATTACAAAATGAAATGTCAGATATTTTGCATTCATTGAAAAAAAAATAACAATAAATATGAATATTAAATCTAAACATACATCATATGTTCACAAAAATAGAATTCATCATGCTTGATTTATACCAAAGGATGTAGTGGAGGGTATATACAAGTATATACCCAAGCAGCAAATAATTCCCGGCCGAGATTCTGCCGAATGCACTACTTTTCATCCAAGCGATCTCTTTTATCGGGGTCGCAGTATAGGCTTTTTGGCCGCTCGGGAAACTGTCCATCGAGCTTCGTATCCCAGCTACTTAATCCTGTGCATATCACTTTTCAACCATTTGGTTATCCACCGATAACTTGCCGAGTATTTTCCAACAATATATGACGTTTTGCCGATTACTCAGCGATGTCATATGTATTGGTGTTTCAATGAATTCTAATGTATAAATTGTACTCCCAGAATTTTTTTTATTATTATTCTTGCATAAAAGATTACTCATTCCTTTTCTTTGGATATTTTTCTCTGCGATGTAATATCAATAGAACTAAAAATTTTATTATGTTGTTACATAAAAACTTTATGTTCTACAATTTAAAACTATAACTTCCATTTTTTTTTTCAATATAATTTTCATCGACGTTATTTTTTCATTTATTTATTTTACTTTACACACTATTATGTATTACTAATAAACTATTTATGGTTTTTTTAATTATTATTGAAAAAGTATTATTATTACTTATTTTTTTTATTTAAAAGAAACGCTTTAAAATACGAAGTTACGATTAATAAATGTTTTTTTACGTTATTATGTTGTTTTACTCATACAAATTTGACAGAAATATAAATAACAAAAATTATATATTACCCTTTGAATCTACTTAAATGGAAATCTAAAAAGCAACTAATAAAATGCATTAAGAATCTGGCAACTTTAAAAAGCAGGCATTGCGATGGATCACATTTTTTTGTCTCGAATATATTATTAAGTAATACATAAATGATTACTTGACGTTAGCAAAATTATTACTTCAACTTGCATTTATTAATTTATCCCCCACCCTAAAAAAGTAATAAATAATTTAAATAACTATATTTTAAAATGCTAATTTTCAATTTTTTTAATTAAGCAATTGTATCGAACAGCTTTTCACAATTCATCATCATTATGAATAATAAATTTTATTCACAATTATTATTATACTTTACCAAAAGAATTATGTTTATATATATATATATATATATATATATATATATATATATATATATATGCAGTTGTTTTACTAATACTTATACTTCAAGCACTGAATGGTATATACATAATTCCGTACTAATTTATACACATTTTTTTAGTATCAAAACTACAATTATATAATTATTAGAAAATGGCTACTCTTACTAATAACATAAGAAAAAAGAATCTCTGAAATCAAGATTTTACTAGTTACATTTTTTAACCTTTTGATTTTCTAAAAATAATGGGGAGTTTTATTCACATTTTATTGTAATTTTTTTATTAATAAAATCTATGTTTCTTCATATATATATTACTTTTTTGGAAATTCTTTTACTGATATTTAACAATTAACGATATATATTTAATTTTCACTCCATTTAGGCATATAGGCCCTTTAGTTTTCTAACTAGTGCTACACAAATTTTGAAAAATATAGACTGATGATAATAATAAAAAATAAAATAAAAAATAATAAAAAACAGTAAAATAATGATTTCACTATTTAAATTTTTTACCATTTTTATTTTCTAAAAATAAAAATAATCAAATCGAATTCTCGTAAATAATCGCATTATGTTTTATTGTAAGTGAAATGAAGAAATGCTGTATTTACTCTTTGTAAGGAATTTGGTGTATTTGCATACAAACACACTAACAGCATTTAGATACAAGTAATATGAGTATATTAAACTGTTTTTAGTTTTCTAAGCAAATAACAGTGTTACAAGCTTTAATTCAGTAATATAATAAAAAAACAGCAGTTTATACTTAACCAATTCCAAAAGATTACTTAAAATATAAAACTACTTTATTAATTATGTCTAATTCAATTGCAACAAATGTTTATAAGTAAGGATTAATATACTTGCGTTCAAAATGTCAACATTAGGGAAAAATGTCAATTTTAACCAACTTATCATGTGATATCTAGAATAAATGATAAAATATTACAGAAGTTGTTTTAAAATCAACGTTGAACTTTGATTTTCTTCTGTTTGAAATCTGTACCACCATGAAAAATCTCTTAAGGGGAAAAAGAGAAAAAGAAAAAAATAGATATTTGTTATTCTTATGTTTTTCTTATATTGTTATAAAATCCGTATTGCAGATTTAGGAAGGAAAAATAAAAATTTAAAACTTATAACATTTTAAAACTTATTGTGTTAGTAAAATTCTATAGTTTTATGCATGCAGCAAATATTTTCAGAAAAAAATTGCAATAAAGTGTCAGTTTTATGCCAAATCATTAGAGGTACATATACATTAAGACAGACATAAACACATTTTTAACACAATTACCCAACATGGAGTGAAAAATTAGCCGGGGCCAGGAAATTTTATTTCAAGTGTTTGTACACTACAAATGTTTGTGTAAAAAAAAAAAAAAAAAAAAATTGTGATATGCTTTTTCTTTTTTATTATTCTGAAAATAATTTTCTTCGCTCTTCTTTTGTTTTTATAAAACTCTTGATTTAATATATGTAAAATATATGAAAAAGACATGAAAAATACAAGAAAGAAGCATAACAAATGCATGAAAAAAGAATTTATTAATTAAAAATATATATAAGTGAATGTTAAGCAAAAAATCTCATTAATAATTATTATGACATTGACGTATTCAGGAGTTCATTCTCTCTTCTTGGACTTCTCTTCTTTTTCCGTGTCCACTATTTTGAACTTTTTCGATGCAATTCATTATTTCAATGCTTCCCCAATTTCAAGGTTGGTAGCATGATCAAAAATAGTGAAGGCAGACTGAATCTGAAATGAAATTATAGCTCAGTTTTTAAAAAATGCTGATTCAGAAGATCAATTTTAATATTTTATGTTAACAAAATCGTTTAAAATATCAAATTAAATTTTTCATCTTTGAAAACCTACCTCTTCCCTACTTTTTTATATACCCGTAAAAAAACTCATCTAAAATAAAGAAAAAGTAAAAGGTTTTTAGTAAATTAATATTTAAATAATCAATTAACAAGTTACATTCACACGCACTTAAAATAATCAAATGTTGAAAGTTAAAAATTTTTAAATATATGTTACTTTGTTTTGTTTGAATTTTTCTGAAAACAAGTACAATAACTTTAAAAGAATTAATTTTCTCTTAATTTATTCGTTTCTTTTAGTTTCATCTTTTGCTATTTTATATGTACTTATATTTATTTTGTGAATTGATTGATCCGTGCATAAATTGTTAAAAATAAACTTTTATTTTTGCATTATTAGGTATTTCTCATACCTGATTTCTGTATATATGTATATATCGCTCACACACAAGAAAAGTGATACATCTCGTAAAACTTCATTGCCGTTTTTCTTTAATTTTAATTTTTTTTCGCCAAAACTAACCTTTATACTATATTAATTTCCTTATATATTCCGTACTTATTTCAACTTATTAAATTAAAATCTTGTTTCTAGATCTAATCTATTAATATTTATGGAAACGATATAAATTCTTAATTCGCCTCAAAAAACACTATTTCCAGTATGCGTAAATTTAAAAAGATGGCTCTAAATTAAAAATATTCTTAATTAAACTTTATTTCTTAATATTCCAAATAAAACTCATTTTTTCTATGTTTTTATCAGCCCTTTTTAAGAAAGTCTTAAATTTATTCCAAAACCATACCTTTCAAAAAATATCATTATTTTATTTTATCTATTTATTTATTTTCCCTCAGTCAACATTTGATATTGAGCAGATCAATAAATTCATTTCTTTTCTTTTTGTCTTAAAATTAATCGTCTATAAAAATCGTCTGCCTAATATATTTAAAATTCTGAGTCGATTATAAATAATAATATAATAATAATATAATAATATAATAATACTTTTTTTTTAATAAAATTGTTGTCTGTCAAAAATTAATCTCGACTCTGGGTATGAGTTATGTTTACATAAAAGAATGATGGTTTGAGGTTAGAGAATGTTCTAGAATTTTCTTTTTAGATTTAAAAGAGGAAGCCTCGAGAGGTGGTAGGAAGAAGGATTCTTGGGTTTCTCTTCCATGAGACGGCTGGATGTAGTAAATGATGGAATATTTTTTGGATGTTTCGGTAAAAGATCGTCTGGAAAAGGAGCTTTTCTCTATATTATAACTACAGTTTCATAAAATGAACTTGCAGCAGCCAAAGAGTGATTTATTGGATCTTCTACATTTATTTATTTTGTTTTTTCTCGCTGGCCATGATTTCTGTGCGGAGAAAGGGGAACCTGGCGATGACGTTTCTGCCCCCCTGACTTTAAAATGTCACAATCAATTCAAGAGTCCGACAGGATCGCTAATGCCTGTGCTGCCTTTTTCGGATTTTTAAAGAAGCTTGCTATGGAACGAAGTGATAATAAAAAATGTGGATCGCTGAATAATTTGCCCGTCATTATTGGATGTGTTCTTAAACAAGAACTGCCATATTCTCTTGATTTCTGGACTGACGAAAACAGAGGAGTTGTTCCTGTAAAGTGTTTTGAGTCTGTATGATTTGGAAGAATTAGTACTTGCTTTGAGTTTGCTTGTGTGTTCCATGACGATTGAGATCCATTCTTTCATAGTCGAGAAAAAGTAGTCCTCGTGATGATGAAAAAGAAAAAAAAATAATAATTACAAGACCATTTCTTGTAAATTGGTGAATAGACAGATATTTTTTCGAGATAGTTGAGCCCAATAGGATTTCGCTGAGAAATTTTTCGTAGTGTTTTGATTATTATTATTTGTATACTTTTTATGTATTTATTTAAATTAATTATTCTCTGTTTGTCAGGTTTATTTATTTGAGTATTTGTCTATGAATCTTATTTACTTACCTATTTATGAGTATTATTATTATCATTATTATGTGTTGGAGATTGAAATATTTTTGTTCTTAAAGATTTAATTGATTAGTATGATGTTCTTAAGACAATTACTGTTGCATATTAAAGACTATAATGATATTTTTATGCACGTTTAAAGATGAGTTTGTAATCATAATGAAATATAAAAGAACTTAGAAGCTCAAGTTATTTTAAAAAGTACATTTTCTAATTTATTGATATTTGTTTGTTATCAAGAAGTATTCTCAGAATGCAGTATTTTTATGATGATGTTCCTATTACTAGACATTTGAGCTAGAAAATTAAGTTAACATTTACGTTTTTTCCTTTATTTGTTAGAATTTCTGGTGACAGTGAGCTTTGGTTCCCGGATTCTTATAATTTATTTAAATTCAGTAAGAAAGATAGAACTGTACAAAACTGCTGCTAGAGTTTTGACTGATAAATATGATTAATTTTTTCAGTAAATTTTGTGATTTTAAGTAAGAAATTACCTATAATTAAAATTTTTTAATCTGTTTATGATCTATAAAATAATAGAATTAAAAGTTGATCCCAATTTACGGTATAACTATGATACTTACAATTTCTATTTTTATTAGATAAAATTTCTGGTTAAAGTTAGCAGCTAAATATAGTCATAATTTTCACAATAATTTTGATTCAGATTTTTAAAAGGGAGGGTAATAATTCTGTGTGAGGCATTCAAAATGTAAACATATCCAGTAGACAAAGCCATCAAGATTGCGAAAGCGCGAACTCGTGAATTCCACCTTAAAAGTAAAAGACTCTATGGTCGAAATTTTGTCGAATCCCCATTAAAAATACAAGACTCTGTAATTTATGAAGAATTTAAATACGCTAACACTCGAAAATTAGAACCTACTTTCTCTGGACCATATAAAATTATAAATAAACTTTCTGATGTAACTTATGAAATAGATAAATTTAATTATGAGAAAGGACAGAATTCCGTTATTGTGCATGTTTCTAAATTAACCCATTAACGCCCAGCGTCCTCTTTTGAGGACGGTTACAAAAAAAGCAAGAAAGCGGTTTTCCCACCAGTAAAGAGGAAGATAAATATATACCTTGTTTTTCGAGACAGAATCCTCGGTAAATTTAGATAAAAGTTAATTTTATTTTAAAAGTGGTGGGAAATACAAAATTTAAATTTTAGCGAAGAAAATAATTCGGGCGTTAATGGGTTAAGACTCTATTTTTCACCCGAAGATTTTAAACTGTTTCATGAGCAACTCAAAAAACAAACAAAACCTCAGATACAATCACAATCACTAGATCAAACCAAAGTCAAGAGAGTAGATTAAATTTTAATTCTTATTCTTTAAATATTTTATCACCATAATTTTCAGCATTAGCAGGTATGTTCTTGGTGGCAACAAGAATATTACTTGTTTTTGGGGTTAAATTGGGCTCCTTGAACAGGCATAAGGTGTACACTTTGGTTGTAAAAGCTTTCAAATTGATGTTGATAGATGAATTTTAAGTGTATTTAAGTCTAACTATAGTTACTCATTTATTTAACATTAGTATTATTCTATTTATTCAGCAGATATTTATGTGATAACAGTTATAAAATCTGATGATTCTACTCAAACCTATATGATTTTCAGTGATTGTGAAAACTACAGTGAAAGCAAACTATTTTTATTTCAATTTCTCAATTAAGAATGACACCTTTTATTCCTTTTTTGTTTTTTATTATTAAAGTTTATAAATCATGTGTAGATGAAACATTACTCTACATTTGGCATTTGAAAACTTATAACCAAACTTGACAATTTTGTAAAAGAGTATCAGAGAGGAATTATTGTAAGGAAATACTGGTTGAGAGTCCATTTTCTAAATAGTTAGATTTAATTTTATTTGGATTTTGGAATTATTATTTTTTTATGTATACCTTTGGCTAGCAAAAAATACTTTCTTATGCTATTAGGTTATGTGTAAATTTAACGCATTTCACTCAACCTATGATAAAAGTTCTGCTGTGCCTAATAATTCATTGATGATGCAATGTTTATAGCTCCACCCACTGCTAAACATATTGCATTATGATTTATATTTTCTCCAAAATTTAATTTTAATCGCCATCCAATATTCTTATCCCACTAATTTCTTTTCTATAACTCTTTCGCTTATGAGCATGCCGTTGTAATGTGTTTATACAACACTACGTATTACTAAGTTGGTTGTTATTTTGTGTTAAAATAGGCGGAGTTATATCCAGGGGTGTAGCCGTAAAAATAAAAAAGGATATAAGCTGAAGAGAAAGAGTTAACCCTAGCGTGTGTATACAATAGATTTCTTTCGAAACAGAGGGTATACGGTGTTCCTTTAAAAAATCCAGAATGTATACGGCATATACCCCCGTATACCCCTCCACTACATCCCTGGTTACATCACTAAGGGGCCATCCATTAATCATGCGAGGCTCGAGAAGGGGGGGGAGGGGTCCATAAAAAAATCACGAAATATCACAAGGGGGGAGGGGGGGTGTAGTAATATATCACGAGTATTTATTTTTTCGGCAAACGCGCGATACTGAACCGAAAAGCGGCATTTCGTGTATTTATTTTTTCGTCAAATGCGTACAAAGTCGAAAGCGGCTTGTAGTGTGACCTTGATTCACCGTTGCCAAGCAACGAACGAAGTGAAGTTCCCGCGAGAGAGATTCTCTGCGTAGTGCACGAAAATGATGGCGCCAAGTGGCTTGATGAAACCGATGTTAATCTTCAATAAAGCACTGTGCCTACAACTAACTTGCAAGATGCTTATCCAGTTATTGGTGTTGAAGAAAGTCTTGCTAATCCGTGGTCTGAGGACATTGTAAATTAAATTATGTTTATGTATTACTACAAAAGAGTTTTTCGCATTTCTTTCATTATTTTTATGTCAGTCCAAAACAACTTGCAACCTTTCTGTTTACCTCTTAAGGTTATTATTGTAGTTTTTTTTTCTATAATAAAATTTGATGATACTTAAACCTGTATTTTATAATAAATATTCTAAAAAAATTAAGCTTCTTTGTAGGTACTAAAAAATACACGTGATGTAGGGTTGGGGGGGGGTAGTCTTGAACCTCACCATGTATCACCAAGGGGGAGGGGGGGGGTTAAAAATGCCAAAAAAACATCACATGATTAATGGACGGCCCCTAACAATAAGGAAAGGGCATCTGACGTCACTGTAGACGAATTACTGTGGATCAGCGAGAAAAACCTGTCCGTTCTTTAACGACTGATACTGTACGAATGAGCAACGGGAATTTGATTGGTCTAAGTTTGACAATGTATAAGTATGATAAGATTGGGCTACGTCGTCAAGATGATTCCTACAATGATCGCTATAAAAAAAATATAGCGGTAGATTGGTTGACAGAAGTGTTTGTTTGTAAACATGCCCTTTCCTTAAACTAACATGTAATAGAGAAGCATCCCTGGTTTTAATAAACATTTAATTTTAAGTCTTTACTTAGCATTTGAAAAGTTTTGATCTTTTGTTGATCATTTTTGTTCCTTTTCATTAAATTTCTTTAATACTACATTGATTTTCCTTAATATTTGAGTAATATATATTAGAATAATTACTTTTTTTACAAATTGATATTATCGTTTGGTAATTTAATGTCTTTTAATACAAATATGCAAACGATATACGTATTTATTAAGAACTTATAGTGATTAAACTTATTTATTATCTTAAAATAAATATAATGATAATATTTGAGAATATTAATGGAAAAAAATATTTTAAAAAATCAAAATATTAGAACATTTATTCAAGTGGTTCAAGCTATCAAAATATTTCGCATTAATTCTACTTTAATTATCATCAA
This sequence comes from Maratus speculifer, assembly GCA_964019185.1. Lineage (NCBI taxonomy): Eukaryota > Metazoa > Arthropoda > Arachnida > Araneae > Salticidae > Maratus > Maratus speculifer. The sequence goes on from CAXHSM010001547.1 coordinate 111,127, forward strand.
TTCATAACTGAGAACATGATTGATTAAATTCAAACGAATTTATTTAAAATCAGCATTCTTTTTACAGTTATTTTTTTGTCTTAAAATACGTCGTGTCAGTGATACTCCAGTATCTACACTGCAAATTCCCAGCACACATTGAGAACATATGTGGAACACTTTGATTGAAAAAAAGTGTTCCAGTTACCTTAATGTGTACTGAAATGTGTTCCGGATGTGTTCCACTATATAGAAAGTATTCCGACAGTGTCCTGAAAGTGTTCCGAAAGTGATCTGCCCAGAATATTTGTTAAATCTAAACTTGGGAACACATTTAAGAGCAGATTGGGAACACATATGGGCACACTTGTGAAATCATGGCTTTCTTTGTTACAACGATGACGACCATAAGGAGTCTTGATCGCAATCAATGTGGATTTCAAGATCAATTTGGTAAGTTAATTTTTTTTTATTTACTTATTTTTTGCATGCATGTATATAGTAATTATTTCTTTTGAGGCTTTCATAAATTCATAAAAACCTGGAGAACAAGAATAATATGTGCACTGTGTGTGTGTGTGTGGGGGGGGGGGTGTAACATTAACATGGAAAAGAATTTTGTGCTTAATTAATTCAATTTCATATTCAATTCCACTTTGAAATACTGATTGTAATGACGTACAGTGGTGTCAGGAATTAGTGAATATAGGAGGAAAGGGTCGTCATGTAATTCCCCCTTTCACAGGGCCGTACAGAGAGACCACGTGTCTTGGTAGCAATCCAAATGCAAGCCCTCTTTCCTCTCACATCATAAATATAAATTTGCTAAGTCGAAATTTAATAAGTAAAATTACCGTCTTAGACAGGCAGGGGCCTCGCTAAGGGGGGGGGACAGGGGGGAGCCTCCCCTCCCAAACATTCCCAAAAGTTGTTACACTTGGCAAATTTCATTAAAATTTTAGTAAAATCTGTAATATATTTCCTATTTTTGATAGAAATTGCAAAAGTTACAACTCTAATTGGGAATATTATTGAACTTTTTTACAAATAGGAACTGTATTATATTTTCTAATTGTGGTAACTTGGCAAAATTATAAAATAAGTTGGCAAATATGAAAATTTGACTTGGCAATTTAAGATCTTCTCCCCCACCAATAAAAAGTCTTAGCGATGGCCCTGTAGACAGGTTGTTTCCGTCTTAGAAGGTATAAATGCATAATATCCTTTTTGGTTTTCCGTATGAAAAAGAATTCTGTTTTAGACAGGTAAATTTAAAAAACAGTAACTTCTGACTTTTTAACTTCATTATTTTTAGATATTTAAACTAAAAAATAATTAACTTAAAAAAGTACGATTACACTGTTTTGTTACTTTATTTTTAAACAAGGACCGGAGCCAGGTGCTCTAGTAGAGATGGTAACAGGTGATCAGGGGCGTGCGAAAAGGAAATTACGCCCAGGGAAAAGTCTGAATTTAGCGCCCCCCCTCCGGAACTTTTTCTTGTAACAGGCAAAAAATGACGTTGTGAGCATAAATTTTTGCGCCCCGTATATTTCCGCGCCCGTGGCAACCGCCCCCTTCTCCCCCCCTTTCGCATGGCGCTGCAGGTAATTTTTACCATCTGTCAGAGTTGATTTCAGGAAAACGTCCGAGGGGGGAGCGATCCTCCCAAGGAGCAATGAGATGTCTCCCCGGAAGATTTGTGATTTTGTTTTTTCAATGGCAAAAAAATGCACGCCCACCCCCGTAACTCTACAATGTCCCCCCCTCCCGAGCGACAGAAATCCTTCTTGGTAAAAGTGTCATCTACCCCTCCCCCCCATTTTCTACTGACTGCTCCCCAACTCCTTCAGGTTTGGATTTTTTAGTGAATAAGTTAAAAATGAATAAAAGTGAGATGAAAAGATAAGTGTTATATATTTTGAGCTCCTCCCCCCCTCTAGACTACATGTCCAACTTGCTAAAGTTCTTGGCACAGAGCATATAGCTGTGTGGTGGCTCTTGACATCAGGAGATTTTTCAAGTTAGTCGGAACATTTTATTAGAATGAAACGTGTCTTTCCCTCAAATGAAAATGTTCCCTTAACTTAAGAGCCCATGTATACTTATAAATGGAATAAATATTGATAGCCCTTTGCTGTTTTTTTCATTACATATTTTGCAATAAAAAAAATCCTTAAAGTTTTTTTCGTGTGTGTATGAGTGGGGGGGGGGGGAGATAGGAGGGGGGATGCGGAATTTTCTTTTTCATTTTGTTTCAAATGACTGCAGAAGCATAGCCTCACCCCTTGAGCAGGTGATGGATGCAACCGTCCTTCTCCTCTCCTTAGTTACTAATGATAAACGCAGTACTTACATTATTATTATTATTATTTTAAAATATTGAATCTAAATTGTATTACTGTAATGTCCTAATTCTTATTTGACCTAAAATGCGGTCGGTACCTTGACACAGTACATTCTAAATTAAACAATTAAGAAATATGAACAATAATAAATTATAAAACTTCTAACTTGCAAATAATGATAATTTTTACCGAAGTACTGTAGTGGAAAGTTTTTATCAAGTTGGTGTGGCAACATCGACGTGACGCGCGGGAAATGGAAAGGTCATTTGATAGCTGTTTGTTTATGTTTACATTCCGACTCGGCGTCTCTGTGCAATTCGCAATTTTTATATATTTATATTAATATAATTTGAAGGTTACTCGACTTGTTTCTTTGAAAATATTAATGCAACGATTTTCTGTGGTACGTATTCTATTGCATTTTGTTTTTGTTAATCAAATTAATCAATATTCAGCCTAATTTATTTTACATAGGCACATGATCTACATTTTATTGTGACATCTGAGTTTTGACAATAAAGGCAGGTATTCAGATATCCCATAATGAACACTAACTGTTTTAAGATTCTTTAAATCCGAGTGAAATCTAAAACTCAATATTCAAATGGCATCCATATTGTTAAGGCCCTACATCAGTAACGCTCCGAGATAGAACGGCTAATGTTATTTCAATGGAAGAAATTTATCGCTTTCATTCCTTTGCATTTTGCTCAAATTTAATAATTTTTGTTGTTTTGAAAACCTGTAGGTTTAAACTATGCACGTCATTTTGAAATTTTATTTCTTTTTTTAATTTTAAGGCGATACAAGTACGTTATTTTATAGTCTTTAAAATTCACCTTTAGTGTCTTATTACGAAAGATCTGTTTGACATTTTAAAATTTGGTAAAAGAGCATGCAGAGTTTAATTATTTAGCTTTCAGAAAATGTTTTTTATTTTGATTTTTAAAAAAATTTAATCTATGCTATTTGTATAAAAAGTTGAAAAACTTTGATTTAAAATAGTCGAAAATGATGTTTATTCCCGCCTTCAAAAGGGATACGCCTTAAAAGCAATTAGGGGATAAGACGATAGGTCTTTACTCTGCAGGGAGTCCACGGATGTATAGGTGAAATTTCTTGCCTCTGGCTATTCGTAAAATGTTGCTTGCTGCTTAAAAAAGTAGAAAAAGGCCTTTGAAGAGATCGCTCTGAGCTATTAAAGGGGGAAAAAATATTAAAATGCAGACGAGATTTATTTATAAATTTCGACCGGATTATCGTCGAAAGAATTTTCATAAGCTAGTAAATTGTTTCGCTTAATTAAAGTTTTTTTTTCTTTTTTTTTAATACCCGTAAAATAAATCGAAAAAAATAGAAAATGGCCTTTGTGCAAATCGATATCAACTAGGCAATGTCAAAAAAAAAAAAAAAAAAAATACTTAAAATTATTTAAACACAGACGATAAACTTTTATAAATTTCTTTCATACCATTAGCTTTAAAGCGAAGGCATTGTTTCGTTTAACTGCAGTAGCCTCTTTAAAATAAATGAAATCGTAAAAGCTAATCAATGTAAGACCAAAAAAAAATTTTTTTTTAATGTAGGCGAGATATCTTTATAAATTTCTACAATGGGATTTCGCTCGACTGAAGTAAGTCAATTTGAAATACCTGTGTCGAAATCAAAAATTGTAATACGGCCTTTGTACAGAAAGATCTCAGCTGTTCAATATAAAAAAGATCATTAAAATATAGACGAGATATTTCTATAAATTTCTGTCATACGATTTCGCTTCATTGAAGTAAGCCCCTTTAAAATACCCATAAAAAATCGAAAAAAATATAAAACGGTCTTTGTACAGAAATATCTCAGCAAGTCAATGTTAAAAAAATCATTTAAAAACATTAAAATCTTGACGAGACAGCTTTATAAATTTCTATAATGGAACTTCTCTCTACTCAAGTAAGCCACTTTAAAATACCCGTAAAAAATCGAAAGAATGTAAAACTGTCTTTGTACAGAGAAATCTCTCATATCTAATGCCCCCCCCCCCCCCGAAAAAAGTTTAAAGACAATTAAAATACAAACGAGATATCTTTAAAAATTTCTAAAATGTGATTTAGCTCTATTGAAGTAATTCACATTAAATTACCCGTAACAAAATCGAAAAGATATAAAACGTTCTTTGTACAGAAAGATCTCAGTTATATAATGAAAAAAAAAATTACAAGTATTAAAATGTAGACAAGATATTTTTATAAATTTCTACCATGGGATTTTGTTTGATAGAGGTAATAATCAGTTCATATTTACTTGTAGACGAGATATCTTTATAAATTTCTAACATTCAATGCTAAAAAAATCATTTAAAAATATTAAAATGTAGAAGAGAAAAATATATATTTATATGAACTTCAAAACTTCATAGGATTTCGCTTGATTGAAGTAAGCCCCTTTAAAACCCCCATAACAAAATAAAAAATATATAAAACGGTCTTTGTACCGAAAGATTTCAGATATCCAATGCCAAAAAATCATTTAAAAATATTTAAATGTGGAAAAGACATATTTATAAATTTCTACTATAGGATTTAGCTTGACTGAAGTAGCCTCTTTAAATACCTGTAAATAAAACCAAAAAAGTACAAAACGGTCTTCACACCGAAAGATCTCAGCTATCCAATGACAAAAAGAATCGTTTAAAAATATTAAAATGTAGAAGAGATATTTTTATAAATCTCTACCATTGGAATTCACTTGACTGAACTAGCCTCATTAAAACACCTGTAAACTAAATCAAAAAAGTACAAAACGGTCTTAGTACTGAAAAATTTCAGCTATCCAATGCCAAAAAATCATTTAAAAATATTAAAATGTAGAAGATATGTTTTTATAAATTTCTACAATTGTATTTCACTTGACTGAAATAGCTTTTTTAAAATTTCCCTAAACAAAGACGAAAAAGTACAAAATGGTCGTTGTACCGAAAGATCTCAACGATCCCATGACAAAAAAAAAAAAAAAAAAAAAAAAAAAAAAAAAATTCATTTGAAAATATTAAAATGTAGAAGAGATATTTTTTATAAATTTCTGCCATTGGATTTCACTTGACTGAAGTAGCCTCATTAAAACACATGTAAACAAAATAAAAAAGTACAAAACGGTCTTTGTGCCGAAAGATCTCAGCTATCCAATGACAAAAAAATCATTTAAAAATATTAAAATGTAGAAGAGATATTTTTATAAATTTCTACCATTGTATTTCACTTGACTGAAATATCTTTTTTAAAACTCCCCTAAACAAACTCGAAAAAGTACAAAACGGTCTTTGTGCCGAAAGATCTGAGATATCGAATGCCAAAAAAATCATTTAAAAATATTAACATGTAGAAGAGATATTTTTATAAATTTCTACCATTGGAATTCACTCGACTGAAGTAGCCTCATTAAAACCCCTGTAGAAAAAAAATTAAAAAAGTACAAAACGGTCTTTGTACCGAAAGATCTCAGCTATCCAATGCCAAAAAATCATTTAAAAATATTAAAATGTAGAAGAGATATTTTTATAAATTTCTACCATTGGAATTCACTCGACTGAAGTAGCCTCATTAAAACCCCTGTAAAAAAAAAATCAAAAAAGTACAAAACGGTCTTTGTACCGAAAGATCTCAGCTATCCAATGCCAAAAAATCATTTAAAAATATTAAAATGTAGAAGAGATATTTTTATAAATTTCTATAATTGGATTTCATTTGACTTAAATAGCTTTTTTAAAATTCCCCTAAACAAAGTTGAAAAAGTACAAAACGGTCTTTGTACCGAAAGATCTGAGATGTCGAAAGCCAAAAAAATCATTTAAAAATATTAAAATGTAGAAGAGATATTTTTATAAATGTCTACAATTGGATTTCACTTGACTGAAATATCTTTTTTAAAACTCCCCTAAACAAACTCGAAAAAGTACAAAACGGTCTTTGTGCCGAAAGATCTGAGATATCGAATGCCAAAAAAAATCATTTAAAAATATTAACATGTAGAAGAGATATTTTTATAAATTTCTACAATTGGATTTTACTTGACTGAAGTAGCTTTTTTAAAATTCCCCTTTAACAAAGTCGAAAAAGTACAAAACTGTCTTTGTACCGAAATATCTCAGCTATCAAATGTTAAAAAATCGTTTAAAAATATTAAGAAGAGATACTTTTATAAATTTCTACCATTGGATTTCCCTTGACTGAAGTAGCCTCTTTAAAACACCTGTAAATAAAATAAAAAAAGTACAAAACGGTATTTGCAGTGAAAGATTTCAGCTGTCCCATGACAAAAAGAAAAAAAAATCATTTAAAAATATTAAAATGTAGAAGAGATATTTTTATTATTTTCTACCATTAGATTTCACTTGACTGAAATAGCCTTTTTAAAACACTTGTAAATAAAATCAAAAAGTTCAAAACGGCGTATGTACGGAAAGATCACAGCTATCCAATGTCAAAAAAAATAATTTAAAAATATTAAAATGCAGAAGAGATAATTTTATAAATTTCTTCCATTAGAATTCACTTGACTGAAGTCGACTCTTTAAAATATCTGTAAACAAAATCAAAAAAGTACAAAACGGTCTTTGCAGCGAAAGATTTCAGCTATCCAATGACAAAAAAAAAAAAAAAAAAAAAAAAAAAAAAAAGATCATTTAAAAATATTAAAATGCGACTGAGATATCATAAATTTCTTCCATAGGATTTGCATGTGAAAGGGATTTTTCACATGATTGAAATGATTGAATATCTGAATACTCTACATGTATTGACTATAGGAACGTGTTGCCTTTGCACTTGTAAATTCTTTTGAAAAAAGATAGCCGACCGAATAATCATTTACCAAATCAATTAGCCATCTATACTGAACCACATACACACATATCGCATGTGGTAAACAGATGTCAAGGCGGTTTGTCTTCCCCCCCCCCCCCCCCCAAATGTTCGAAGCATAAGTGTTATACACTATATTGCCATTGATTATTGGACACTTGCGATTTTAGACATTTTACTAAACATCTAGAAAAATACATGAGGAATTATCTCGAAACTCTTAGTGTATAAATATAATAGTATACGCCATACATTGCCGTGAAGATTTTTTACCGAAACTCCATAGGGGACCGTCAACAAATTAAAAAAGAATGAATATCTTTTGAATAACCCTGTCAAAACTAATGTAGCAAAAGCGCTCAAACTCTAGATTATGATTGAATGCCTTATTGTAATACGCCTTGTTCATTTTTATGCAAATAGCATGCATACACGCAGAGTAATTAAGGTTTTTATAAAAATGGTCCCAAAATTTTCCAAGTTTTTTCCTTATAATTTTCAGAGTTCTTAATATAAAATAATATTTTTTTCAGAAAATATGACAAACAACATTGCACACACTACCGTGTAATCAAAAATAAAAAAAAATGAAAATTATGTACAAAATGAGTAGGTTTACTAAATAATTTTTTACTGCGCATGCGTCAACGATATCAAAATTTCATTTGCATATTATGTTAGTTAAATGTATAGAGCACCTTTTGTGAAAGTCACAAAATCATAACTTGAAAATTCTGAAAATAATCGTCAATTGAATTAGTTGAAAATCCGTTATTCTCAAAATGAAGCAAAAACAAGAGGGGTTGTATCCATATATTCATTGATTAGTGTCAATATAGAATACACAATACGGGATGTACTACTGCATTTGGATAAAATCCCTAATTTTTTTGCTTCATTTTGGAAACAACGGATTTTGTCCTTTTTCTATAGACGATTACTTTCAGAATTTTCAAGCTATGATTTTGAGACTTTTACAAAAGTTGCTCTATGCATTTATCTAACATAATATGCAAATGAAAATTTGATATATTTGACGCATGCCCAGTAAAAAATTATTTAGTAAACCTACTCATTTTTCATACATTTTTTATTATTTTTTAATTCTGATTACAGGGTACTGTGTGCAATATTGTTTGTCTTATTTTCTGAAAAAAATATTAATTTATATTAAGAATTCTGAAAATTATAAGGGAAAAACTTGGAAAAATTTGGGACCATCTATATAATAAAGGCCAAACGTATCTGTGCGTAACGCATACGTCATGTTTTGAATGGCAACAATTTCCGATGAAATTTCAATTTTGCAATTTTCACTATAGTAAATATTTAAACTTCTAGACATAGTACGTTTTCAAACTTCATACCATCGTATAGAAAAAAAAATGCACTTTTAAATGCAGTTTGTTAGAAAATTGTATCTCAATTTGTTTTTGAAATATTAATTTTTTTGTAGTTTTTAGTTCAATTTCTCTAATGGTGGCAACTTGAGTATCGCATTTATGTGGGAAACAAAAGAAAAATAGTCATAAAAAAGAGAGAGAGAATAGAGATGTAGTTTGGTAGCTGGAGGTGACGCCAAAAATGTAACTCTAAAATTCGTTGCATTGCATCAAACATAATCGCGTGTTTTCGCATAAAAGGAAAACTTTTAGCGATACTGTTTTAATTCATAATACAATGAAATGCTATTTTAGAACGCCAAAATATAATCAGATCTGTTTCATTTAGAGAAAAAAATGATGCTAAAGAATTCGGTCTCTGTTCCACGTGATTGTTTTGTTTGGGCCAAATACGAGATTTAAATTGAAAGAATAAGGCCCATTTCAAACCCTTATTAGTCACATACTGCACAGCACATCCATCTATCTCTTTTCCCCATGGAAAATAACAGATCACTGTATATTTTAGTTGCCATTTTTTCATAGCAACTGAAAAAAAAATAGTAATTAAGAACCTGTTATGTTAAAATATCGTCGGCTGTAAAACACGGTGAATGTTGTTGGTTTTATTTCGTTTTATCTATCAATTAATAATGACTTTTAGTTCGCTGCAAACTTACTTTACAAAAGATACATCAATTAACCTTTACAAAAATGTATTTTAAAGAATATTTGTGTGTCATATTTTCTTAGTTGGATTTAAAAACTGAACGAATGCAATTTTATTCTTTGGCAAAATCTTTGGCTAATAACTTTTATTTTGCGTCTACTACAGAAGTACCGATAATTTTCAAAGCTTTATATGATTACGTAATTAATATGTTTCATATAAAATTGCTATTTGGAATTAATTGGCAGTTTAAAAAGCATATTACGTAGGAAAAATTTATTAGACTTTTCAATTTTAAATTTAAAAAAAGTTTTTCGCCTTTACTCTGTGACCCGGGAATACCGGGTTCGATGTACTAGTTTTTATAAAAACCTTAATTACTCTGTGAGTATGCATGCTATTTGCATAAAAATGAACACAGTGCATTACAATAAGGCATTCAATCATAATCTAGAGTTTGAGCGCTTTTGCTACATTAGTTTTGACAGGGTTATTCAAAAGATTTTCATTCTTTTTTAATTTGTTGACTGTCCCCTATGGAGTTTCGGTAAAAAATCTTCACGGCGATGTATGGCGTATACTATTATATTTATACACTAAGAGTTTCGAGATGATTCCTCATGTATTTTTCTAGATATTTAGTAAAATGTCTAAAATCGCAAGTGTCCAATAATCAATGGCAATATAGTGTATATATATACAGGGTGATTCAGCTCGTCGGTGACAAACTTTAAGGATCGATAGAGCACACCTAGACGAACATTTTTGAATGGGGAATGTAGGGTCCCTGACGCGATGGTAAGGCGCTAGGCGCTTTCGAAAATTTGGGTGCCGAAATTCGAAACGTCATAAAAACTAGGGAAATGGTTAGATTTTCTTGCTTGTTGCGTCGAAATGATTCTGTTTGTTTAGACTTTCTTCAGTACCAATTTGATAAGCGTATCTCTTAAAACATGGATAGGGGGCGCTGCAGACTTTGGAGAGCTAGACAACAACTTTAAGCCCGTTATTTTGATAATTTAACACATGCTCGCCAAAGTTTATACTCTAACTTAAAGTTTGAACCCAAAAGTAGAGCCCTGCAAAAAGCGTAAGAGCCGGAATAAAATGTCAAAGTACAGGGTGGTCGAAACTCGAAGGCTCCTAAGAGATAAACAAACAGATTTCTTGACTTATGGCATGCATTTTCATGATTCTGTTTGCTGGGGCTCTCTGAAACTCAGTTGAACGGTACAAAAAGAAACATCGATAGGGGGCGCTTTGGGCAAAAAACATAATTCGTTGACATTTCGGACGCTAACTGGAAACGGGGCGCTAAGATCAGTTAGAAACAAAACAAGAGAGTAATTTACTTATCATAAGAAGCTATTAAAACTGCAGTTTGTTTGTTTTTTTTAACAAACATAGCTGGTTTCAATCATGCACAATGCGCGCAATAAAATTTACATAAGGTGCTTTTTGCTGATTTATGCAAAAGATATCGTACCATATCGATATGCAAAAGATACGTAATGCGTAGACGACAACGCGAGATGACGTAGTTGTATGCGCAGACACGTCTTTTGAACGTGCGGTACCTACTTAAGCTTCGGGTTACTTGTCTGCAGATCGGTAGTAGGATGGAACGGTACACAAACTCTGAATTGGCTGACATGCATTTGGCGTATGGCGCTGCTGGTTGTAATGGACGAGCCGCTCAGCGGTTGTACGCCGAAAGTTACCCCAACAGGCAAATCCCCTGCCATGCCTTCTTCGCTCGAGTACACCAGAGGTTGTCCACAACGGGATCTTTCGACGGAGGCAGGCCTGAACGGGAGCGATCAGTGAGCACCCCCGACAACGAAGAGGCTGTGCTTAACCTGGTTGAGGACAACCCAGGTCTTAGCACGAGAGATATCGCCAGACATGTTGGCATTTCGCAAGCAACTGCGTGGCGCATCTTACGTTCCCGGAATCTGCACCCCTACCACATCCAGCGGGTGCAGTTGCTCAGAGAGCAGGATTTTGGCCCTCGAGTGGAATTCTCAAGATGGTACTTGGCGATGAGATCCAGGGATCCCCGTTTTGTAAACAGCATTTTGTTTACGGACGAGTCCACCTTCAGCCGGGAGGGAATGTGGAACGCCCACAACAGTCATGTGTGGTGTGATGAAAATCCACATGAAACCAGAAGCCGAGCAGCCCAGGAGCGTTTCTCAGTAAATGTGTGGGCCGGCATTCTGGGGGATTGCCTCATTGGCCCTTATTTGTTACCTGAACGGCTGACAGGTGGAAATTACCTGATTTTCCTGGATCAAGTGCTGCCGCAGCTTCTGGAGGAGGCGCACGTACCCGAAGGTTCGCGTCGCCAGATGTGGTTCCAGCACGATGGAGCTCCGGCCCATTACACGAACGACGTGCGTCTCCATCTAAACGCAAGGTATGGCCAGCGGTGGATCGGGCGTGGGGGTCCAGTTCACTGGCCTGCCCGATCACCAGACCTCACCTGCTTGGATTTCTTCCTTTGGGGTTACCTGAAGGCCGAGGTATACCATACACCTGTCAGCAGTGCTGAAGAACTTGTGGCGCGCATTGTGGCAGCTGCAGGGCAGATCAGAGATACTCCTGGCATTGTTGGAAACACACACTCCTCAATGCGACGGAGGTGCGAAGCCTGCATCATGGCCCAAGGTCGAAATTTCGAGCATCTTCTGTAGTGTTATTTTTTGTAAATAAATTTCCAGTATCATTGATGTTTTTGGTCTAAATTTATTCAGAAGTGTTGAGCAGAGGTAGAAAATGTGTTTTCATTATTACTAACTGATCGTAGCGCCCCGTTTCCAGTTAGCGTCCGAAATGTCAACGAATTATGTTTTTTGCCCAAAGCGCCCCCTATCGATGTTTCTTTTTGTACCGTTCAACTGAGTTTCAGAGAGCCCCAGCAAACAGAATCATGAAAATGCATGCCATAAGTCAAGAAATCTGTTTGTTTATCTCTTAGGAGCCTTCGAGTTTCGACCACCCTGTACTTTGACATTTTATTCCGGCTCTTACGCTTTTTGCAGGGCTCTACTTTTGGGTTCAAACTTTAAGTTAGAGTATAAACTTTGGCGAGCATGTGTTAAATTATCAAAATAACGGGCTTAAAGTTGTTGTCTAGCTCTCCAAAGTCTGCAGCGCCCCCTATCCATGTTTTAAGAGATACGCTTATCAAATTGGTACTGAAGAAAGTCTAAACAAACAGAATCATTTCGACGCAACAAGCAAGAAAATCTAACCATTTCCCTAGTTTTTATGACGTTTCGAATTTCGGCACCCAAATTTTCGAAAGCGCCTAGCGCCTTACCATCGCGTCAGGGACCCTACATTCCCTATTCAAAAATGTTCGTCTAGGTGTGCTCTATCGATCCTTAAAGTTTGTCACCGACGAGCTGACTCACCCTGTATAAATGATTGTTTGGATTGTGCTACTTATGAGGAAATTGTCGAGATTTTAACAGAAAAATTCATTCAGGTTAGAGTTCCAAAATTTTCTGAGTTTACCTCCTTAAAGTTGAATGATCTAAGTGATTTGGATTCTTATTTTAGAAAGAAAGTTGAGATTGGAAGGCAACTTCAGCTTGGGGAAAATTTAATTATACATGGATTAACTGATGGATTTCAGCCGGAGTATCAAAATTGTTTGATGGTTAACCCTCCTTCCAATACTCGTGAATGGTTTCGCATTGCTAAACAATTAGCAGCGATTCCAACTCATACACCTAATAACAGCAATAGAAATTATCAACAAACTAGACCTATGCACAATCCCAATCCTCAGCCCAGACATTGGACTCGACCTACTCCAAACAACCCATTCCAAAATTTTAATCCTAGGTTTTTCAATCCTAGAATGCCTACGACTCATTATCAGAATAACTACCCAAGTCGTCCGTGCAGAATATGTTTAAACAGAGGCATAGAAAATGCATATCATTGGGAGAGGAGTTGTATATTTAACACAAATTCCTTTCAATCTCAAACTCCTGCTCATATTCAACCACCCCTTACTAATAATATTTGACAATTATTCATCCCTGGATATATGGGCAATAACAAAGTGTATTGTGTGGTTGACAGTGGATCAACTGTCTCAATTTTACCCCTCAAATTATCGATATTTAAATGGTAATTTACATAATGTTACCCCTATTACTATTAGACAGGCACAAGGAACTCTTACAATTAATAAATCTTGTCGATTATGTATTAAATTTGGTAATATAAAGAAGTATGTTAATTTTTTAGTAAGTAAGCTAGATTTGGACTATGCTATTTTAGGTTTACCTGATTGTGCCAAATTTAAATTGAAAATTGATTGTGCAAAAAGCCAGGTGCTACAAGACAATATTACATTAAACCAAAATGTCAACATATCCAGTGATAAGTTAGAATTGCTTCATTTTGATATTATAAAAAAGATACTACTGTGCAACCCGATTATGGAAATACCATAACTCCTCAATCCTTGCCGCGAACTAATAATGATGATTATAATCTATTGGGGGATCTGAATGCTATTCAAAATAAAAATGTAAGGGAACTTTTAAGGGATTATTTAGATATTTTTGCCAAAAATAAATATGATGTAGGGAGAATTAATATTGAACCTCAGCGTATTTTTCTTAAATCTGACCTACCAATATCTTTGAGGCCTTATCGTACATCCACTGCTGATGAAAAGGAAATATCTCAGCAAATCCAATCCTTATTAGCTGCTGGGTTAATTAAAGAAAGTTATAGCCCATATTCTTCTCCAGTTACGTTAGTAAATAAACGAGATGAAGGCAAAAAAACCTGAATGTGTGTTGATTACCGAAAATTAAATTCTATTATGAAAAATGACGCTGAACCTTTGCCCCGAATAGATGAAATTTTAGACAAATTAAGCGGTGCCCAATATTTCTCTACTCTAGATTTAGCCTCAGGCTATTGGCACATACCTATTCACCCAGCAGATTCCGAAAAGTTAGCCTTTACTACTAATTGTGGGCTCTGGGAATGGAATGTTCTCCCCTTTGGTGTAAAGGTAGGCCCCCCAATTTTCAATAGGACAATTAGAAGAATTCTTACAAAATATAAAATAGACTTTGCTTGTTATTATTTTGATGATATAATTATTTTTTCTAAATCAACAGAAGAACATATACAGCATCTCATCCAAATTTTTGATTTATGCCGAATAGAAAATATTAAATTAAAATTATCTAAATGTACTTTTGCTCAAAAACAAATCAATTTTCTAGGGTATAAAATCCAAAATGGAATTTTAACTCCAGCTAAAACTAATATAGAAACAATTAAAAAATTAACACCCCCTACTAAACAAGCACTCTCTTTGCTGCTACATTCCAGTCCCTACGAATTACAAAGATTTCTTGGTTCTATAAATGTGTATCATAAATTTATTGACAATATGCTGAAATTAGACACGCCCTAAATAAATTACTTAAGAAAGATACTATTTGGGAATGGAATACTGAATGTCAAAACTCTTTTCAAAAATTAAAAGATGCCCTCATTGCTAAACCAATTTTAAAGATTTATGACCCAAAATTACCCCTACACATGTTTGTTGACGCTTCTCAGGTGGCGGTAGGTGCAGTTCTTAAACAACCCGACCATAATAACTTTTTACATCCAATTGCTTATTTTTCTAGAGGATTGAGAAGTTATGAGAAAAATTATTTCATTACCGAATTAGAGTTCTTGCTATCATTGATACTTTAGATAAATTTTATCATTACTTTCACGGTGTACAATTTACCATCCATACTGATCATGCATTTCTTGTTTGGTTAAAAAATGTCAAACATTTAAGAGGTCGATTATTTAGGTGGTCATTGAAGTTAAGTATGTTCGATTACAAAATAGAGTACTTAAAGGGATCTACAAATGTCGAAGCCGACATGTTGTCCCGGAACCCAATTTCTCATTTTTGTAAACCCCTTACTTTTCTTCTTGACGTTAAAGAGATTATTGAGATGCAAGAAAAAGAAAATGTGTGTGGATCAAATTATATTAATGACAATGGACTAATTATAGTTAAAAGAAAAGGTTTTCGTAAAGTGGTAGTTCCCATGTCCTTAAGAAAAAATTGCTTAGTGTTGCTCATGAACAGTTTGGTCACCGTGGTGTTCAAAAAATGCAAAATTTAATTTCTCCTAACTATTATTGGCCAGATATGACCCAAGACATTACCAACTTTGTTAAATACTGTGATATTTGCCAGAAAAATAAAAAACCTAGACAGAAAAAATTTGGCTTATTACAAGCTATGCCCACTACAGATCAACTTTTTGACTGTCTATCTGTTGATACTGTAGGAGGGTTCAATTATTATAATTCTACAAAAAAATATCTCCATATTATAATAGACCATGCCACAAGATATGTTTGGGCATTTCCTTCCAAAAGTGTCACTACAGAAACTTATACAAATTGTCTGAAACAAAACTTCAATATCAAAATCCCTCAACAATTATTCTGTTTTATTAAGATTTCAAGTGTACAGTCCCCTCAAAAAATACTAAGTGACGGGAATGCTGCTTTTACTTCTTCAAGATTAAAAAAATTCCTGCGGAATCATAATATTAAGCAACGCTTGACCAATGCCCATCATCCACAAACGAATGGGAAATGTGAAAGAGTAAATCAGACAATAGTAACTAGATTAAAATATAAAGTAAACTCCACTACCTCTAAAGTTCCCTGGACTAAGCTTTTAACTGAGGTAATTAATGAATATAATAATACACCCCATTCAATTACTAAATTTCCACCTGCTTACTTGCTTTTTGGCCAATTACCCTTTGACTCCCCCTTACAACAAAATTATTATCCACCTGTTCATGAAGCACTTAAAATTGCTAAAGCAAGAACTGATGAATTTCATTTAAAAAATAAAAGATATTATGATAAAGATTATATCGAACCAAAATTTAAAATAGGAGATCAAGTTATCTATGAAGAATTTCAGTACCCTAATACTAGAAAGTTATCACAAGTATTTAGTGGCCTTTATAAAATTCTTAACAAATTATCCGAAGTAAATTTTGAAATTGATAGGCAAAACCAGTTCAAAAGTTCAGAAATAGTACATGTATCTAAATTACGGCCTTATTATTTTCCTGATAAATTTAAATTAAGTCATGAACAACAACCCCCTAATCAACAACAACAAACTCAAGTAAAAACTGTAGCTTAAACTCTATCTCTAGTTTATTATCGTTTTATAATTTTTCTTTTTTTCTCTTAAACAGTTAATTTCTTTCCATATTTTAATTCAGATAATATCCTGTAATTCTTACAGAATGGCAATGATATCTCTTGACTGCATCGAGAGTGTCACTTGTCTGGAAATTTTTATATTTGTTTGTTTATGCCGGCGTAGACGAACAAAGTTGAAATTTCTTCGTATTGAATTACTCTAGTTATAACTTAGAATAATATAATAACAAGTAAATATTAAGTCAATTTTTTTTCAACTGAACATATTTGTAATATTAAAATTAATCTATCAAGTATTAAATTAATTATTTGCCAAGTAACAAAATTTTTATCACTTTATTTTAATATTTCTCTCTCTCTCTCTTTGCTGCTACATTCCAGTCCAAGTACATGTCAATTAGAATTTAATTTTGTTTCTTTTTCTCTTTCCTACTTGCATCTTGCTTTGTTTTATCACACCGAGAGAATATTTATTGCGTAATTATTTGACATGAATTGACATTAATAATCTTGTCTTTTATTTTTATTATTTATTAATATTTCTTTTTAAAGAATCTTAGTAGTTTAAAGGTCACATGCATTCTCAAACATGAACAAAATTTTTATTTATTTTTATTTTATATTATTTTATCATATTATATTTTAATTTTTTTTTTTTTTTTTACATATTCCTACTTAATCCTGTACTCGATTTACAAGATTAAGTAAATGATTACAGAATTGATTATATTCTTTTTTCTATTCCACTTTCCTCTATATTTCATCCCAAAAATACCTGAGATGAGATAAACGAGATTTAGTATATAATTTAGAATTTAAAAAATGTCTTTCGAAATATTTACTATTACTTATTGAAAGATTTATTTATGCCCATTATGAGAGTAACTTATACTTATGATATTTATTATTAGTGATATATTTTTTCTTTATTATGTTTCTTTATTATATTGTTTGTTTATTATATTGTTAAAATTTATTATTACTATATTAATATACTATAAAATGTGTTACTATATTGAATTTCAAGTATAAAGTATTTTCCCAAAGATACCCAAATATGGAACTGTTATAAAGGTGCAAGGACTCAGTCACATGAAAACTGAACTGTTGTTATAATATTAACTGATGAAAATTAGACAATTAATAAAGATATAATTAGACTCCTTGAAAAAAGAGTTATGAAATATATCACTCTAATTTTGAGCCTTAGAGGATTTTTTGAAATGAACTCTCAAAACTTATGTCTAGAACTTTCCAGTGAATTTCTTCATATTTAGATTTGTCATTATCATGAATGCATTCAACGTTATTTTATTTT
This sequence comes from Maratus speculifer, assembly GCA_964019185.1. Taxonomy (NCBI): domain Eukaryota; kingdom Metazoa; phylum Arthropoda; class Arachnida; order Araneae; family Salticidae; genus Maratus; species Maratus speculifer. Next base: position 128,922 of record CAXHSM010001547.1, read on the forward strand.
TATTTTTCATGTTATCATATTAAGATTAGTTGTTTATATTTTCAACTTACTTCCTGGTATGTACTGCTAACCAAGATCATATCTTGTATTTTTATTGATGCCTATTTTATTGTATGTAAATATAAAGTCATTCCACGCATCACCTTAGTGTTCCTAAATTTGAATTCTATATTTATAGAAAAAAATAATTTAATTTAATTTTTCTTTTATTTAGTATCTAATTATTATTACTTATATCAACAACTTCGTGAGTTAAGTCTGCATCATCTCCCTTTCTGTGAAATTGCAGGTCTCAGACCTACTTTTTCACCCGTCTTTCTGGGAGGGGGGATTTGTAATAAAAAAAAATTGCGCCATTTTTGTTCTCTCTTAACTTCAATTCTAAAATTTGTGGAACATATTTCAATCTTAGTTTCGTAACTTGTAACAGCTAAAATTCTTTTTCTTACTTTATTTATTAATAAATTATTGCTTGCTTCTCAAAACAGCGGGAGGTATTAACCTTTTTACTTTCTGGAATATTCCCTGGATTTTAATTTTATTTTTTATTTAACATCGCGTGACAGGTGTTAATACGCGTTGCTAAAGGGCTTGTTACTTCCGAGGAAAAAATATAGTTCCTGCCGAGGACCGCCTTCTAAGACCAATCAGAACTGTTCATTTTTTTCGTTGAGACTCAAGTTCATCCTAATTGGATTTTTAAAATGATTGACGCGGAGAAGGAGGAAGCTAGTTTGTCGTGGAAATGTCCCATATTCATTTGGCTTTTTAGGAAGGTTAGAATGCGATTGCCCTTCAAACTATCAAGAAGCACGTTTTTTTTTCTCCGCTGAATTAGAATATCTGATGATGTGGACTAGATAACGAAAGTTGTATGGTCGATGTGTGCTAAGGTGATTGCGGTTAAGAGTTTATCAATTTTATGAGTTCATCAATAAAAACTTGAAGACTGATGGTGTTTGTTTTTATAATGGGGAAATACCCCAATGAAATTCTTCCACTGCTCGCCAACTGTCGGAGCGACTACTCTGCTCGTGCTGCTGAGAATTCCTAGAATTTATGCAACTGAATGAATTTATTTTCGTCGAGTTCAACATATATTTATTACATATATATATACAGTCAAAGATCCATAATCCATGCACACACAATCCCCAATTTTCTGTAATTTGCATCAACTTACAAATGTAAATAATGAAATAAATAGTTAAGCAAATGTAGAAATTTGTGATCCAAAAATGATTTTTTAAAGCAAATAATAAAATAATTTTTAAAAATTATAATAAAACATTTATTTTTTTAATATACCTATTTTATTATATTAACAGTAAAAAACAAACTGTATTATGGATTATGTATGTGATTATTTTTATTTAAATGCAATCAATTTTTATAATAAATTAACTTTAAAAAGGCATTTTTTTAGATAGCATATTAAATTAATTATTAGATTCCTTATTTATATTTTCATATTACACTGATTATAAAATTAAAATGCTGTCTAGGAATAATAAATGAAGCATAATCCATTGTACTCTATAATCCAAAATATTCCACATCCTTTGGCCTCAGCTTGTGCGGATTATGGAACTTTGACTGTATATATATATGTTATATATATATATATGATATATATATATATATGTTATATATATATATGTTATATATATATAATATATATACACTATATTGCCATTGATTATTGGATACTTGCGATTTTAGACATTTTACTAAATATCTAAAAAAATACGAGAGGAATCATCTCGAAACTCTTAGTGTATAAATATAATAGTATACGCCATACATCGCCGTGAATATTTTTTACCGAAACTCCATAGGGGACCGTCAACAAATTAAAAAAGAATGAATATCTTTTGAATAACCCTGTCAAAACTAATGTAGCAAAAGCTCTCAAACTCTAGATTATGATTGAATGCCTTATTGCAATACGACTTGTTCATTTTTATGCAAATAGCATGCATACTCACAGAGTAATTAAGGTTTTTATAAAAATGGTCCCAAATTTTTTCAAGTTTTTTCCTTATAATTTTCAGAGTTCTTAATATAAAATAATATTTTTTTCAGAAAATATGACAAACAACATTGCACACAGTACCTTGTAATCAGAATTAAAAAACAATGAAAATTTTGTACAAAATGAGCAGGTTTACTAAATAATTTTTTACTGCGCATGCGTCAACGATATCAAAATTTCATTTGCATATTATGTTAGTTAAATGCATAGAGTAACTTTTGTGAAAGTCACAAAATCATAACTTGAAAATTCTGAAAATAATCGTCAATTGAATTAGTTGAAAATCCGTTATTCTCAAAATGAAGCAAAAACAAGAGGGGTTGTATCCATATATTCATTTATTAGTCTCAATATAGAATACACAATACGGGATGTACTACTACATTTGGATAAAATCCCTCATTTTTTTGCTTCATTTCGGAAACAGCGGATTTTGTCCTTTTTCTATAGACGATTACTTTCAGAATTTTCAAGCTATGATTTTGAGACTTTTACAAAAGTTGCTCTATACATTTAGCTAACATAATATGCAAATGAAATTTTGATATCTTTGACGCATGCACAGTAAAAAATTATTTAGTAAACCTACTCATTTTTCATACAATTTTTATTATTTTTTAATTCTGATTACAGGGTACTATCTGCAATGTTGTTTGTCCTATTTTCTGAAAAAAATATTATTTTATATTAAGAACTCTGAAAATTATAAGGAAAAAACTTGGAAAAATTTGGGACCATTTTTATAAAAACCTTAATTACTCTGCGAGTATGCATGCTATTTGCATAAAAATGAACACAATGTATTATAATAAGGCATTCAATTATAATCTAGAGTTTGAGCACTTTTGCTACATTAGTTTTGACAGGGTTATTCAAAAGATATTCATTCTTTTTTAATTTGTTGACGGTCCCCTATGGAGTTTCGGTAAAAAATCTTCACGGCGATGTATGGCGTATACAATTATATTTATACACTAAGAGTTTCGAGATGATTCCTCATGTATTTTTCTAGATATTTACTAAAATGTCTAAATTCGCAAGTGTCCAATAATCAATGGCAATATAGTGTATATATATATGAATAAATAATCTACTATTTTTAACAGAATGATAAATTAAGGTATGTGATATAAATATATTATTTAATTTTCTTCATCATGCAACTATTTCAAATAATTCATAGAAACCACATTTTAAACAAGAATGAAAATGCTTGTATGCATTGTAGATTATGAAACACTTTCCACCTTCTTTAGGATACAATAAAAAAAACTTTACAGTTTATTATGGTGAAAGAGAATAACAAATAACCAATTTCTGCAAAGACCTTTAAAAATCGGGAAAATAGTCAATTGTTTTGTGCAGTCCATTATAGGATCTATGCTTCTGTATGTATATACTGTATAACATAGTAAAAGTGTGTTTCTTTAAATGCAAAGCACAGATAAAAATTATCCTCATTGAGTCATTTTTATAAATAGAAATGTACTTAAGATCTTTTGTGCAACCCTGCATAGGATCTATAGAATTTATGCATATTCAGTATCAGCCCCCCCCCCCCCCAAAAAAAAAAAATGTTTGTATCCAACTGAAAAAATATTTCTAGCCTTTATGGTCCACAAACAGTAGTGTAGTCACATTCTTTTGTGCGTCCTTATCAATGAATGATCATTAGCGGCAAACCCAATAACAGAAAGTACCTTGCAGTAAACTTTAGTGATGTACATAAATTTAAATCGGTATGAAATAGTGCAATATCATTAAACTAGACTGCAAATGATTTCCCTCAATAGACCATCATTTAACGGAATTATTTTGAGTGTTCCTGCAAACAAACCTTAAATGATATGCACTTCAGTTTCAATGCCATTCATGCCATAACCTATATGAATTTTATAACGATTTGACTCTACTGATGTGAGTTAGAGTCCACACAGAGATACAAACTGAATTCATAAACACTTGTCAACTACTATATTGAAAAATTTTAAAACATGGTTTGAGAAAAATGGAAAAATTACATTGTGTGATTGTGAGGAAAGCCTAAATTTATGTTTAAATGCTATGACATCTAAGTGGCAATAAGTGCTATATTCAAGTGAAAAAATTCAACAATCACTGTCCCACATAACCATTCATTTCTAATATTTTAATTTGTTTAAACCTTCATCACATAATTCAAATTTAATGAAACCAAATAGCATTGGTGTTCCTATTTTATACTTTTAAATGATAATTAGAAGTCTTATTTATTTCTTCATTTTCAAAACCAAGGTAGTGTTATAATTTCTTAATAGTCTGTAAAGTCTTAGAAGAGAAATTCAGATGTTTTATCTGACATTTACATAGGAGAAACAAAATGTACAGATAAATAAAAAACCAACCAAAGAATGATTGGTTGGTTGGTTGGTTGGCTAATTAGGGTTTAATGGCGCAAGGTCCCTTTTGGAACATGCTGCGCCAAGACCAAGTCAGATTGAGAAAAAAATAATAAAAAGAATGCAATTAAATACACTAATAGTATAAATATAATAAAAATTAATTTAAAAGACCACAGTTAAAAGACTAAAAGATTATTAAAACTGTAAAAATCTAAAACTTGTTAAAACACAGTGAAAAGGATGATCTACTAGTGCTATAAAAACACAGGTCTAAAAATCAATAATAAAATTTGATGACACAAATGTAGTTGAAAACCAGTCAGTGAGAGTAAAACGTAAAAAATTTGAAACTGTAATACAATTATAGCCAGTCAATAAGATAGGATAAAATTAAATAGAAAGCATAAAAAGATAGTTACAATCATACGAACAGTAAAGTAGTGATACATGACAAGAAATAGTAAAACGTAAAAACAATGACGACAAATTTTAAAAAACACAGAAATTAAAAAGGTAAGTCGTAAGATCATTCAGGCACATATTCTTCATAAACAATGTTTCCTTCGTCTTCACTTGACTCATAAGATTCTTCCATAGCCTCTTCCACGTAGTGATTGAGCTTTTTGGGACTTTTCAAACAAGCAACAGATGGGTCATGATTTGATTTTCGCTGTTTTTTTGTTACAGTTTGCCATTGGGGAGAATTACGAAGCGCATTATTTTCTTTTTGTCTTTTGGTTTGGTTTAACGGCTTGAGCAGAATTGGTCTTTTGGTGGTTAGAAGCAGAATGATCAACGATTTTTTTAATGGGTGTGATTGCTTTAAGCTTTTGACTAGCATTAGGAATCTGGCAATTTGATGCAGAGAGATTAGGATTTTTTTTAGATGTAGATGCAAATGTATTAGTTCTTGTCTGGGGTTCAGTGGACTTTTTCGGTTTTTGTGGCTGAATAGGTTGATGGACTATTTTAACAGGTTCTGAAGATGATAACCAACGCTCTAATTTAGGGCTAGCAGAACATTTAGTAGGGCAACTGACATCTCGTGTTTGTTTCTTTGGGGTACTAGGTGGATTAGGTGATTTTGTCTGGGTGCTTATATGTCTCACAGATTTTGATTGCTGCTTGAGTAAACTAGAATAAGAAAGACCTATAGATGGGGTTCTGGTTTCAACAAGTTTTCGAGCTTCTGGGTATGAAAGATTTTGACTGGTTTTTACTGCAAGAATTTCTTTTTCACGGTTCCAAATTGGACAGGAGCGAGAGTATGACGTATGATTGCCTTTGCAATTCACACAGCGTTCTGGTTTTTCACACAATTTACCATCATGGCCGACTTCTGCACAACGAGGACAGGTAACATTGCTACGACATTGGTCATTGGTATTGGTATGACCAAAACACTGGCATTTGAAACATCGCAAAGGATTAGGGATATAAGGCCGGACTGGACAGCTTAGGTATCCAGCTTTAATTCTAGATGGTAAATAATGGCTATTGAAGGTTAGTATTATGTGTTTTGTCCGAATAACTTGTCCATTCTTTCGGATAGTAATGCAGCGTGCATTTATTACATCTTGTTCTTTTAAATTTGAGAGAAGCTCTTCTTTTGAGGAATATAAAAGATCTGGTTCAGATATTACACCGCGACAAGTATTAAGAGTTGGATGGGCTTTAACAGAAACAGCAAAAGTACCTATTGTAGTGCAATTGTCCAGAAGCTGTGATTGGCTGGCTGAAGAAACCTCAATCAATAAATCCCCAGACTGCAGTTTTTTAAGAGTGTGACCATCGCCAAAAACAGACTGGAATGTTTTTGCGATAAGAAAAGGTGAGGTTCTCTTGAAAGAACTATCTGAGAGGCTATCGGTACGTTTAATTACAAAAAAACGAGTAAATGAAGTATTCTGCACAATTTGTTGCTCTCCAGGAAGGAGAGAAGTAGGAGGAAGTGAAGCTTTTCCATCCATGTTAGAAAAGAACAATTCGGACCCCAGCCGCACCACCCACTACCGAGCCCAACAAGGGGATGCACATTTGTGCGCCAGTGCTAACCAGGGCCTATACGGTCACAAGATAATCCTATGTCAGTCTCCACCCTTAACGAGATGACTAGTAATTGCTCGCTCGCTTGATCCCTAAAGCCAGTGACAAAAGTCAGCTGACCAGCCGATTGATGCATACGGGACCAATATGCACCTCCCGTCTACCTGAAGCAGCGGCCAAAGCAGTGTGTTCGTTTTCCTCAACTACCAGGATCCCCCTTTCCAGGGACACGGGTCGCCACGCACGGCCAACACGTGGTGGTTTACAATTCTTCATGAGTCGATATACAGGTTGACATCGGCTCATACAAAATTGCCCTCACCTCCGAAAAGGAAACCACAATGAGAGTGAAACAAAGATGAAAGGAAGATAAGAGGAGTAAGAGGAAAAAGGAAAAGAGAAAGATCACTCAGGTGTCCCGGGGTTGTGAAACCCGTGAATACCTAAAGAAGGTATCCCCCTGGGGGTCCAACCAAAGAATGTAATTTAAGAATAGCAAATATTTCAGATGTTAAAAGTTGCATATTAATTAATACTTACATACAGAATGTATTTCAAATGTAATATTAATGAATTTATTAAGAGACAAAAAAAATTTCAATGGTAATGGATAACTGTAAGGAAACTTATGATCTTTATAGAGTCAAAAAACATAGGTGGATATAGTTATTTTATAAAATATATGTAAACAATAAAGATAGGCTTAACCCCCTCCTTCCCCCCTCCAAAAAAATGAAATTCAAAATTTCCAAAAATTTGAATAACCTGTGACATTGGTAAGTTGAAATAATCTTTCATAAACTCCAGAGTAAAATGTAGGAGAAACAGGATCTATTTTTCTACTCATAATATTGAACAAAAACTGTGCAAATATGCAAAATATTTCCAGTAATTTAAATTTAATTCATTTTTGCATAAAAGATGGTGTCACTGAAGTTATTTTAAATATTTTTATTAATTTTGTGTTACACATTTCTTTCAGGTTGAATATGACTTCTGTTATATAACAAGAAAATTTTTTTTTTATGGATTGTATTTAAGAAAATTAACTACTGAGATGGTTTTAAAGATCAAATGAAATGTTAGTAAATTTATTATTATTCCTAAAATAATTTTTACATCAAAGTGTGTTGTTTTCAATAAAATGAGTGTATTGGACAGCAACTTAATGTTTTTGTTTTTACATTATATAATTTATTTAAGAGAAACAAGCCATTTATTTATCTTCTTTTTTATAGTGATAGAAGCATTTAGTAGAGTAGATTCTCTAAAATCTTTGAATGCCTGAAATTTGCACAGTGTTTCAAATGTAAACTGTGAAACTAATATTTAAGATCGTAAAAAAAGTCTCGATTTTTAAAATTTCTATTTTATTGAGTTTTTATTTTATTCTGCAACTCTGATTAATATGAGTGAAATTGTGCTTTCTCATTCAAAAAGTATAAATTTATTTCTGAAAAAAAAAAAAAAAAAATTCAAATTGAGTTGATATTAGTGGCAATCATAATATTTGTAGCCAATACATCTACCTTTTAATCTTTTAATAGCTTTTCGAATTATTAAGTATGGATAATTATGAAATAAAACATTAATAAAAATAACTTTTCATAACTTTGTAATTTTACCTAATTGTAATCATTTGTTGGAGTGCATTATTGCATTCAAATTACTGTTTAAAAAAGGGGTACAGCAAGGCACTACTTGATTATCCCATGGATAAATTATAGATATTGCATAACTATACATATAATTTTTGTTTAAAGAGACAAAAGAACAAATAAATTAGTAGTAAAATATTAATAGAAATGCAAATAAAGAGTCAAATTAAAAATCACTTGATAACATAATTAACATGTGTGTTGTGTTTTATTTTTAATATCAAGTAAATTTGACATTTACAATCATCCATTATTGGTACTTAATTTTATAGTTTTGCAACAATTTTTTGTTCGATAAGATAATAACATAGAGCTAAAAAAATGTAAACAAGACAATGATCTAAAGCCACAAAATTCGAAAATCTACACAAACTGTGGTCAAAAGCCATGTGGATTTAAGGGATTTTATTGTATATTAAAGAATATTACGTATATAAAAATAAGATTACAAATGCATACATAAATAAGCAAAAAGTTCATCAAAATTGTTTATCAAGCTGTCATTTGGCAACAAATCTTACTTTTAAAGCAGAACTAAGCGGAACTAAAAAAAAAAAAATGTCAAAACTTCTACAGTGAAAAATTATTATAATTTTATTAAATTCATTAATAATAAATTAATTCAATCATAAATTTAAAAAAAATTAAAAAGTAATGACACATTCTTAAACAATGTACGTCATAAAATGGAATAAACTCTAGAGCTGAATTGCAGAAACGATTCCAGGAATCATGGACATACGATAAATAACTGTAATTTTCTGAAAAAGTAATGCATGGATTCATTTGATTTGATTCAATAAACATAAGGCTTGTTTAGAGAATATTTCATAATAAATTTTTAGATTTCGATGAGAGCTCTTCATTCTGATATTTGCTGTATAAACTGTAAATATGTTTACCCTTGATTTTATCTTATGTCAGTGTGATGCGTCTGGATTAAAGATGTTAGCTCCTGTTAGTTGAAAAAAATTATTTTGAATGTTTATATGATTTAATTAGAAAGTTATAAAAAATATTAGACTTGATTCAGATGTTGCATGCAGAAGTTAATTGGGTCATCAAATACTCTTTACAAGTGAGATTCGGTTTAACCTGATTTTTAAAATGATGATTGATTTTAAAACAAAAAATATATTTTATTATAAACAATTATAGGTATATTCTCTTACTATAAAAATAAATATTTCTGTTAAGAATTTATTACACTACTTTTTTTTTTTTTTTTTTTTTTTTTTTTTCTTCAAAGGCAATTTGATTCTTTTGAAAATTATGTTAATTGAGAAAATAAACTTATCTATGAAAAATCATTCAAACTGACTATGAAGTATCATTACCATAAAATAAATTCAATAGATTCTCTCAAATACATACAGCTCGGGGGTCAGAGTTTGTATGGATTTCTGGTCACTGTTTTGTTTATATTTTATAAATGGTAATTTGAATGTAATAATATAATAGAAATTTTAATGAATGCTTGCAATATAGTAAAAAAATAAAATTATGTAAAGTAATAATATAAATGATGAAAAGTAAGATTATTTCAAAAATGAATAAATTATTAAAAGTAAAATTAAAATAAATAATTAAGCAAGTATAATTAAATATGTATAATAAATATGAGATACATTTGTTTTGAATTTTTCTGTAAAACATTCTCCATAAAATTATGTTACCAATATAAAAATCATAGTTTTATTTCCAGTTCAGCCAGTCTTAATTACCAAAAAAAAAAAAAAATTATTTTGTAGAAACATTGCGACAAACAATAATGTCAGCATTATCTTGATTTTTTTTTCTGAAATAAATTTATACTTCCATGAAAAGTCAAGTTTAGTGATTTTCTCGCAAATTACATATTAAAATATATAGACTATCATTTTTTCCCCCAGTTTCATCAAAAGTTTTTGTTTTTACTGTGTAATAAAATTTTATTCATTTGTTTTATTCACAGAAGAAATCATGAAATTTAAATTTTCATAAAGTAAAAAGAGTTTGAAAACTATCCTATTCTTAAAATAACTCAAAGGAAAGATTTTTGTTTAGTGCAAAGTGAAAATTTCTTATTTATCAAAAGAAACAGGACTTATACATTATGTCGGCCAAAATATAAATTGCTAAAAACAGAGTTACCAAACTTGTTCAACATCATTATATCTATATAAAATTCTTAAAAATGGTAAATAAAAAAAGTAAATAAATAAAAAAAAAAAAAATGAACATTGACAAATAAATAACAAAAAAACATCTATATATTAAAAGAAACCCCATTTTTATTCAGCACACTCAAACAGCTCTCTGCGCTTGCGCAGATTCGTCAGCACACTCAAACAGCTCTCTGCGCTTGCGCAGATTCGTGCTTGCGCAGATCCGACAACAGAACCAATGAGAGAAGAGATAGTTACTGTCTCTAAATGTTAGCGTGGTATGCCCGCGTACATTGTTTGTGGATTTACTGTGTGCTGAGGTGACATATGTTTAAAATGTGCAATTAAATATCTGTATGGATTTTTTTATCGCAACTTAATTAGTGTGTTTTTAACATAGGATCAGAGTAATTTATTACACCTTAGATTAGTCTTTTCAACAACATAACCTGGTAAGTGAGAACCTTTTTTTTGAATGGCAATGTAACATCGGGTCGATCGAGTTTATTTATTTTGATTTTGCCCGTTTTTATTGAAGGACATAATTTAACCGTTTTTTCTTTTGCATAATACTTCTTATTTTGTTTTCAATCTTTTTTTTTTTTAAGTAATTCCTTATTGTGATCTTCATTTCTGCCATATGAAAAATACATTTCTATTTTGCCATGGGTACACTGAAGTAAAATATCCCTCTTACGATGTTCGCAAAAACTTTTCTCTGAGAGTATTTTTTTGATCGATGCTTAATTTTATATTTCATAATATTATTTATTTTGATTTTGCCCGTTTTTATTGAAGGACATAATTTAACCGTTTTTTCTATTGCGTAACACTTCTTATTTTGTTTTCAATCTTTTTCTTTTTTCTAAAGTGATTCCTTATTGTGATCTTCATTTCTGTCATATGAAAATTTCATTTCCATTTTGCCTATAGCATTTACATTTGTTGCATTATCATTTTGAAAATTGATAAAAAATAACAAAAGACAAAACATTGCAAATTCTAAATTCGTATTACTTAACTAAATAAACGTAGGTCTTGCAAAAAATAAACAAAATAATAAGAGATCAAAATAGATGCCTTATAAATAACTTACTTTTTTAAATCTGCAGCTAGAAAATATATATACATATATTTTTTTAAATTGGACATGCAAAAAACATTCTGAAATGTCTCAATCAATCACAAGATTTTTGTGGGGACTTCTACTGATTGATAATTTTTGTGGGGTTTTTACATAACTGAATGACTTTTTTTCCATGATTGATTAATGAATTTTATAATTTTTACCCCACATGACCAACTGTCAAACTGATTGACAAATTTTCTATTTTTCATGTGATGGATCGAGAAATTTTGTGATTTTTTTTTTTTTCTGATGAACAAAGAAATGTTGCATCTTTTCTCCCTGCAATTAATGGAAGTTGTTTTTTGAAATTTGTTATTTTTTTCTTGCAATCTTTTGATGTAATTTGCCGTTTTATTGAATTTATCCTTCTTTCGTGATTTTTTTTAAAGAAAATGTCGTTTTTTGTTATCTTTTTGAGAAATTTGTCTTTTTTTGCTATTTTTTGCGAAATTTACATTTTTTTGCGATTACCTAGACAAAATTTCTGTGCTTTTGAGATCTTTGGACGAAATTTGTGTCTTTTATGATACCTGGACAGTTTCGAAGAAGTTTATCGTTTTTCTCAGGTTCTTTCGATGAAATTGTCGTTTTGTCATGATCTTTCGATGTAATTTCCCGTTTTATTGAAGATCTTTTTGCAAAATTTGTTGTTTTTTCTGCAAAATTACCTTTTTTGTGATTATTTGACGAAATTTGCTTTTTTTTCAATCCTTTGACGAAATTTGCTGTTTACTCACAAATATTTGTCAAAATTTGTTGTTTTCTCACAATATTTTGAATTTTTTTTTCACAATATGTTTAATTTGCCATTTTTTAGAGATTTTTTTTTTTTTGTCAAAATTTGCTTTTTTTTTCGAAATTTTTTTTAAACGTTTTGGCAAAATTTTGATTTTTTGCAATATTTTCACGAAATTTGTTTTATTTGAGATACCTGGACAATTTTTTCTTCTGCAGTTTTTTGACAAATTTTTTAGAGATCTTTTGAAGAAATTTGTTGTTTTTTGCAATCTGTTGACGAAATTTGCTGTTTTTTTTTTTCCACATCTATTTACAAAATTTCCAGGTGTTCTTTTTTTTTGGGGGGGGGGGGTATTTTGCCAAAATTTGTTATTTTTTGTAATTATTTGCCAAAATTCATGTTTTTTTTTTTATACTTGGATTAAATTATTTGTTTTCTCAGGGATTTTCGGTGAAATTTGTCATTTTCTCACGATCTTTCGATGCAATTTGCCGTTTTATCGAAATTATCTTTTTTTTTGTGAAATTTCTCTTTTTTTTGATATTTTCAGAAATTTGTCTTTTTTTTCACCTTTTTTTTTTGCAAAATTTACCTTTTTTGTGATCTTTTAATGAAATGTACCTCTTTTTTTCATCTTTTGACAAAATGTGTTGTTTTCTCACAATCTGTTTACCAATATTTGCATTTTTTGAAGTACCTAGACAAATTTAAAGTATTTTCACGATCTTTTGACGAAATTCATGTTTTTTATTATACCAGGAAATAATTATTTGTTTTCTCAGGGATTTTAGGTGAAATTTGTCGTTTTTTCTTGCCATCTTTCAATGTAATTTGCCGTTTTATCAAATTATTCTTTTTTTCGTGATTTTTTTTTTGTGAAATTTGTTGGGTTTTTTTTTTGTTATTTTCAGAAATTTCACATTTTTTTCACTTTTTTTTTGCAAAATTTACCTTTTTTGTGTTCTTATGATGAAATGTGCCTCTTTTTTTCATCTTTTGACAAAATATGTTGTTTTCTCACAATCTGTTTACCAATATTTGCATTTTTTGAAGTACTTAGACAAATTTAAAGTACTTTCACGATCTTTTGACGAAATTCACGTCTTTTATGATACCAGGAAATAATTATTTGTTTTCTCAGGGATTTTAGGTGAAATTTGTCGTTTTTTCTTGCCATCTTTCAATGTAATTTGCCGTTTTATCAAATTATTCCTTTTTTCGTGATTTTTTTTTTGTGAAATGTGTTGGGTTTTTTTTTGTTATTTTCAGAAATTTGTCATTTTTTTCCCTTTTTTTTTTGCAAAATTTACCTTTTTTGTGTTCTTATGATGAAATGTGCCTCTTTTTTTCATCTTTTGACAAAATATGTTGTTTTCTCACAATCTGTTTACCAATATTTGCATTTTTTGAAGTACTTAGACAAATTTAAAGTACTTTCACGATCTTTTGACGAAATTCACGTCTTTTATGATACCAGGAAATAATTATTTGTTTTCTCAGGGATTTTAGGTGAAATTTGTCGTATTTTCTTGCCATCTTTCGATGCAATTTGCCGTTTTTTCGAATTTATCCTTTTTTTGAAAATTTGTTGGTTTTTTTTTTTCATTTTTCTTTTTTTTTTTTTTTTTTTTGTTTTTTTTTTTTTCAGAAATTTGTCAACATTATGTAAATGCTATAGGCGAAATAGAAATGAATTTTTCGTATGACAGAAATGAAGATCACAATAAGAAATTATTAAAAAAAAAAAGATTGAAAACAAAATAAGAAGTGTTATGCAATAGAAAAAACGGTTAAATTATGTCCTTCAAAAACAAGGGCAAAATCAAAATAAACTCGATCGACCCGATGTTACATTGCCTATCAATAAAAAAGTTAGTTCTCACTTACCAGGTTATTTGTTGAAAAGACTAATTTACTCTGATCCTATGTTAAAAATATACTTATTACATTGCGATAAAAAATTCCATACATATTTTTAATTGCCTATAGAATGAGTCAATAAACATATGTCACTCAGCACACAGTTCAATGGGTACACTGAACTGCAGTATTCCCATCGTAAGATTACCCAGAAAAGACATTCTGAAATGTCTCGATCAATCACAAAATTTTTGTGCGCTTTTTTACATAACTAAATTACTTTTTATCCATGATTCATTAATGAATTTTATAATTTTTACCCCACATGACCAACTGTCGATTTTTTTATTTTTTTCTTCGACTGATTGACAAATTTTCTATTTTTCATGTGATGGATCGAGAAATTTTGTGATTTTTTTTTTTTTTTTTCTGATAAACAAAGAAATGTTGCATCTTTTCCCCCTGCAATTAATGAAAGTTGTTTTTTTCTCACAATCTTTTGATGTAATTTGCCGTTTTATCGAATTTAACCTTTTTTCAGACTTTTTTGAGAAATTGTCGTTTTTTGTTATCTTTTTGAGAAATTTGTTGTTGTTCTTTTTTTTTTTTTTTTTGCTATTTTTTGCAAAATTTACCTTTTTTTGCGATTACCTAGACAAAATTTATGTGCTTCTGAGATCTTTGGACGAAATTTGTGTCTTTTATGATACCTAGACAGTTTCGGAGAAGTTTATCGTTTTTCTCGAGTTCTTTCGATGAAATTGTCGTTTTGTCACAATCTTTCGATGTAATTTCCTGTTTTATTGAAGATCTTTTTGCAAAATTTTTTGGGTTTTTTTGTGAAATTTACTTTTTTTGTGATTATTTGATGAAATTTGCTTTTTTTTTTTTTCAATCCTTTGACGAAATTTGTTGTTTACTCACAATCATTTGTCAAATTTGGCTTTATTTTTCGAAATTTTTTCATGAAAATTGCCAATTTTTTTTAGACGCTTTGGCAAAATTTTGATTTTTTGCAATACTTTCACGAAATTTGTTTTGTTTGGAATACCTAGACAATTTTTTTTTTTTTTTTTTTTTTTTGCATTTTTTTGACAAATTTTTTAGAGATCTTTTCATAAAATTTGTTGTTTTTTGCAATCTGTTGACAAAATTTGCTGTTTTTTTTTCACATCCATTTGCAAAATTTCCGGATGTTTGTTTGTTTTTTTTTGGGGGGGGGGGGGGTATTTTAACGAAAATAGCTATTTTTTGTGATTATTTGCCAAAATTTGCATTTTTTATGGTACCTAGAGAAATTTTTGTACATAGTAAATGATTTCTAGCATTTTTTTTAAAAAACTTTAACAGTAGAAAAATAATCTTCAAACATTTTCAAGAGTTTGTGACGTGTGTCGCAGCATTGCACCGATTCTGTGCCCAGGATCATGTCATGTTGGTGTTACGTTGGTAAATGGAAAAGCTTATTGAAATTTTTAAGAAATATTAATTTTTTTTATAGCGGCAAAATACTTTTTTTTCTTTAGTTCTTTCATATTGTTGCCGTCAAGTTTTGACGGGTTTCACCTAGCCAGAATAAATATCATTAATTTTTTTAATATGTGAAATCGACATGTATTTTTGATTTATGAAAATGTAATAGAAAAGTTAGTTGAAATTGCAAATGTTTATTTGTTGAATGGGGTGGGTAATGTAAAAACAAATTAACCACTGAGAGGATCATTGTTACAGTTGTTGCTAAATGGCAAACTATAATTTGTCTTATTTTGCTGCGAAGTAAGTGAAGTATGTATATTTTGTATGAAATGAGAAATGACGGTAATTTATGGTTTATTCATGTCATGTACAATTTATTGGTGTTGTATTTGTAAATGGAAAATTATCGAATGAGAGAGATTCTAATTCTATAGCAGCATGTTTGAATGTAACTCTGCCAATTGCAGGTCATTTGCCTGGATGTAAAATGCAGGTTTTTCTTTTATTTATTGAAATTTTTGCTGAAGATTAGTCATTAAAAAATCCTTTAATAGCTGGAAAATACCTTTTATTTCTGTGGTGCCGTCAAGTTTTGACGGGTTCCATCTAGTAAAAAATAAAAATGAACTATAAAAAAAGAAAAAAAAAACTATAAAAAAAATAAAAGTGAACTATAAAACTAAAATAAAATGAACTATTAAAAAAACCCCCAAAACTACAAAAAATAAAAAAGAACAATTAAAAATTTCCCCATAAACTATGTTAACTAAACTATATTACATATAATTATCATTGCATTATAGTTCTTATTAGCTGTGACACATCCTATGTAGTTGTCTTAAAGGTTAATGTAATTAATATAATTGGAGTTATGCTTAATGCACTTAAACTAGACAGGCCGGGATAATACATAAGAATTCTGTTACACTTGGCGAGTTACGATCATTTGAATTTATTACTTTACTACTTTAATGTTCACAAGCAATAAATTCAAAAAATTAATTTTAAGTTTCTTAAGTAAAAACTCAAAACATCGTTTTTACTGTGCGTGTTAGTTACTTACCTGATAGTTGCTATTCAATTACCAAGCATTCAGTTTACCAGAGTGCCGAACATTTTAAATGACTATAAATGTCAGAAAAAATGAAAGTTAAGACACATAAAAAATTTGTGCCATTATACGATCAAATCACAAGTTTTAAAATTTTCGATAGATAAAAAACTAAAACCTTCTTTCTAATAACTATTTTTACCGTTAATTTATTTTAGTAAAGAAGATGGATCAGTAAATTGATTTTAAAAATTTATAATAGTTACAAAATACACTCAATACTGAAGCAAAGAGCGATCCTTCGCATGACGCCAACACAATGAATGAATCAAGACAAGCGATATCATTAATGAATCCATAAATAATTTCAATTGACAAAATAAAATTTACTTATAAAAAAGGCAGTAGAAAATATTAGTCGAAATTCGTGAATCTAACGCTTAAAATATTTCCTCCGATATAATATTTGAACAATTTCAGTATTCTCGATATCATTCCTTTTCGAATGAAAGAATGACTTCTTTAAAATGAATCATGATGTAAACATTCTCGATTCATTCTTACGTTGGCGTCTTGTGTCTCTCTCTCTATTCGTAGTATCAGGTAACTTTTAAAGCATCAGTTTATTAATTTTACTCTATTTACTGAAATAAGTTCATGCTAACATAATTTCTTTGGTTAATCTTCTATTGAAATTAAACAATTTGCGGTTTGATAACGTGACTACTCGAAGTTATCTTTCACGACTTTAATTTTTCTATAGTTTTTTAAAGCATTATAAAAATGTCTTAGAGCAAATAACTTATTTATTTATTTATTTTTATTTTGTTCAGCGAATGTTATTCGAATTTAAATTTCGAAATAGCAAATTGATTTGATTTTTTTTCTTTTTCTTTCTTTTTTTTTTTCTTTTTTTTCTTTCTTTCTTTTTTTTTTTTTTTTTTTTTTTTTAAGCATTTAAAATTAAAACTTTGGCTAACTGAAAAGAAGACATAGACTGAATTTGGTTGTATTCTGTTCTATTGATTTAAAATATTTTTCATATAATTGATATCATACTGAAGAACCCAGTGGCGTAGCTACGATGGGTGACACCCGGGGCGGATGTAAATGGTGTCACCCCCACCAGCATGATGTCACCCCCCCAATCTATTATTTTTCTTCAATCAAAATTTTGCGTTGTTATAACAAATGAGCATATCATTCCTTAATTACCTTTCGTCTTTCTGAATTAAAAAAAACAAAAACAGGAGCGATTTATTATTTATTCCATAGCCCACAGAAGTCGATGCAGTGTCTATATGTCGAAGAAAAGTCTTCTTTTAAAATTTGCTTTTCGCTACCCATTCGTTGGATGGGTTGTTTTTTGTTCCCTGTTTCACATGTTATTTAGACACCCCATTCTGTATAAAATTTCACATTCTCAAAGAAAAGAAAATTAACTCTGATGCGTCGTGTACTACAAATTTCATTTTCTTTGAGAATTTTATTCCCAAATTTTATAATATTATGTGTATACATTTGCAAATAAAGATTGGGTGTCACCCCTTAGAGGGTGACACCCGGGGCGGACCGCCCCCTCCGCCCCCAGCTAGCTACGCCACTGGAAGAACCTATATAAATTTATCAAAATTTACATAAACTAATGAAACAATTCAGGAAGCTAAGAATATAATCTGAAATTTCAATATCTTCATAATAACAGATCTGTTGCTAAGGGGTACTGTGGTTTCACAATTAAAAAAATAATAATAAAACGTGTTTTGTTGTTTTATAAAATTTTAAAAAATGGCGCTTTTCTATTCTTGTGTTAGAAAGATACTCTGTGCCAACAATGTTTATTATTACAACATTTTATTTATTTATTGTAACTTGAATCTTTTATAGTTGCCATATTAAAGTCAGCTGCAGAAGTATTTATTATGCTACATACGAATTATTTCATATGATGTAGCATTCTAGGTTTTTTTTTTCAGTTGGAACAAATTTTGGAAATTCATATGTTATAATGTGCTTTTTTTTCTATGTCAATACTTTTTTCATTGCATTCATTAGTTAAAATTTCCTGTTGAAAAAATGTGATAAGCATGGAGTACTTGGAGCAGCAAAACACTAGAGTAAACTTACAAATCACCTACTAAAATCAGGTTTTCCATCAAGATAGGACTAGGCAAACTAATTGTGTTTAAATGAATATATCAAATTTTAACTAATTCTGGAATTTCAGTTGTGAACTTGATGAGTTGATTGTTTGTATTGCCGCTTTCCACTATATGATCACCATAATGTTAAATATTTTTACATTCCTAAAATTTGCTAAGATGTTTTGTTATCAATATAATTTTAAAGTCTTTCATTTCATATGGTAATTTCAACACTTTGTATTCATTGTCTGAATCAGTCACTTCAAAGTATTATTATGAATCTGTGACAAAAAGTGGTACTTTTCAGTTCGCCAGGTGCAAGAGTTATATATCTGTACACATACTGGGTGTCCAGTAAATAACTGACCCATTTTGAACTTAAATAACTAATAAGATAATAATGTGCGGTTTGCGATATTGTTATTAGAAAATCAATAAATTTTTAAATATGTACTTTGTTAATATAGTTCAAATTTCAGAAAAAACATTGCGCTGGCGGTAACAGGCTGTTTGAATAGAGACATGACTCTAATTTTCATAAATATGAGATTTTCAGCTGAATCTGAATCTATATGTTGAATTGACTCTCGAATCAGCTTCAGAAATAGGGTATGTTGGTTGGAAAGTGATTTAAAATAATATTTATGATTGAACCATCTGTATTATACTTCACCTCCCCAGTCTTGAGACTGAGATATTATTTTAAATATTATATTACATTAACAAAGTGCATATTTTAAAATTTATTCTAATAACAATACAGCAAGCCATGCATTTTTATCTCAAACAGTTTTTTTGTTATTTACATTCAAAATGGGTCAGTCATTTACTGGACACCCGGTATATATATAGATGTATATATTTGCGATACTTGTCAAAAATGATAAAATACCCTGACAGAAAAAATTTGACATATTACAAGCCATGCTGATCATGGATCAACTTTTTGTATGCCTTATTGTTGATACTGTGGAATGATTTAACTATTTTAATTCCACCAAAAAACATTTGCATATCATAATAAACCAGGGTTCGCCCAAGTGGGCCCACTTGAAAAAACCCATGATAAAATCCATTGTGGGTTTTTTCCAACTTTTTCATGATTTTACAATGGTATCATTATTTAATCTAGGGTATCAATGCAAAGATAAATGCCAATTTAAATATATGTCAAAAGAACCAGATTTAAGAGTAATTTATAAGCATTTATAAAATGATCAAAAAATAAATTAGCTGTAAAGAAGGGGGGGAAAAGTTTTCTACTTATATTTTATTAGAAATTAATGAAAGAAATAAATTTAGCATATTTAATTTAAAGCAGGGTTGTTATGATTTTGCCCAACTCTTAAAACCAACTGGGTTTTTTCAAATTTCAACTTTAAATTATGTAAGGTTAATATTTTAATATTATTATTATTAAGATCTTAATGCTGATATTAAGATATATTTTTTAATAACAATACACCACTCATAAAGTTTTTCTCCCCACCACAAGGAGATAAAAATATCTTAATTCTCTCAATGAAAAAATTTAAAAGAAATAATTGTAACTTAATTTTTTATGTATCACAAACATGAAAACAAACTTTTTCCCATAAAAAAACTGATATATTCTATGTTATGTTATACAATTGAAACTCATAACAAAATACCACATATCGTGGGAATCCTAATTTATTGAAGTAGCTATGTAAAATTATTTGGTTTATTCTATTTATTAGTTATAATAAAAAATACTTACTAATTCTGATTTAGCATTAGTATTAATATAGTATTTTAATGATAATTTCATTTGCAAAATTATTACTCATAATAAATTTTTGTAAAAGCAAAATGTAATTTGATCATCATTTATTTATATATATTTTTGTAAATATTTCAAATTGTATTTGGTAGTAAGTACATTTTTTTCAAACATTCTGAACCTTCTTCGTTAACTCAAAAAATCCATTTATAGCTGGCTTAATATATCCTTAATGCAAGAAACTAGTCATATCAGACACAAATCTACCTTTTAAATTAACTTTATTTTTTAATATATATACATTTTGTTGATTCATTCTTAATGCAAAATTATACCCAGGTTTCACTGATACATGAAGAATTTAGCTATTATGTATATGAAAATTTAAAGTAAAAAAAAAAAATTCAATAAAACCCGAAAAAGCCCAGGTTATTTCAGAAAAACCCGAAAAAACCCCGGGTTTTAGACTAGTGGGCCCAGTGGGTTGGGCTTTTTAAAAAAAAACCGGGTTTTTTCAAACCCTGTAATAAACTATGCTACTAGATATGTTTGGGCTTTCCCTTCAAAGAGTGTTACCTCATAAAGTTATATTAATTGCTTAAAACAAGTATTTAACATTCAAACTCCCCAACAATTGTTTCCTTTTAATAAATTTCTCAATATATAGGCACTCCCAAAAAGTCTTAAGTGATAGAAATGCAGCTTCTACTTCATCAAGATTAAAAAAATTCCTGTTGAAACATAATGTTAAGCAACATTTAACCTCAGCACACCATCCCCAAATGAATGAAAAGTATGACCATGTAAATCAGACAATAGTTACTAGATTAAAGTGTAAAATAAATTCTACAAACTCCAAAGTTCCTTAGACAGAATTTTGACAGAAGTAGCTAATGAATGCAATAATACATCCCATTCTATAACTAAGTTTAGTTAAGTTTATTTAAGTTTTATTAAATAATAAATTAATTTAACTTTATAAAATTTAAATTTAATGTGGATTTTAAATTAAAATTAATATATAGACAAAATAAAATATAACAATAATGGAAAATTTTTCCTCAACCATAATAATAAAGATAAGTCCCATTTCCATGCAATAAATTGTGGTTTTTTGTTTGATTGAAAAAAGATGATAGCATAACTATGCTGAATTGTTGATGGTTTCTTTTAACCAACACTCTTGTTCCTTTATTCTTTAGTACAGTAAAAGTTCTATAATCCGCACAAGTTGGAACCAAAGGTTGTGCGGATTATGGAATATTGTGGATTATCGAGTATTAAGGAATATATGTCCTTATATTATTCCTAGTCAGCATTTTAGTCTAATAATCAGTATAATATGAAAAGATAAATAGAATAATAAATTATTAGATTTCATATCTCAAAAACTATCTTTTTAAAGTTATTTTATTAAAAAATTAATATATATGTGCATTTAAATAAAAATAATTATATATATTCCGTAATACAGCTTATTTTTTACTGTTAATAAAATAAAAGAGTTAAATTAAAAAAAAAAATGTAGAGGTTTTATTATGATTTTTTTTTAATTATTTGTTTTAAAAAATAATTTTTCGATCACGAATTTGTAAATTTTTTAAAATGTTTATTTCACTGTTTACATTCATAAAGTAATGCGGATTCTTGATCTTCGACTGTATGTATTTTTATTGTGTATATTTTCATACCTTATTCACTAATATGGATGAGACATTAATTACATATTCAAGAGATTATTGATATTTGAATTTTAGTGACAATATAAAGATTAAATCTTTTTTCCTAAATTATTCAATGAAACTTATCTCATAAAGATACATTACTATTTCACATCAAAACCCTAAAATAAGGAAGTTTTATTTCAGGTATGCCAGACTTAATAACCAAAAGTCTTGATTAATACATAAATATATTTGGTAAGAAAATTGTGATTACCAATGATATCAGCAATATCATTGACATCAGAATTTATAGCTTTTGTCACAGTAAAATTGTGAAGATTTATTTCCACACATTCATCTTCAGTCTTCACATATTTTTCAATTAAAATATCTAAGAATTCACGTTTCTAGTTTCTGTAAGAATAACATCAAGAAATTCATTTGGGCATTTATACATCTTTGAAATAAATTAGTTTTACACTCAAAAGAACTAACATAACCAAAAAGTTTTGTCCTCGACAAGCCTTTTCAAATATTTTGTAGATTTTGCCGGCAAAATAATAATTACTTTTTACAACATCAAGTAATATAACATGTCTCAATCTATTCAATATTTAAACTCAAAGTATTCAGTTTATATAATTTATCAATAATCTCAAGCAATTTTAACAAATATTTAAGTAAAATTTTATCAAAGTATAAATTCAGCAATACAGTAGATTCCTTCAAATCTGCACAGCTTTTGACCAAAGATTGTGCGGATTTTAGCATTTTGCGTATTTCTCGTCATGGATTTGTTTGCATTTTTAAAAAGTAATTTGAATGTAATTAATAATGTAATCAAAACTATAACAAATGTTTACAATATTATAAAATATTAAAATAAGTAATAAATTAAAATAATAAAAATTTAGATAATTTTTTAAAGGAATAAAATATCAAAAGCAAAGGTCAAGTTAATACTCAATAATGTATGATTAAATATTCATTATAAAGATTAAATACATTTTTCCCGAATTATTCAATGAAACTTGGCTCATAAAGGTACATTACTAATTCACATCAAAATCATAAAATATAAAGTTTTATTTCAGGTTTAACCTGACTTAATAATCAAAAAAGCTTGATTAATATATATATATATTTGGTAAGAAGATTGTGATCATTAGTGATGTCAGCAATATCTTGAATTTTTTTAGAAATTATTTAATATAAAAATTATTCTACCCTCATGAGAAAACATGAATTCAGTAATATTAACAAAAATTACAAATTAAAATTTGTATGGAATTGATTGAAAACTAAAAGTCGAATTTTGTACCTATATCTGAACTGAATATATCATTGTTTATATCTGTAAATTATGTGTGGATTTTAGGATTGTGGAGTCTACTGTACAGAAAGTTGTTTATCAGGAATATTACAGCATTGTTCGATGAAAATCTGGTAAAAAGATAAAAGTCAGTGTTTTGTGTGCTATATATTTTGTGAGAGAATCTTGGGATGAAATTTCTAAAAATACGATTGAAAAATTCTTTCAGAAAGCAAGATTTCCAGACACACAAGTGAAAAATGATGAAGATATTACCCCTTCAGAAAAAATCATGTATGTAGAGACATCACTCCTGAGACAGACTTAAACGATTATGTCTCACATGATGATGGACTCTCTACCAATACTATTGAAGTTAATAAAATAGTTAATTTGTCAAAATGAATAAATAGAGATTCTGATGCAGATATCAATAATGGAGTTCCCATTAAAACTGCAATATGTATTCTCATGACTTTCATGGCTTGGAAACTGAAAAGATACTTAATGCAGCAGGGCTTAAATGACTCGAAATTTTCTTCTCTCCATAAAATCGAAAAACAATTTTTTAGTCAGAAATCAAATCAATTCTCAAGTGTCTATTACACAGTTCTTTAAAATTTAAAATAACTAATTATTGTGAAGTTGTTTGCTGTATTTTTAGCTGCTGAATAAAACACAAACAATTTCTTATTAATGGATATGTTTGGTTAGTGGCTTATTACCATAAAATACCATATAATACTCGTAGACATCAAATGTTATTATATACAGTAGACTCCCTCAAATCTGCAGAGCTTGGGACCAGAGGTTGAGCGAATTTTAGAATTTTGCAGATTTCTGGTCATTGCTTTGTTTACACTTTTTAAATAGTAATTTGAATGTAATTATTGATGCAATTGAAATTTAAAAATCAGTCAAATTCTGTCCCTAATTCTAAACAGAAAGTTTCATTGTTTATATCTGTAAATTACGTGCAGATTTCAGAGATTTGTGTGATTTTAGAGTTGTGGATTTGAGGGAGTCTACTGTTGAATATTGAATATGGTGTTAAAAGGTTGTCCAGAAAAAATAAATTACTCATAATCTGCTTAACCTCTAGCTCACACTTGTGCGGATAAAAGATCTTTGCCTGTACTTACATAGTATTTATAAATGTAATACCTTAAAAATATCTGTTTGTTTATGCTATTATTTTAGCACAATCAAACTGATTCATAACTTTATTATATGAATTGAATATTTTGCAATTGAGCGAAAAATTGCTCAATCAAACCCAGATCGTTGGCTTACAGGACCAATGCTTTACCATTTATGCTAACTTGGCAACACCTGACGGGCATTTCTCACTCAGATAACCTTATTGGTCATAACATCTGGTCTGTCGTTTCGATGGCTTGAAAGAATAAACTGCAGGTAGAGGAACTCCAGATAATGATGGGTATGTAGATATACTATTACTTTAACACAATGCAATTGATTTGTAAATTTATTATTATACGAGTGACAATATTGTTGAATATTGACAAACAGTTAAATGAGCAGTGTCGATCTCCTCTTATCATGTGTTCATTTAGTTCTCTTTTAGACAGAGATTTTTTCGGTTCTTGAGGTCGAATCAACTGCTGTTGAAACATGTGTTATTTTAAATGTGACATAATTTTCACTTATTTTATGTTTCATCTTAATATTTATGTGTACATAAATTTTTTAATAGAAAGAAAATATGGTACACTCCCTCAAATCTGCACAGCTTAGGACCAGAGGTTGTGCAGATTTTAGAAGTTTGTGAATTCCTGGTCATTGCTTTGTTTGCATTTTTTAAACAGCATTTTGAATATGCAATACAATTAAAATTATAGTGAATACTTGAAATATTATAAAATACGGTAGACTCCCTCAAATATGCAACTCTAAATTTTGCTCATCTTTACAGAGTAAACAATGAAACTTTCATTTCAGATGTACGAGCAAAGTTGTAGGTTTTTTTAGTTTTATTTCATCCCATATGTATTTTCATATGTAATTCATAATAATATAAATGAACTTGCTATTTTCTATGAAATGAGCATATATAAATTTTTTTAATCAAGCTATTGCTGATAACAGTTGCAATCACAATCTTTTGACCAAATATATTTATGTACCCTATTAATCAAGCTTTTTTGTTTATTATTACAATGATTTTAATGTAAAGTAATAGAGAATACTTTTCGTAAGAAAAGTGTCATAGAATAATTCATGGAAAATAAGTTGCATCTTTTTTAAGCAAATTCAAATATAAATTATTAATTTTATTTGCATGACCTTTACTATATTAATATTTCAATCAGTTTTTAGTTTTCTTACTTTTTATCCTTTTAGTTTATTATTTCACTTAATTCTTTTAATATTTTACTACATCATAAACAGTCATTCTAATTTTGATTGCTTTATTAAATTCAAATTGCTGAGTAAAAAATATAAACTAAGCAAAGATCAGAAATCTGCAAATTCTAAAATCTGCACAACCTCTGGTCCCAAGCAGTGTGGATTTGAGAGAGTTGACTGTATTAATATAATTTAAGTAAAGTAGCAATAAATTAAAATGATAAAAAAAAATAATTTTTAAAATGATTAAAAATAAAGGTAATAGTTCTTAATGTATAATTAAATATGCATAATAAAGAGAGATGTATTTTTCTTAAATTATTAAATGAAATTTCCTCATAAAGACATGTTATTAATTCGCATCAAAATTATAAAGTCAGGAAGTTTTATTTCTGCTATAACCAGTCTTAAAAATTAGAAAAGTTTGTTAGATGCATTAAATATATTTGAGTAAAGGATTGTGATTACTAGTGATAACAACGACATCTAGATTTTTGCTTAGAAAAAAAATTATTCTTCCTCCATGAAAAAGACAACAGTGGTTACTTTCTCTTTTTTAAGAAGATTTTTTTTATTGAAGTTTGATTACAATTACAGTAGACTCCCTCAAATCCGCACAGCTTGGAACCAGAGGTTGTGCGGATTTTAGAATTTTGTGGATTTCTGATCATTGCCTTGTTTACATTTTTTAAACATTAATTTGAGGGCAATTAATACTGTAATCGGAACTATAATTAATGCTTACAATATAATAAAATATTAAATTAAGTAATAAAGTAAAATAATAAAAACTTTGATTTTTTTTAAATGATTAAAGTACTAATAGCAAAGGTCAAGTTAATAATCAATAGTGTATGATTAAATATTCATTATAAAGATTAAATGTATTTTTTCAAAATTATTCAACAAAATTTGCCTCATAAAAGTACATTACTAATTCACATCAAAATCATAAAGTAAGGATTTTCTTTCCAAGTTTAGCCAGGCTTAATAACCAAAAAATCTTGATTAATGCATAAATATACTTGGTAATAAGATTGTGATTACTAGCAATATCTCAAATTTTTTCCAAAAAAAAAAAAAATATATATATATATTCTTCCTTCATGAAAAAAACATGAATAGAGTATCGTAAAGAAAATTACAAATTAAAAAATATATGGAATTCATACAACACTAAAAAAATAAAATTTTGTCCCAATATCCGAACTGAAAGTTTCATTGTTTACATCCATAAAATATGTGCAGATTTTAGAGAGTTGCGGATTTCTGGTTTGCGGGAGTCTACTGTATATACATTAATAGAAATGCATGTTTAATTTAATCATCTACAAATGTTCTAGGTGAACTGCATTATATTTAGGGTTTTTATTATTTTGATGTTCTGAGAATTGTTGTGAGATATACAGCATAACTTAAACTACAATTTTAAAAAATAATGTTATGCATAAAATGTGGATATTTTTTAATCAGTATTCTGAAGCTTTTAATATTATATTTTTATTAAATGAAGAATTGATTTAAAAAGAATTGTTCTTATGACAAAAATCAAATCTACAAACTAAATCTTACAAACTAAACGGATTTATAAAATTTACTTTCATTAAAATTATACCTGGTTATCCCTGTAAAATTTTAATGTTTCATTGAAATCTCAAAAGTTACCACATAATAATTAAAAAAAAACTGTGCTATTAAAGCAAAAAATGAGCCAAAACCAATAAGTGAAAAGAGATCAAAATATTGCAAAAAACACTTTCAACATATTCTAACGGTTATATTTTGGTTGAAAAAATTAATTTTTATTTACAAAGCAAGTAAAATATCGATTCAATGGATATATGCTGAGCTCTTAAAAAACTGACAAAACTATGTTAAAATTTCATTAAAAAGTAATACCGTATTTTCGGGCGTATGCGCCGCAACCACCGTAAGCGCCGCACCTCCGAAAATGCATTAAAATAAAACAAATATTCATCAGAAGCGCCGCACCGCCGTATGCGCCGCACTTACGAAAATACATCAAAATGTTAAAAATTGCGTTATGTTTAGTGTTTTTTCGCGTTTTTTCTAACATTTGTAATATAAATCTAATTTCAAATTTAGTATATTTTGTATGATAAAATTAAATTTGAATTCGTGCAGCCTTTTTTTCGCGATTTTTTAATACGTTTTTTATAGTTTGTAACGAGGCTTGCAAGGTTTTATCGCGATATTTGACAAAATTTGCAAGGTTTTATCGCGATATTTAACGGAATTTGCAGGGTTTCATCGCGATTTTGACGAATTTGCAGTTTTTTCGCGATACTTGAAAAAATTCGCGTTTTTTATGGGGATGAGCAAAGGATGAATCATGAAGAATTGAATGAATTATGAATATTTGAATGGAACAATGTAAGATTGTTCTGGATGGCCTAGTTGCATATCAACCGTACGTCCAGTCTAGAGGTGGTTTGTCAATGTAAGACATTAGGGATATTTGTATGACAAATGAATCATGAATTTTGATACTTGAAGCAATACTTGAAAAAAATGCGGTTAAAAAAAAGTAAATTCTGTCGAAAAAGCGAAGAAAAAAGGAGAAACTTGTAAAAAAAGCATAAAAAGAATGAAATCTATTAAAAAAATCTCGAAAAAACACACATTTCATCAAAGACTCATGATCCATTCATTTCATCATGATTCACATCATTCTCATTCGCCTTTGAGAACGGATTGAATCATGCTGAAATGAATGAATCGTGAATCTTTTATGAAATGTTCGTTTTTTTAGATTTTTTTAATAGATTTCATGCTTTTTTTCAAATTTCTCCTTTTTTCTGCGTTTTTTCGCCTGAATTTACGCGTCTTTCCGTTTTTGTCGTTTATTTATAGATACGACATATTTTTGTTTTTTCTAACTTTTTTTTTACAATTCTTTTGGACGTTCTTTTTGGCGAACCTTCGAGAAATTCACGATTTTTCCTCGATCTTTTGACATAATTTATGTTTTTAGAAAATTTTTGACATATTTCGCGTTTTTACTGCAATCTTTCGTCGAAATGTGGGTTTTTTAGCGATACTTCGGCGAAATTCAATCATTTCCCGCGAACCTTTGATAAAAGTCGTGTTTTTTTCTCCCGATCCATTGATAAAATTCTTGCTTTTTCTGCGAATGATTGACAGAAATTAGGCTATCATTTGTCGAAATTCGCGATATTTTTTATGCTTCGCATTTTCTTCCTGATGATTGACTTTCCCAATTTTCAGAAAAATTTCAATCAGTCACCTCTGTCATGAATATCGCTGCAAGGAAAAAAAAAATATATCGTATCCGCCGCCCCGGCAGAAGCGCCGCAGTAAGCATAATTTTAACTTTTAAACTCGTATGCGCCGCGGCGCTTACGCCCGAAAATACGGTAAATATTCCTTATATATATATTGAAAGAGATTTTAAATTGTACAGCTGAAGTCTGTAAAAGTAATCTCGAATTAAACCAAAGCATTATGAATTTTCTTATTTTAAAAATATATCTAAAAGACTGGAAAATTTGTTCATTTATATTAATTACCAAAAGATGACGTCAAAACAACATTTAAAATCTAAAATTACTTGATCATCCAGTTAATCTCAGATTATGAATAATCGATAACTTAGTTAATCGATAATTAAAGTTGTTCGTTCTTATAAAAAACATTTGAACCCCAAAAACTCTTGATATAGCACGTCTAGACTATCATTTGTTCATTATTTGTATTCTAGACGATATACTTCTGATAAGGATGCTGCTGTAATGTACGATGATACGTTGTCAAGTTTTTTTTTGCCAAAGACGAATTCAAACATTTTGAGTAATGAAACAATTCATTTTTCATAAAAACTTTTTTTTTTCTTAAATTGAAAGGGATATTTTTCTTAATTCTTGAAACCAGTAGTAACATTCGATAGATGTGAGAAAGTAAAAAGTCTGAAAAAGAAATTTCTATTGCAGCAGTTTTATTGATTTGATTCATTCGTCACTTAAAGTCAGTCACCGTGATTCATTCATGCCGTTGGCGTCTCTTGGAACTTGAAGGACTTAAAAATCTCTGTTAATAGTCGGCCAGTTTTTGAAATATAATGACCTGTAGCGATATAACGAAAGTGCGTTTTTAGAATTTAATGACCTACTCTCTTTACTAAATATAAGCTAATGGTAAGGTATGTTTCTCTTGCTTACTCTTTGACCAAAGATAAAAGTATTCTCAACTGTTAATGATTATTAACAGGTAAAAACTTTTAATTTTAGTTCAGACTTCTATAGGAACACCTAAGGATCTGATCTACATAAAAAAAGAAAGAATACATTTTAGAATTCTATTTATTATAATTTGTTTTCTGTGGATGGGTAATTTGGGGTATGGTTAGGCTTAGTGTAAGTATTGTTTGATAGGCACACATTTTTATTTCTGCATTTACTTTAATAAATGTCTAATGCTTTATATTTAAGGAACAGATGGCTTTATATTATAATAAAATGATTTAAAAAACATATTTATAGCTCAAGGAAATGTAATTTTAATGTTGTAAAACAATTTATCGTACATTTTATTTTCTGAATGTAGTTTAGAAAGAGTAGAATGATAAAAAAAAAAGAAAAAGTGTTATTATTGATAGTGACAAATATGAAAAACGAAAAAAAAAAAAAACTTAAGAAAAAGAAGCCACAAAATGCAGCGTAATTATGAAAACAAAGAAGGTAAAAGTCAATTTAAAAGAAATAAACTAGGTTCATGATAGGAAGTTAAGTACTGTACAAAAAGTTGGACATTATTTCTTTATTTTAAATAACATGTAAAAAAAAAAAAAAAAAAAAAAAATGTGTGTGCATTTGTACAGTTGTGGAAAACAAAAATAAACACCCTGTACTTATACCTCAACAAATTATCTTTGAGGAAAGTTACTGATATTGAACAATTGAAAATAAAGTCTACTTTTAAATAATTTTGATAAAATTTGATTAGGGGGGGGGGCACCCGCACATGAAAATGAACCCTAACATTCTCTTTTTCTATAGCAGTACACAATTCTGACAGCATAAATGACTTAACACCTTTCTATTTGCCTAAAAAAGAAATTTTTGTGCAATTTGTATGATAACTTTCTGACTTTCTGAGAAATTATTTATAATGAACATATTTCAGGAGCTGTACCTGAATTGAAGTTCAGTACTTGACTGTTTATCAAGAGAGCCGTCTTCTTGGTAAAGACACATTTCACACAACTGAATCTTTCCTCAATCTATAGTTTATGATTAAAATGTCTGTGACAGACAGACATGGGAATGATCTTTTGATGATTCTGTTTTTATTTTTTAAGTACAAATTACAACAAACATTTGACTGGTTTTATATTTATAACTCTCATTACATACTTATTCTGCATTTGTTAGTGTAACTTAGTAGTAAATAAATGCATACGGTAGGGGTGGTAAATAAAGTGATAGCATATAAATGTATATTATTTACTATATTGTTTACATATAGTAAATAATATAGCATATAGTATACATATTATATACTATTTATTACTAACAGTTCTTTGGAACCAATTGTGTTTAGAATGGTGCATGGCCAAAGGTGATCGGCATTTGCAATTTTAGAGATTTAGTTAAATATCTAGAAAAATACACATGGAATAATTCTGAAAATCTAAGTGTGCAAACAGAATAGTACATGTCATAAATTTCCATGAAGAGTTTTTCCTTAATATCCCATATTGAATCGTCAACAAGTTGAAAAATAACGAAGATCTTTTGCATAACCCTGTCAAAATTATTGTAGCAAAAGCATCAAAACTGCAGGTTATATTTATATGGCTTATTGTAATAAAATGTGCTCATTTTCATGAGGATATCATGTATGTACGCTGAGAAATTAAAGTTTTTATAAAAACAGTCCAAATTTTTTCAAGTTTTTTGTTTATAATTTGCAGAGTTCTTAATGTAAAAAATTTTTGGTAAATACCTTGGCAATATAGTTTATACAAACATATAAAAAATATGCTAGATACTTTTATACTTTATTATTATTAATTGTATTTCATATTTTATATATTTATTATGCATGTAAAATTAAAGCATAAAATTATATTACAAATGGTCATATATATATATATATATATATACAGTCAAAGATCTATAATCCGCACAAGCTGGGACCAAAGGTTGTGCGGATTATAGAGTAAATAGGATTATGCATCATTTTATTATTCTTATACAGCATTTTAATTTTATAATCAGTATAATATGGAAAGATAAATATGAAATCTAGTAATTAATTTAATAAGTAATCTGAAAAAATGGATTTTAAAGTCATTTTACTGTTATAAAATGATATACATGTGCACTTAAATAAAAATAATTACATATGTTCCGTAATACAGTTTTTTGTTACTGTTAATAAATAAAAGAGTTATATTAAAAAAGTAGATGAGCGATACGTGGGATCTTTAGCTGCTGAAGAACTTGAAGCATTACTACTACGCTCTCTGTTATTCATTTTGCACCTTGCATATGCATTAGAGTAAAAAGTAAAATCAATACTAGACGACACGTGAGTCGTAATACATAAACTTCAACTCATTAACTATGCTTGTTGCCAAATTAAGAACGTAAATAGAATGAAAAAAAGAGCTCCCCGGCTAAAGTTTAGTTTCCAGAAAGATCGGATCTTGAGAAATCAATCAGAGTTCGCCTGGAGTTGAAGGTTCCCGTTTGTCTTTCGTGACGTTCGCGAAACCTCGGCAATCTATCACTATGATTGATTACATTGATCCGACCTTCCCAACCCATAATATCTAGTTCTCAGTTGGTGCTGTGTTACTGCTAGGACATGCGATGCACACGAAATAGAGCATTTTCATTGGTTATTTACTCTTCTGAACTTAAACAAACTGAAATAGCTATGAATGAAAAATCGGCATTTCGAACGTTCACTAAGCTTAGGTGCGTTCCATAATACAGTTTAGTTTTTTACTGTTAATAAAATAAAAGAGTAAATTTTTAAAAAATACATGTTTATTATGATTTTTATAAATTTTTTTATTGTATTTGTTTAAAAAAGTCATTTTTGGATAATGGATTTGTAAAATTTCTTAACTGTTTATTTCATTGTTTACATTCGTAAAGTAACGCGGATTATGGGTCCGCGGATTATAGATCCTTGACTGTATATATTATTACATCTACAAAAAAATATCTCTGACAAAAAGCCAAAAAATTATAAATTTGAAAAGAAAAATAATTATTATGGAAATATGTATGCAAAGTTATTATTTATCCACTAGTAGCATCCAGTAATAAAAAAATCAACTTCAGATGCAACAACCACATCAAACAAATTATCGCCAAAAAAAATCAAACAGGATATGGAATTCTTCCATAGTTACACTGCTCTAACAGTATAATAGTTCAGTCTCATGCAAATATATAATTAAGATATTTAAGAATGTCATGTATTAAACGATAAAAAAGTTGCACGTAGCTATGTTTTTGTGTAATGTTATAGTAGAATTAAAAATGCATTTTCAGTAATTTATATTTCTAAATATGCTTTACATTTAAATTTTAAAAAGACACTATAAATGGAATTATTACTAAATTTGATTTTATGTGAATGTATCAGGGCTGCAAAAAAGCCGGCTTTTTTCTAAAAAAGGCCAGGCTGGCCAGCTTTTATTAGAAAAAACCAGCCTTTTGTGGAAAAAACCGTTTTTTATTGACTTTTTTCCCGGTGTATTACTATACATTTTTAACAAAAACTTTTGTTAATTTGCCTTACTAAAGGCCATTTTATGTAAATTAAAACTAAAATCTTATGAAATTCAATTAAAATCATGTTTCAGATGTCCACTTTTATAGCCAGTTAATAATGTATCACAAAACCTCATAAATAGCCAATATGATTAACAGACATCTGTATACTATAGATCCAGTGGCACATCCTATGCTTAGTTAAGTTATTTTCATGTTATTATGGATAAGAATTATATTCAAATAAATAATATACAAAATGATACTGTTTATAAAATACTTCACTTGAACAATGGCTCCTAGCATGTATGAACGTGTTAGTATTATGAATAAAAATAGTCACTTGTTTATGTAAGAAGTTTACAAGGCAGCATTCCACTTTAAAAATAAGAAAATATAAATAATTTTGTCATAGCTTTTATATTTATTTATCTTTCTAAGTTCAGTAAATTCTCTGTAAGGCAGACAGATTAGGATGAAAATTTGTCTAACTCAAAAAGGTTTTCCAAGTCCTTGTAAATCCATAGACAGTGAAAAATTTGTCTAAAGCAGAATATCATTTACTGTGAACAATTTTCTTCGTCCTGATTGATTCCGACTTATACAGAGTTTACTGTACATCCCTTTTTCTTCATTTGTTTTTTCTTATAAGAAGAGATTAACTGGTATAGTGTGGGTTGAATTACTGTGGGGTGGTAATGGCAAGAAACACTTGTCTGTTCTTAATACCTTCTGCCATACACATGACTTCGGCCAATCTGATTGGTCCCTGTTTAACAGGTCCATGATATGATTTGCCTATATTGCCATAAATGTTCCTGCAATAATCACTATCATAAAAATGCAGTGGTGTGGTAAATTGGCTGATGAAAATGTTTGTAAACATGTTCTTTCCTTCTATATATATTGACTAAATATTTTGTTTTTGTTCCTTCACAAATCTTTCCACACATTAAAAAGAGAGGAATTGATTTGGATCAATTAGCAAATTTTCCCATCCACAAATTCCTCATATTAGGAGAGCTTTAGTGTTTAGTCTAATAGGTTACTAGATTATCAAGATTCCAGGAACTAACACATTTACGCTTAAAGGAAGTATAGATATGGGAGAGGGAATTTAAAATAAAATTTTGACAAATGGTTTTGTTTGGAACTGGTTTTTGTTGTACTGATATTTAAAATGTAAGTCAAATAATTAGTATTATATTTGGTAAAAACCATTTGAACTACTTCAAAAAAAAATTTGCACAAATTTTCCAATAAGCATTTTTTTTTAATTTGTTGATCACAAGAACATTTCTACTATTAATTCACTTATATTTTAATTGACAATTTATTAGACAGTTCATTTTTATGACAACAGTAATTAAATAATTACTAATTAATACTACATTTCTTTTTAAGAATAGTTTTCGTAAAAGAAAAAAAAAGTTTTAGTAAAAGCCGGCCTTATTCAAGTGGTTTAAACCAGAAAAAGCCGGCTGGTTAAAACCGGCCCGGCTAAAAGCCTGCAGCCCTGGAATGTATGTGTACATATATATGTTCACGTGCATTTAACTATGTTTTTATTACTTTTAATATGGAATTAGGATATAATTTTTTTTTTATTTAAAAATTCTTCTAATGGAAATGTATGTGCAATTAGTTTTGTAAGTTTATTATCCAGTTTTTACATTTTAATTGAATTTAAAATAACTCCCTTGTACATTTTAAAAGGGAAACGGTTTATAAAGGAAGAATACCTCCTATCTGCAATGCCATTTTCTTTTAATTTCATTTTATGCACCCCCCCCCCTATTATTATTAAAGAAATATTTATTAAACAAGGGTACTACTTTATTATCCCTTCGACCAATTTCGCCAAATCATACAAATCGCAAAACTAATAGCCAAATTATACATATTGACATAATTTTTTATTTTAAATAATGAAAAAACAAATTATTAGTGGAATATTAATAAAAAAATAAATAAAAATCTAAAATAAAAGTTACTTAATGACATTTTAAACACATGAATCGTATTTAATTGTCATTGAATGTGACATTCATGATCATCCATTATTGGCATTTAATCTTATAGTTTGGCAATAATTTTTTGGTCGATGGGATAACCTAGTAGTACCTAAACAAGTTATAGTTGTATCTCGAACAAAAATGCATATTTGTATACCTGTAATCAACTATAAGGAGTTTTAAACATGCTAAAACAGCAAATAAATGATTTATATATTGTTATTTTTGATAGTGTAGCCAGGATTTCTTTTTGGAAGGGATTCAGAATTTTTCTTCATGTTTTATCGTATTTATAGTAAAACCTGTCAAGGTGAAATCACAGAGGATTGTAAAAACTTCTATTTTAAACAGGTTTTTGTGTTAATATTTGTAATTGTATGGCATTCTTTGGCAGGACTATGGAATATTTCCATTTATGGTAGCATTCCATTATAGGCAAATTATTCTTTTTGCAAGCTTTGCCTCATTTAGATAAATATAAATTTTATGATACATGTAGGGGAGAGTGGGCTATAGTGGACCTATGGTACACACAGATGACTTCCCCTTATATTTTATTTACTTTAAAATTTTTAAGCTTTTCTTTTATACTAATTTATTACAGCAATAAATTGATTATTTATAACCTTCAAAACACATCGTTAGCTCAGAATGATTCATTTTATCCTAATTGGTTTTTCGAGCTTCTAAAAATAAAATTGTCAATCATCGTACTTTTCTTTATTATTAATTAAATGCTATAGATGAATAAGTAAAAACAGCTTTTTTTTTTATAAAGGCTTATTTATAATAATACTTGTAATACTAATAATACTTTTCTTTATTATTAATTAAATGTTATAGATGAATAAGTAAAAACAGCTTTTTTATAATAATACTTGTTTTTATTTAATATTAAAATTAATATGTTAAAAAGAAAACTTTTAAAAATAATTTTATGAAAATGTATAGAACTTCAACATGGGGCACAGTAGACCATCCACTGCTGGAGTACAGTGGACCACAATTCACTCTGTTACTGTAATTCAGAATATTCAAAATATTTAAAAATAAATTTGTTATTCTGTAAAAATAAATACTCTTCTAAAGTAATTATTTAATTGTAATAAAAAGTAAACAAAGTCAAATGTCTATGTATCATAGTAAGAAATATTTTTGTTTGTATTTAAGGCTTTAAAAACAATACAAGTATTTTATCAACTGTAACTGATTATTACTAAAACAATGCCTTGCATTTTCTAAAATTTCAACAATCAATTTGGAAGTAACATAAAACAAATTTGGAATGAAAATTTTATGGTTACCAATCTGTTGTTTGTATCTCTGTTATTGTAAAATCACCGTAAGATTTAAAATTATTTCAGGAAAATTTCAGGCTTATATGTATTTTGCAATTTCATTTTCAAGTTTTTGGGAAGCTGATTTTATTTTATTTAATAACTTCACCTTATTTTCAATTTCTTCTATATCAGTCTGTTGTTATTTAAAATACATAGCACTCTTTTTGATAATTTTTCTATTTTGTTTTGTAAATGTTTTGTTTGAAATTTTTACTTGAAGGATTTGCATTATTATGTTATTTTGGATATTTTTGGTAAATAAAGCGGACTTAAATTAATAAAAAATAAATTTATATTGTAATTCAAATAAATTTCAAAACAATGAATGATTTTGATTGCTGGTTGCTGTAATTCGTTTTAGAAGGTGTTAAGTAAGAATGACTTCCAAAGTTATTGAAGTAAAAATTTATTCAAGACATTTTTAAAGCAGAATATCAGCATTACATTCTATAGAGGCATTAATTGGGTGAGTCTACAAAAAGTTATGTTTCCCTATTTCAATAAAAAATTTCTTTTTTTAATTATAAGTTATGCGTAAATTGGTAGATGGAGCACTTGTGAACAGAACATCTGGGGGTTGATGTGAATAGTTCACAAGTATATTTTTTAAGTCTGTGAATGTTTCTTTTTAGTTTAAAATTTAATTAATCTTGCCAATCATTTAGCTATCAATTCAATGTTTTTAGGATTTCTTCACAATTTTAATTTACTGGAAGTTAGATAATAAGGTACTGCTCTGTTATCACGTCGACCAAAGTACTATCGCCAAATTATAAGATTAAATGCCAATAATGGATGATCGTGAATGTCAATTCAATGACAGTAAATACGATACAAGTGTTTAAAACGTAATTACCGTAAAATCCTGTTAATCCGCCCTTCCCGATCAAAAGCCCCTCCCCCCCCCCCCACTTTATAAAAAAATTTAAATTTTCAAAAAATCCCGAAAAAGCGCCCCCTAAAAAAATCGCTGAATCATGATGAAATGAATGAATCACGAATCTTTGATAAATTGGCGTGTTTTTTTCGAGATTTTTTTAATAGATTTCGTGCTTTTTTCTGCGTTTTTTTCAACAGAAATTACGTTTAAAAAAAACGCAATTTTTTTTCAAGTATTGCTTCAAGTATCAAAATTCATAATTCATTCAAAAATTCGTGATTCATTCATTTTATCAGGATTCATCCCATGCTCATCCCTTAAAACGATTGCCGAAAAATCCCATGTAAGCGCCCCCTCTAATTATTTTACGATTTTTCGTCGCGTTTGGATGGGGCGGATTAATGGTATTTTACGGTAAGTGATTTTTATTTCGATTTTTTATTTGTATTTTTTTTAATATTCTACTAATTATTTGTTTTTTTATTATTTAAAATAAAAATTACGTCGATACGTATAATTTGGCTACTTGTTTGGCGATTTGTATAATTTGGCGGAATTGGTCGACGGGATAACAGAGTAGTACCGATAATAATTAAAAGTCGTGGTTTTCTGTAAAATGTAAAAACCAATATCTTTGTTATTCTTTAATGATTTCCAGCTTTAAACTTTTTTTTAGCTCATATTTAAGAAATAGTAAAGATTTTATTTTATGAA
The DNA here is from genome assembly GCA_964019185.1 of Maratus speculifer. Taxonomy (NCBI): domain Eukaryota; kingdom Metazoa; phylum Arthropoda; class Arachnida; order Araneae; family Salticidae; genus Maratus; species Maratus speculifer. The sequence goes on from CAXHSM010001547.1 coordinate 167,399, forward strand.
AGTAACATTTAGTTGACTCAAAAATAAATAAATAAATAAATAAAGTGTTTTGATAATCATCAATTTCTTTATATCACGATTTTACCAATTTTTAAAATCATTGCACACAGTTTTGTGATACACATTGCAAAACATTTACAAAAAAATTAAAAACACAGTAACAGAATTATTTAATAACTTATTTAAAAGTAACACAGTTTTGCCATGATTGACTCAAAAGGAATAGGTATAACATTAGTGTATAAATTTACAAATAATTTCTTGTATCTATGTTGAAATATTTATTCATTTATTCCCATAAATAGAAAGAGGGCATCTAATAAGTTTTTATCGCAGTTTTTATTCACGAAAAATTATTTTTGTCTTACTTAAAAATGTGTTCACATGTGCCTCGGCCATGTTCACAACACATGTAGGGCACATTTGAACAAATTTAGACGATTTTTAAAATGATGATATAAGTTAGAAATTCTTGATACAGCTGAGCCAAGCATTAAAGACGGGTCACGTGAGTAACAGGTCTGAGTAACGCGAGTGTATTTGCGATAATAAATTTGAGAGCAATGAAAAGGAAGTTTTCCCTATTATTGCTTTTGTGGGGAATAGAGAGAAATTTCGTCTCCCCTTAATGCTTCCCTACCTTCCAAAAGGTCCATTATTTTGGCGGTATGCCAAAACAGGTCTTTAAAACCTAGTCAAGCAATAAGTGCATTTAAAAGTTTCACCAAAAGAACAAACAAAGTGTCATATAAATCAATTTTTATTCCAATATATCATAATCATTCTGAGAAAAAATCGAAAATGTAAAAATGGTTCATTTATGCTACCTCCCTCTTCCCTACTCATGTATTTTTTTTATAATTTTATGTATTTATTGTACTTGTGAAATTAAAACATAGTATTATATTATAAAGGTAAATGTTATATGCACCTTAAAAAAATATAAAAATGAACAAATATACCTTTACATAATACGCTACAGAAGAAAGTTATTTAAAAAAAATTCTGGAAAATTAAAAATTATTCAATAAATAAATTAAAAAATATATATGTATACAGAATTATTTATCATCAATATTGTTGTGAAAAATCTTTTCAAATGTCGCACAAAATTTTTCATTTAAAAAAAAATATTTTTTTGTCTACTGATGGTCAAAACAAATTTTGAATCAGGAAAGTTAAAACAGATATTATCCCTGAACCTAAGTAAAAGCAATATAGAACCCTACTTTTTAGGGAATTGATTTGCTGTGCTGGTTTGCAAGTTAACTTTTATATAAAAAAAAAGAATGCAAAATGTATAAAATTCAGTTCAGCACATTAGTTTAAAAATTTTTATAAAAATTATAAAAAAGAAAAAAAATACTACTTGGTGATCCCGTTTACCCATTTCGCCAAATTATACAAATTGCCAAACTAATAGCCAAGTTTTACATATTGACATGATTTTTATTTTAAATAACGAAAAAATAAATAATTATTAGAAATAAAAATCACTTACTGACATTTAAATACGTGTATCGTATTTAATGTCACTGAATGCAACATTCACGGTCATCCATTATTGGCATTTAATCTAGTTTGGCGATTGTTTTCTGGTCGACGGGATAACCAAGTTGTACCAAAAAAAAAACTCAAATGCTTGACAATATGAATGCATATAGGAAGTAAAGTTAAAATTGAGTTGTGTCCGACTATATGGCCAGCAAAGAAGTAAAAAATCTTGTTTAGATATCTTTCAAGAATATGCTAGTAGTATCAAGAACAAGTAGAGTTCCAAAAAACCGACAGTTTCTGAGGGACGGGAATAAACCGGGGAATTTTGGGGAATAAACCCGGAATTTTGGAGAATATTGGAAATTTTGAAGAAGCTTTGAAAGTAAACAAAACCAGTCATTTTTCAACTTTAAATTTTCTGTTTATGTTCTGAGAAATTTAAATGGATTTTTTATTAATTAACAAGACTTATTTTTTTAACACTTTGCAACTTTTTAAATTCTTAAAATTCAACAGCTTTACAACAATGGTGACTGAATTAATAAAGAGTTCAATTATTCTCTTAAAAATTAAAATTGTTTACTTTCTGTTACCTGGCACATCCAACTTATATTCTTTAATTATTCTGTTTACATTGAATCTGAGAACAAAGGTGATGTTTACATTTATAAATAAATCTGTTTTTTCCCTTTCTAACTTAATAATATTTTAATCTATTTAGTTTTCACTTAAACTCTACTGGTTTTGTTTACGTTTCCTATTGTTGATATTTTTATGCACTGAATCAGTAAGTTTCATAATACACAAATAGTTGTAATGACAGATTTATTATATTTGATGCCTTGTCTTTTCAATATAAAATTGGACAAAATCAGGACGCAATCAGAGAAAAGCACAGAAAACGTGATCTGATATTGATTATCTTCGCTTGGCTCGCTCAGAAGAAGAGCTGAGTTGTTCTTGCATCTACAGTTAAGAATAAAATAATTGAAATCATTACAAAAATATCAAATAATAAATTAAATATTTCAATGTCTAAAAATTCCCGGAAATATTCAAAATTTCCTTCCCAAAAAACCCGGTTTATTCTCGAGAATAAACCCGGTTTTTTCCAGCCTTTGCAACTCTATGAACAAGTAGTCGTAGTTAAAAAAAAAATCTAGTTGGATGTGGTAATCCCAAAACTTTCTTCTATCTTATAGATGTTAATATATCCATAAAATGAAACAGTTGAATCAGTTTTTGAATAAGTGAAATCTTTAGTAACATTTTATGTGCTGTGTACCACCATATTTACTTTTTATAGCCAGAAGCAAAGTGTAGAAAAAGAAAACTCTGTGAGTTATTCTATTTATTATTGTAACACTTTTTTGTATACCAATTCATTTTTTATAAATAAAATTTTGAAGTTGTACAGATCGTTTTGAGATACCTTGTATATTATATTAAACTCTGATTAGATTTACTAACAGTTCTTTGAAACCAATTGTGTTTAGACTTATTTTACCACAGTACTTAAAAAACTGAGTCAGATGTGACAATCTCAAAACCTTTTTCTATCTAATACACGTTCATAGTTCCAGAAAAAAATAAACATAGCACCGTCACCGGTTAGGTAATTTACATTAAAATCTAATCACTACAAGTTCTTTCAAGTTCGAACTGATTCTTAAATTTGATGGAAATCCGTGTATTGGTTATTTGAAATAGAAACATCGCAGAAATCGTAAAAGAAATTGGACAGAAGTGCAACCTGTACAGCCAATTTACTCAAAAATCTAAAGAATACTAATTTTATATTATGGACAAACTGAATTTAAAGTTTGGGGAAAATTCGTGTATTAGTTCTTAAGATATAGCTATTCCGATAATCATGAACAATGCCTCATAGCAGCGCCAACTAAAGAACGATTTACTCTAAAAACTAACGATTAGTAATTTCTTATCATGAATCTGAAAATTCGTGAATTTGTTCCTGAGATAGAGCTGTTGTGACAATCGTGAATAACGCTGCAGAGCAGCGCAACCTGTTGATCAGTTTTCTCCAAAAACTAAAGAATATTAATTTATATTAAAAACTAAATGAATCTGAAGTTTCATGAAAACTCATGCAATAATTCCTAAGATTGAGCTATTGCGATAATCATGAAGTATGTTGCATAACAGTGCTACCTATTTGGAGATTTAAACCAAACATAAACAGACCCATATTATATCAAGGACTAACGGAGACTGAAGTTATATGAAAATCAAACATTAGTTCTTCAGATATAGCTACTTTGGAAATCGTGAAAAAAGCACCCTAACAGCAACGCCTGTTGGGCGATATACACCAAAAGCTAATCAGATCTAATTGATATCAAGATCTAACTGAATCTAAAGTTTTGCGAAATTCTGCGCATTAGTTATTGATTTCAACCTAAAGCGCCCACAAAATCTATGTCACATTCAGAAAAACTGACAGGCAGACACATTGTAAAAACATGTTTTTTAGAATCTCTGATCCCTAAAACGTATAGATCCGTCGAAAACCCGAATTCAAAAAAATTTTCACAAATCCAATAGTTATATCATGTAAAGATGGAAAAAATAAAATGACAAGCATTCAAAAAAATAAATTTGTAGTTTTTACCACTCAAGGTATAGGAGGGTCCCTATATGGGCTATGGCTGTGTCTAATATATCACATGCATATCTACGCATATGTACCTGCATCTATGAAAACAATTCTTAAGTCATATGTAAGAATGTATAATTTGATAATTCCATGCATGAATTTTGTACTATTTAAGAAAAAGAAAATTGTAAAATCGGCTTCTTAATTCAAAGTTAAAACTTAGTGCAGTTTATTTTAAAATGGCTTGTTTATTATTTTTATTTTTGTTTTTAGATTCAGTGGTAGATAAAACTTTTTCTTGAAACTCAGCAAGTCATTTCCTTGCATGAAAATAGCAACAATCTCTTCATTCTGATGTCGTGAAGAAGTTCCTGTTATCGTCCGAGATCAAGTTTATTCATTTGAGAAAATGTCATCAATTACAGAAGAAAATTCGTCTGCCAGTGAAAAGCACTTTGTTCCGCAAAATGGGGATAAAGAAAAACATTCTTCCATTCATAGAGCGGAGAAATCTTTCATTTGTGAAGCATGTTCCAAAACATTTTCTAAGAATACTTATCTAAGAAAGCATCTCTTGATGCATACAGGTGAAAAACCTTTTGTTTGTGAAATATGTTCCAAAAGATTTTCTCAGAATTGTGATTTAAGAACCCATCTTTTGATACATACAGGTGAAAAACCTTTTGTTTGTGATATATGCTTTAAAGGATATTCTGATAAAAGCGCTTTGAGAAAACATATCTTAACACATACAGGGGAAAAACCTTTTGTTTGTGATATATGCTTTAAAGGATTTTCTGATAAAAGCGCTTTGAGAAATCATATCTTAACACATACAGGAGAAAAACCTTTTGTTTGTGAAGTATGTTCCATGAGATTTTCTCAGAGTGGTACTCTAAGCAGGCATCTCTTGACGCATACAGGAGAAAAACCTTTTGTTTGTGAAATATGTTTCAAAGGATTTTCTCATAATAGTAATCTAAGAACCCATCTCTTGACGCATACAAGTAAAAAAAAATTTGTTTGTGAAATATGTTCCAAAGGATTTTCTAGGAGTAGTAATTTAAAAAATCATCTCTTTACACATACAGGAGAAAAACCTTTTGTTTGTGAAATATGTTCCAAAGGATTTCCTCAGAATAGTGATCTAAAAAGGCATCTTTTAACGCATACAGGAGAAAAACCTTTTGTTTGTGAAATATGTTCCAAAGGATTTTCTCAGAATAGTGATCTAAAAAGGCATCTCTTAATGCATGCAGGAGGAAAACCTTTTGCTTGTGAAATATGTTCCAAAAGATTTTCTCGGAATAGTGATCTAAAAAGGCATCTCTTAATGCATGCAGGAGAAAAACCTTTTGCTTGTGAAATATGTTCCAAAGGATTTACTGACAATTCTAATTTAAGAAGTCATCTCTTAACTCATACAGGAGAAAAACCTTTTGTTTGTGAAATATGTTCCAAAGGATTTCCTCAGAATAGTGATCTAAAAAGGCATCTTTTAACGCATACAGGAGAAAAACCTTTTGTTTGTGAAATATGTTCCAAAGGATTTTCTCAGAATAGTGATCTAAAAAGGCATCTCTTAATGCATGCAGGAGGAAAACCTTTTGCTTGTGAAATATGTTCCAAAAGATTTTCTCGGAATAGTGATCTAAAAAGGCATCTCTTAATGCATGCAGGAGAAAAACCTTTTGCTTGTGAAATATGTTCCAAAGGATTTACTGACAATTCTAATTTAAGAAGTCATCTCTTAACTCATACAGGAGAAAAACCTTTTGTTTGTGAAATATGTTCTAAGAGATTTTCTAAGAATGGTAATCTAAAAGCCCATCTCTTGACTCATACAAGAGAAAAACCTTTTGTTTGTGAAATATGTTCCAAAGGATTTTCTCAGAATAATCATCTAAAAAGGCATCTTTTAACGCATACAAGAGAAAAACCTTTTGTTTGTGAAATATGTTCCAAAGGATTTTCTCAGAATAGTGATCTAAAAAGGCATCTCTTAATGCATGCAGGAGAAAAACCTTTTGTTTGTGAAATATGTTCTAAGAGATTTTCTCAGAATAGTGATCTAAAAGCCCATCTCTTGACTCATAGAGGAGAAAAACCTTTTGTTTGTCAGACATGCTCTAAAGGATTTTCTGAGAAAAGTGCTTTGAAAAAACATATCTTGACTCATTCAGGAGAAAAACCTTTTGCTTGTGAAGTATGTTCCAAGATATTTTCGCAGAGTCGTTATCTAAGAAGGCATCTCTTGACGCATACGGGATAAAATCTTTGTGTTTCGGAAATGTGTTCCAAAGAATTTTCTAGACATTGTCAACTAGAAAGACATCTCATGAATCATACTTGAGAAAATGTTTTGTTTATGCAATGTTTTTAAAAATTTATCTGATAATCATTGTTAAAAAAAAACATTTGCCTCATAACAATTAGATACCTCTTAAAAATCTCTTTTTTTCCTTTTTTAATTGTGTATGAATACTGCATGTGTCATTGCATTTACTTTTATCACATCACTTCTGTTTTTCCATTTAGAAATGAAATAAAAAAAAGTGAAATTTTTACATAATTGTCACAGTTTTCATTTTTATCAAAAGCAAATAACTCCTTTCCTGTTCATTTGTTTTCAGTAAAACTTTTTGGTAGTTTTAATTTTAATTTTTGTTATTCTTCTGTAAAATATAATCCCCTTAAAATTAAAACTTAATCTGAACTGAAAAGGATAAATTGTACCTCAATAAATTACGCAACAAGAAAGACTTTATTGAAATAACACTTTTAAAAATAGATGAGAAATATTTTAAAAATATTTTTTTGTGGGAAAAAATCCTTATTTCTCAAATTTTCTTCTTCAAAAACTTTCAACGAATTTAGATGAAGTATGTCTTATTATCATGTATTCTTTGAACCCAGCATCAGCTGAGTATTTTCAAAAACTATATAAATAATTAACTGAATATTGATTTAGCATGTTTACTCAATTGATAAATAAGTCTTATAAGCTAATCGGGCATGCACTTTGTTTCTAAGGTCTTGTTTTTTTTCTTCTTGTTTGTGTCCTACATCGTCAAATACAAAAAAATTGCATGACATTACTGCCTCCTATCATTTCTATATTAATAGTTTAATCATGTGACTGTCATCAATAGTTCCAGGCTAACCACTCTTTTTTATATATCAAGCAGCCATTTTGGTACTTTAGCCATGGCCAGGAAATAAATCACAAAATAATGTTCCATCACTATCATTTCATTTATATATTATAATAGTCTAAGTTACTTGACTGCCATATATGTCTTTATTTTTTATATGCAAAGAACCCTTTTCTTTAAAAAATCAAAATTATTTTTTTGAATAAAACTGCATAAAAGTTCCCACGATCATAAAAAATACTTGGTACTTTTATGTTAACCAGACTCAAATCTCACCAATAGCATTTTTTGCTCACCATTTAGCATTTTTTATTTTCCGCGTGGTAAATTAAAACATGTTTTGGTGCTAAAATTAAAAGAACTACTTTGTTATCCCATTGCCCAATTTTGGCAAATTATAGAAATCGCAAAGCTATAAATCGCAAGTTATAAAAATTGACATAATTTTTATTTTTAATAATAAATAACAAATTAAATAGTAAAACATTGATAAAAATACAAATAAAAGGTAAAATTTAAAATCACTTCATAATGTAACAAACACGGTTTTTGTGTTTAATATCGAGTGAATGTGATATGAACTGTAAGCCATTATTGGCATTTTAATCGAAGATTTTAGAGGTAGTTTTCAGTTGACGCGTTACCAAGTAGTATCAAACTAATCGTCATAATTGGCTGTATTAATATTATTTTTCTTAAAGAATAAAAAAAAAGAAGCAAAAGCCATGAATTTGAAATGTTTCAATTTTAAATATAAATGTTATACTTTAAATAAAAAATGAATGAATCGATTACATTTTTAAAAATTTAATGAAATAGGGAAAAAATGTGACAGGAATATTGCTTTGATTTATCCTTTCCGCCCATCTAACAAAGAAATCCTATTGACCAATTTCGCAAAGTTACATAAATTGCCAGACTGCTCACCAAGTTATACAAATTGATATAATTTTTTATCTCAAATAACAGAAAAACAAATAAATAAGCAAAATATTGATAAAAACAGAAATGAAACATCAATTTCAAACTCCCTCGATGAAGTAACAAACACATATAACGTGTTTAATGGGATGTAGGGTGTCCCAAAAATATAAATTTTTAAATATTTTCAATCTCACCCCCTAAAAAGTTTCATATGGCGAATTTAAGATTTCCTGTAAATTTTCAGCTTGAAAATACATATATATATATATATATATATATATTTGCAAGTCCCCTCAAGGTCGCTAAAAAATTTTAGAAATAATATTAATTCCATAATATTTTACATTTACATGTAAATTTATTATTTTTCAATTATATATATGTAATTAAAAAAAATTGCGCCATTTTCTTCTCTCTTAGCTTCAATTATAAATTTGTGGGACATATTTCAATCATAGTTTCGTAATGTATTAACTTGTAACAGCTAAAGTCCTTTTTCTTATTTTATTTAATAATAAATTATTGCTTGCTTCTCAAAAGGAGGTATTTCGTAACCTTTTTACTTTCTGGAATATTCCCGGGATTTTAATTTTATTTTTTATTTAACATCGCGTGACCGGTGTTAATGCGCGTTGTAGGGCTTGTTATTTGCGAGGAAAAATATAGATCCTGCCGAGGACATGCCTGCTAAGACCAATTAGAACTGATCATTTTTTTACGTTGAGACTCGAGTTAATCCTAATTGGATTTTAAAATGATTGACGCGGAGTAGGAGGGAGCTAGTTTTGTCATGAAAATGTTTTTTTACATTTGGTTTTTGAGGAGCGTTAGAATGCATTTGCCTTTTAAACTATCAAGACGCCCGTTTCATTTCCCCGCTGAATTATAATATCTGATAATGTGGACTGGATAACGAAAGTTGTAGTGTCGATGTGTTCTAAGGTGATTGCGGGGAAGAGCTTACCTATTTTATGAGTTCATTAATAAAGAACTTGAAGACTGATGGTGTTTGTTTTTATAATGGGGAAATACCCCAATGAAATTCTTCCACTGCTCGCCAACTGTCGGAGCGACTACTCTGCTCGTGCTGCTGCGGATTCCTAGAGTTTATGCAAGATAGTTATTTCGTCAAACTATATTTATTACATTTGCCGGCAGGATTTATAATGAACCGGCGTTCGATTTTTGAAATAGAATTATCGAGCTTAATAACTACAACTGAATATTTGTCTGAGAATTGCTTCACAGCGATGAATATGTGCTCGCCATGTTCGATGAATAATTACTCGCTGAAACACCTTCTGTGTGTGTTTTGTTCTTAGACGCACCTAAGTCATCAAAGTAATGCCAATGATGTTGCAAGGAACGATGTCGAAAAAAAACGATTTCAGATAATTCAGAATCTTTAAAGCGATCTTTAAAAGAACTTGGTGATAAGTAGGATTTCTGTGAAAAAGATCGTCTTATGAAGTCTTGTTTGTGGTTATGTTCGGCATCTGCATCTACAAATCCCGTGTTTGTGAAATATCCCTTCAGTATATTTTTTATGCTTAACATCTACAAAAATGTCTGCTGATTATTTAAGCTAAAGAACATCTGTAAAGGCCGCGAATAATAAATGAACACCTGCAGTATGATTGCGAAACTACTATAGATTCCATCGCTAGCACAAGATAATTGAAATTAACACCTGTTGAGTCGCAGCTACGAAGTGCTTTATTTTTGTTTTATTTAAATAAAATTTAGATAGTTGAACAAGTTCTATATCGAAGTGATTGTAAGTTAATTGTTTTTATTTTATTTCGTTATTGTTTATAAAATCTAATACGATTTCTTTATTTAAAGTGTTTATTTTATCATGATTTTTACAGATATCAAAATCATAATGCTTGTTCTTAATTCATTAATTGAAATTGTCTGCTCATAGAAATTTTATTTAAGTTTAAAAGTGTTCTTAAAACATATTTGTTGTGTATTTCCTATATATGGAAAACCGTGATATTTATTTATTTATTTATTACTTATTTATTTATTATTTATTTATTTCATATGAATTCAAAGAGAACAAACATTCCTAATATAACAATGAAAGAGTTTATTTATTTATTATTTTTATTGTTATTTATTGAAGTATTTGAAGTATACTAATTGAATTACAGTAATTGAAGTGTAGCATTTAAATATTTTCCGTATGAATTATCCCTCTTTTATGTTACTAAGATCAGGATTAGTAAAGGAACAAAAAATGTCAAAAAATAAACTTGATATTGTACCTTTTGACTTTGGGTCGAGCATGGATATTTTTAAATGGTTTAAACATTTTGATCGAGAATGTTCTGGAGAAAAAAAAGATAATGAGTGGAAAAAACACAATATTTCAAAATATTTAAAGGGGAAGCGCTAAAAGCTTATATAAATGATTGTTTGGATTGTGCTACTTACGAGGAAATTGTTGAGATTTTAACAGAAAAATTCATTCAAGTTAGAGTTCCAAAATTTTCTGAGTTTACCTCCTCAAAGTTAAATGATCTAACTGATTTGGATTCTTATTTTAGAAAGAAAGTTGAGATTGGAAGACAACTTCAGCTTGGGGAAAATTTAATTATCCAGGGATTAACTGATGGGCATTTCCTTCCAAAAGTGTCACTACAGAAACTTATACAAATTGTCTAAAACAAATCTTCAGTATCAAAATCCCTCAACAATTATTCTGTTTTAGTAAGATTTTAAGTGTACAGTCCCCTCAAAAAATACTATGTGACAGGAATGCTGCTTTTACTTCTTCAAGATTCAAAAAATTCCTGCGAAATCATAATATTAAACAACGTTTGACCACTGCCCATCATTCACAAACGAATGGGAAATGTGAAAGAGTAAATCAGACAATAGTAACTAGATTAAAATGTAAACTCCACTACCTCTAAAATTCCCTGGACTAAGCTTTTAACTGAGGTAATTAATGAATATAATAATACACCCCATTCTATTACTAAATTTCCACCTGCTTGCTTGCTTTTTGGCCAATTACCCTATGACTCCCCCTTACAACAAAATTATTATCCTCCTGTTCATGAAGCACTTAAAATTGCTAAAGCAAAAAACTGATGAATTTCATTTAAAAAATAAAAGATATTATGATAAAGATTATATTGAACCAAAATTTAAAATAGGAGATCTAGTTATCTATGTAGAATTTCGGTACCCTAATACTAGAAAGTTATCACAAGTATTTAGTAGCCCTTATAAAATTTTAACAAATTATCCTAAGTAAATTTTGAAATTGATAGGCAAAACTAGTTCAAAAGTTCAGAAGTAGTACATGTATCTAAATTAAGGCCTTATTATTCCCCTGATAAATTTAAATTAAGTCATGAGCAACAACCCCTAATCAACAACAACAAACTCAAGAAAAACTCTAACATAGACTTAATCTCTAGTTTATTATCATTTTATAATTTTTTTTCTTTCTCTTAAACAGTAAATTCCTTTCCATATTTTAATTCAGATAATATCCTGTAATTCTTACAGAATGGCTATGTTATCTCTTGACTGCAGCGAGAGTGTCACTTGTCTGGAAATTTTTATATTTGTTTGTTTATGCCGGCGTAGACGGACAAAGTGAAAATTTCTTATTCTTTATTGAATTACTCTAGTTATAACTTAGAATAATATAATAACAAGTAAATATTAAGTCAATTTTTTTTTTTATTTTTCAACTGAACCTATTTGTAATATTAAATTTAATCTATCAATTAATAAATTAATTATTTGCCAAGTAACAAAATTTTTATCACTTTATTTTAATTTTTATTCCTCTTTCTTTGCTTCTGCATTCCAGTCCTAGTACATGTCAATTAGAATTTAATTTTGTTTTTTTTTCTCTTTCCTTCTTGCATCTTGCAATGTTTTATCACACCGAGAAAATATTTATTGCGTTATTATTTGACATGAATTGACATGAATAATCTTGTCTTTTATTTTTATTATTTATTAATATTTCTTTTAAAGAATCTTGGTAGTTTAAAGGTCACGTGCATTCTCAAACATGAACAAAATGTTTATTTATTTTTATTTTATATTATTTTATCATATTATATTTTAATTTTTTTTACATATTCCTACTTAATCCTGTACTCGAATTACAAGATTAAGAAAATGATTACATAATTGATTATATTCTTTATTCTATTTCACTTCTCTCTATATTTCATCCCAAAAATATGAGATGAGATAAACGAGATTAAGTATACAATTTAGAAATTACAGACTGTCATTTTGAAATATTTACTATTACTTATTGAAAAATTTACTTATACCCATTATGAGATTTACTTATACTTATTATGATATTTATTATTATTGATATTTCTCCTTATTATGTTTCTTTATTATATTACATTGTTAAAATTTATTATTACTGTATTACTATATTATAAAATGTGTTATTATCTAAAAATATGATTATAAGAAATATTTTCACAAAAAGTTTCAAAAATAGAACTATCATGATTATTCTAGGACTTTATTACAAAAACAAACTGAACTATTAGCATGATGTTAGATGATGAAGATTAGATAGTCTGTAATAATATAATTATACTTCCTTGAAAGGAGGTAGTGAACTATTCACTCCCAAATGTGACTTTTTAGATGGACATTATGAACCAAACTTTTAAATTTGATTTCATGAATTTCTATTAAATTTTTCCATTCTATCTAGGTTCATTATTGTCAAGGAAGATTCAATGTTATTGTTTTCAATTTTTATGTTAAAAATATACTATAAGTAATTGCTTATATTTTCAAATTACTTTATGATGTGTACTTTAAACAAGATCATATCTTGTATTTTTATTGATGCCTATTTTATTGTATTTAAATTTAAAGCTATTCCACGCATCACCTTAGTGTTCCTAAATTTGAATTCTGTATTTATGGAAAAAAATTAATTGAATTTAGTTTATCTTTTATTTAGTATCTAATTATTATTACTTATATCAACAACTTCGTGAGCTAAGACTGCATCATCTCCCTTTCTGTGAAATTGCAGGTCTTAGACCTACATTTTCACCCGTCTTTCTGAGAGGGGGGATTTGTAATAAAATAAAAAAAAAATTTGCGCCTATTTGTTCTCTCTTAGCTTCAATTCTAAATTTGTGGAACATATTTCAATCTTAGTTTCGTAATGCATTAACTTGTAACAGCTAAAATTCTTTTTCTTATTTTATTTATTAATAAATTATTGCTTACTTCTCAAAAAGGTGGGAGGTATTTCGTAACCTTTTTACTTTCTGGAATATTCCCGGGATTTTAATTTTATTTTTTATTTAACATCGCGTGACCGGTGTTAATGCGCGTTGTTAAAGGGCTTGTTATTTGCGAGGGAAAATATAGATCCTGCCGAGGACACGCCTGCTAAGACCAATCAGAACTGATCATTTTTTACGTTGAGACTCGAGTTAATCCTAATTGGATTTTAAAATGATTGACGCGGAGTAGGAGGGAGCTAGTTTTGTCGTCAAAATGTTTTTTTCATTTGGTTTTTGAGGAGCGTTAGAATGCATTTGCCTTTTAAACTATCAAGACGCCCGTTTCATTTCCCCGCTGAATTACAATATCTGATGATGTGGACTGGATAACGAAAGTTGTAGTGTCGATGTGTGATAAGGTGATTGCGGGGAAGAGCTTACCTATTTTATGAGTTCATTAATAAAGAACTTGAAGACTGATGGTGTTTGTTTTTATAATGGGGAAATACCCCAATGAAATTCTTCCACTGCTTGCCAACTGTCGGAGCGACTACTCTGCTCGTGCTGCTGCGGATTCCTAGAGTTTATTCAACATAGTTATTTCGTCGAATTATATTTATTACATATATATGAATATGAAAGCTACATGTACTTTTTATGTCGTTTCTAAAAAAAGTATTTTATTAGTATTATTTGGAGTAGAAAATCTGATAAAATGACTAAAAACAAACTTCATTCAAAATTGCAAACTGCATAGTACAAAAAGTTTTATATTACTATTTTTAAGAATAGAAACTATTTCCCATAAATGGTCAATTTTTCTTGTTTCACTTGGTTATAAATCAGGTAACGACTTCCCATCCCAATGAACTACTGTCAGTCAGGATTGTCCATCTGTCTGTATATAACAATGCAAAAACTGCCTAAACGAATCGTGTGAAATTTAAAATATATAATTGTTACATAATTTTGTGGAGTCATTTCATATTTTATCGAAATCGGATACATAGTTCAATGACTGGGAGAATCAAAAGTATTCCGATACATTACGGTCATTGGGGAAAAAAGTTTCAAGTGCACTTTAATGGGGTTATACTTTTTAGAACATAATAAAATTGATATGTATCTATGAGGTTCATACTATAATATACATTCTGTACAATCTGTGGTGCAAAGAATACTTGTTATTGAATTACAGGGCCGCACAAAAGTATTCAATTACAGTTCTAGGAAGAACATTGTTTGATGCACGTTTTAATTGCATTTAACTTTTTAACATTTTATAAAATTAATATAGGTTGCTGAGGATTACTACAAGTTATTTCCTGTATAATAGAAAGTAGGAAATATGTACAGGAACACACAAAATATTTCAAACGCTATACTATATCCGAAGTACTGTTTACTGTAACAGCCAAATCTGAATATTTTTTAAATGCCGTTATAGTCGACCGCTCATGTGCTACATTTTATGTGTAATTTCCAACTTGTTTCAAAAAGAGCAGCATCTTTAATTTCATCGCATTATTGATGCAAGATTTTTTTGAAAGATCAAACGATCATTCTTTTGGTAATTCCCTCCAAAAATGGGATATTTGATTTTTATGAAAGAGCAAGTCATAACAGACTGCGCAAGATCCAATTAAAAAGATTTGGCAGAATGTACAAATAGGACAGATAAATCACATCAAAGATCGTATTTTTAGTCATTACCTATGTACCAAAAAAATCTTCGTTTGCTGAATTTTTTCATCATAATTTTTTAACGTCAACTTGTATAGGGGTTTCCAATTTTGGACGAATTTTCACTGACATGTCGTATACTCGACTTATGCATGGAAATATATGGTTCTACTTATTTGTCATGTATAACTTTAATCTTTTTTAAGATATGATGCTTAATGGCGAGCTTGATTTTTCTCTTCATTACATACATAAATACAACGTTCTATGAAGGAACAGCATTATCACTGATGATATAGCTTCTTACTAGTTGCAGTGAAAATATAAAACTAGCAGGTGCAGATTTTAATTATGTTTTTATATTTAATTATTCTTTTTATTATACTTTTGTCAATAATAGATACTAAAAAATTTTAATGGAAATAAATTATGCATAATTCATCCTCATTCGTGATTAAAATTCCATATTTTTATCAAAATTAGTGAAATTTTTTGACTTTGAGAGACCTCTTAATATTTTACCAGATGAGTTTTAACGTCATATAGTTTAATAATAGGAGTAGAAGAAACTTTTTAGAAAGTAAGACTAAAAAAGAATTTATTTTGGGGAACCTTAAGGTGAAGTGAATATGGAATTTACGATCAGCCATTATAGGAATTTAATCTTATAGTTTTTCGATAAATTTTTGGTCGATTGTGTAATCAAGTAGTACCGAATACCGAATTCTTGATTTCCCTCTCAGAACCTTCTGATTTGGCAAAGGATTGAGTAAGTAAAATGTAAATTAATTTAGGAATAAAAGTAGCATGATACAGTGCTTAACATATATTTAAGGGAGATCAAACTAGTCGCCAAGAGAGGCTAGTCATAATATGACCAAATCTTGTGAGTTTGCATATTTTACCTTAAAAGTATCTCTGACTTAATTTTGTTTCCTACCATTTCGAGGTACGAGAAGAGCATTGGGATATGTCACATGGTGAAGGCATAGCTAAGGGGACTAGCCCCTTTTAAAACATTTTGAGCTTCCCCTAGAAAAGATTTCACGCACATTAAATGAATTCATGTTCCAAAAATCCTAATGAAATTCTGTTCAGAAATCCAATGGAGTTGGGAGGCCCTTTCACAGTTTTGCAGAAATACTAAATTGTCACTAAAACTTATCGTTGTAGGCCACCGTAATAATTACCCATCATGGATATGCATAACATAATATATGAAAACATAACATATGTAAACAATTTATAAAATGCATTACAATTCCAAAATAAAATATAAACGTATATTTAAGTATTTTTAACACATCATCATACTCTATTAATAAATTTCTGATGAACCAATTTCGATAAATTGTATGAAACGCCAAACTATTCAAGTAGTGCTGAATTGCATAAAAGAAACATCCTTATAACTATAAAAATAATTATCATATTCCCTAACGGTTTCTTGCATCGAATTAAGTGTCTCATTTGCAATTAAAAGATATCTTTGAATTGAAATTAGAATGAAATACAGGGTCATGAAAAATCGAAGAATGTGGAAAATTGGATTAGAAATATCTCGACGACTAATGATTCGATCGACTTAGTTTTTTATGCAAAATTTGTGTTAATTTATTGCCTTTTACGTCCACTCCTTAAAATAAAAAAAATCGAAATTTTTTATGTACCTTTCATCAGAACGAATTTTTTGAGAGTCCGAAAAAAATAGTTCCGGATAATCGAGGTTACTGATATTAAATAGGCTTCGTCCCATTCTTACATACTAAATACATACAAAATTTCAAGTCTCTATCTCAATTTGTTCGGGAGATAGCGCGGTTACAGACAAACACACAGACGGACGGACGGCAAAATTTTTTTTCTAAAAATATGTTTTTCGGAATCTTCAGTGTCCGAAACGTGTAAATCCGTCAAAAAAAATTTCAATTTTCAAAACGATTGCAAGACTTACCCTATACTACGTATGATGGGTAAGTAATAAGTATTTCAACACTCACTCATCCTGTTTGCACAGATGAAGCTAACATGATGTTTAACACTGCACTCACTATACACTCGAATGTTTCATCATCCTATTCTTTTCTTAGCACAAAATGAAGTTATTACAACAGTTTAACCCTTTGCGGCGCAGAGCAAATTCATTGCTTAAGTGTTGAAATTAATGACTGACACCGGAATTTGAAAACAACTTTATTTATAAATCAGAAGAAGCTATATCGCGCATTCAATAAACCGTAAATTTTTAAATAAAAATTCCGATGCCAATGTGGCGTTTGGGAATTAAATTGAAGTGGTTTTGTAGATATACCCGGAAGGGGTTAATAATCAACAATAGTACCTACAGTTGGAATACGCACTCATTTATCTTTTTGCGTCATTGAGCGAGAGAAAATATAGTGGTTGATTTTGGTGTCACTGTGGGTCAGTGTATTTTAAAAGAAATGAAGATTGAAACAGCTACTAAGCTGTTGGCAAGTTGTCAGCAATCGAAATTGGAAAGATGGCAAAAGTTGGCCAGATATGGCAGGAAAATTGATTTTCAAGATTACCAATTCCAGCAATGCTTGGCATCAAATGAAATAACATCACCAAATTTGGCACTGATGTATAATTGTTAATCTGCAAAATATATATTGTTTTATCAAATAAATGTTAATTTTTGATTGAGCTAGGCAAAGTCTTTCCCGCTGTTATGTTATATTGCAAAGGAATGTTTGTGTGTGTATGCAAATTTTATCAAATAAAAAAAACATATCATTTTGGCTAAATATTGTAAGCTGATTAAAATAATATTTTCCAATTGTAATAATCTTTAGATTAAATTTATGGTGCTGCCATATATGTTCTTATTAAAAAGATGACGGATTTAAAATTTATAAATTAACTTTTTGGATTTATTAATGATTCCTTCGTAGTCTGGTTGTACTTTTACTTACCAATAAAGAAAATTCAAAGTAAAGTTTCTTTTATTCTTCTATACTCCTAAAAGCAGATTACACTTTCCATACAAATTAGTTTGCAGAATCCTATTTTTGAAAGTAAAGGTAAACAGTCGAACCTTCAATATTTTTAAATGTGTTTTTTGTTTCTCGACCCTTTACCCAGGTGTTGCTTTTCACCGTTTAAAATATGTTATACATATATATATATATATATATATATACAACCACGAAACACCTCTCTGTTACGGGTAGGATCAAAATACGTACATTCATTGACACTTTTCCGATAAGAATTGTGAGATTCACATAACAGTACTTTTTGTTAATGAATCTCATTATTCTTGTATGTATTTTGCAAAAATAGCTCTCACTACGGTTTTTTTAAATCAGTAGTGAGCTATTTAAATAAAAAGAAAATATTAAAAAATGAAATCATTGTTATCTATATTGTTCTGAATATCTTGGATATTAATATAAATGAGGTGAAGCAACTTTTTTTTCAAAATTCAGAATTATAAAGGGTAAACTAACAGGAAAAATATTTTGAAAGGAATATTAAACGAAACCCTTTGTGCGATCCTCGATCACTCTTGTTTAACTTTATTGTAATCATAAACTAATAACCCTACAAATCTCCTGCCCTCCAAAATTTCCACTTCCATGAATACCTACGCTACAGAGTTTAACATGTTTGGAACTAATTGTGATATTTTTCGGTTAGTCAGGCGCCAATGCTATACAAGGTGAGTATAAGCTCTTGGGAAAAACTTTAATTAATGAAAGTACACATCAACACAAACACTACTAAATAGGAAACTAAGAATCCCAAATATCTTCCGAAGAGGATAGGTGCCATTAAAGTTTAGGATCCAAAATTTCAAATTATTATATAAAAAAAAGTCGATTCGTTTGCGGTTTTCTCTCTTCTTTTTTTATGCCGGTATTTTCTTAAAAATAAATTTTTAAAATAAAGTCCAAAAAATACCTATAGATACACTTTAGACTTTAGAGCAGCAACGAAAAATTATTTTTTTACCATTATTTTCTGTACTTCATTAAATGCTTTCAAAACAACCTGCAATGCAATGCTTGAAACAACCCCCCCCCCCTTTCCTTTCCGGAATACAGTTCAGTTTGCACTACTTAAACACTTCCAACTTTGAATCTAAGATTTTGAAAGCCTTTAATCAGGTACAAAAAATAACGGCAAAAAAAAAGATTTTTGTTTCTCCAAAGCATAAAGCGCCCCCTATAGGTATTTTTTAAACATTATCTTTAAAATGTATTTGCAAGAGAATACTAACATAAAGGACTTGTTTTAGGGAAACCGCAAACAAATCTGCCAATTTTTCCGTTTTTCTTAATCATTTGAAATTTTGGACTCTAAACTATAATGGTGCCTATCTCCTTCAGAAGAAGTTTGGAAAATTTAGTTTCCTATTTAATATTGTTTGTCTTGATGCATACTATCACACTTTAGAGTTTTTCCCAAGAGTTTAGATCCACCTTGTATATATGTTACCAAGAAAGACCGAAATCTGGAGAATGTCAACTTTTACCGATGAATGTCAACATTTCCACAGTCGCTTAGTGTATGCCTGAAATATTCGCTAAGTATTTTTATTTCTGACTTTTTAATAAAATGAACTTGAAAAATTCTTGACCGAATGATTTCTAGTTTGATATCCAATGTTGAAATTTGCTCTCGATTCAAAATAGGAAGTAATATCCTATTTTAGTAATGTGAATTTAAGATCCTTTCAAAATTTCATTATATCTTTCAATCATACTTTTTTATGACATTTTAAAGGAGAATTATTTTTCACTTGAATTGGTATTTTCATTTTCCCCAATAAAAATATATGCGAATAAAGTACTGTTTTTTTTTTGTTTGTTTAACTAATTGTCCAAATACGCTCAATGCAACATACAACACAAAATAGTAACAAATAACGGGAGGCGTTGCCCGAAACCATAATAATAAACCTAAAATATACTTTAAATGAATTCGTTCTATAATTTGAAGGATTTTATATTTTTAGACAAAAATCAAGTTTTATTAACGTGCGTCCTTCCATTTTTCTTTTTATCGACGAAATTTTTATAGTTATAAAGATTCCAAAACCCGTTATTTTTCGTTAATGTTGGAAAAGGGCTGCAGCCCATATAGCACAAAAGCTCCTCAATACCTCCCCAGGAGCTCCAAGCCATCCCATATTCCTCCTAAAACTAAAATGACAAGATCAGGATGTCCTGGGGAAGAGTCTTTTACGATGTCCTCAGGAATGAGCTCCCAGTAACATCCCACGGAACAATTTCCCAGGGACGCTACTCCTGAGGAAGTATCTGGGAAATCCCTCCTGGGGATGTACCCGGTTAGTCATTCCTGGGTTTAACGGTATTTTTTAATCCCGCAACAAGTGGTAAATCTCCAAACATCTGTAACTCGTGCCGTCGTATAAGAATTTCATAAGTAACGGATTTAATTTTTTGTTAATAAATACTCGTCAAAATATACCTAATCACTTTAAAACAAGTTTGTTGATTTGTTGTATTTATGACGGCCAATTATCAACATGAGGGACATATCAAGGGAGAGGGGGGGGAGTTGCCCTCAGTGAAGGTCTTTCTAAAAGAACCTAACCCGTATTTACGCAAGGAAATACAAGATTCGAAGAAAACCCCGGGAAACTGCGAACAATAAGGTCGACGGGCGCGATTGGTTACAAACTCTGCACATCCCATCTACCAGCTTCGAGAGCAGAATCTCTTGACCACGGGTGAGGCCCAGAATGAAACTGCAACATGAAATATTTCAAAGAGCAAAAAGTAGGAAAGAAAAGGCTTAAGAAAAGACTAAGCAAATTTATATTTTTTTTCATAAATTCATATAATAAGAGCACCTTTTACCAAGCGTAAAAAAAAAAAAATCGCTTAAAATTTCTGTAAAAAATAAATAAATAAATAAAATAAATAAGAGAGAGAGAGAGAGCGAAAAGGTTTTACTTTTGAAAGATTCACTTAGAGCTTATATGTCTATCATAAACAAAAAATCATCAAAGACATATCAAGAGAGGGGGGGTTGCCCTCCGTGAGGGTTTTTCTAAAGGAACCTAACCCGTATTTACGCAAAGAAATCCAAGATTTGAAGAAAACCGTGGAAAACTCCGAACGATTAGGCCGACGGGCGCGATTGGGTACAAACTCAGACCCTCCCATCTACCACCTTCGAAAGCAGAATCTCTTGATCGCGCTGGTGTCACCCACAATGAAACTGTAACAATGAAATATTTCAAAGAGTAAAAAGTAGGAAAGAAAAGACTAAGCAAATTTACATATTTTTTTCATAAATTCGTATAATAAGAGCACATTTAAAGAAGCGTAAAAAGAAAAAATATCGATAAAAAATTTTGTAAAAAAAAATAAGATCGCGATGGAGCAAAAAAGTTTCATTTTTGAAAGGATTTACTTAGATTTTATTAGTCAATCATTAAAAAAAAAGGTACATATTAAGGGATGAGGGTTGCCCTCCGTGAGGATCTTTCTAAAGGAACCTACCCGTATTTACGCAAGGAAGTTTAAGATTCGAAGAAAACCGTGGAAAACTCCGAACGATTAAGCCGACGGGTGCGATTGGGTACAAACTCACCACCTCCCATCTACCATCTACCACCAAGAGAAAAAAGAAAAAAAATCGATTAAAATTTCTGTAAAATTCATAATTTTAAAGAAACTATGTGTTTTAATCTCTTGCTATTTTAATTTCTGGAAATAATATTTTTATTAACTAAAATTAAATTTTATAGGGGATATCATCAGAAACGTTTTGCATCATTCATTGTGTGTCAAAATATATAATTCATAATCAATTTTATAACTACTGAACAATCTTAAAGGATTTTAAGTATTAAAAGCTAAAAGGATATTTTTATCATTTAAAAATACAATTTCATTTAAAATTTTTTAAAGCCAAAGACATTTATGTTATAACAAATAATTATTGACAATTTATTTAGAGTTATTAACTTAAATTTATTTCGAGTGTATGCAAAAGGCAGAAAATATGAGGACATTTCTTAGTTTTAAGTTTCAAAAGCGGAGTAAAAATGCATCTATACCTCAGAAACCTTTATTCCTTACTGTCCCGCCAGCATAACGGTCAGAATGCGCGTCCGGAATACCAAGGTGCTTGGGTTCAAATCCAGCCGGAAAAATAAAGGTAAGAAATTTGTTCCGGAATAATCTCTATACATGTAAATCCGTCTGAATAATAGAAAAAATAAAACATTCGTGTTTTCTCCTAAGAATTTTTTTAATTAAATCATAGCTTTAATTTTTTTTGAACATATTAGTGACCTTGAAGTTTCCCAAAGTCCTCCTATATCACTTCCTCAAATCTTCCCAAGAACCTCCCGGGAGGACCCTGAAGGAGTTCCTGGGGAGCGCCCCAGGACGCTGTAAAGCGGACATTTTCGGTTCCTGAGGACCTCCTGGTGACAATTTTCTGCATTCTCAGGGATGCCTTGGGGATGAGGGTCCTGGGATGTGAATCCTCCCCAGGACATCCTGGGGAGGCAAGTATGCTATATGGGAGATCGAAAACAAAAATTACATGCATATTTACGATTTAAGGCTTCTGTTCCTGCAGGCAAAGACACCCAAGACCTCATGTTATTTATAAGGAGAGAATATTTTCTAATATCAGATTAATTTATAACACGATTATTCAATCGGTAAATCAATTACAATTGATTTACCGATTGAATAATCGTGTTTAAAAATTAATCTAACGTAATTTCGTATGCAGCGATTCTCTGCAGCTCCATGCATTGAACCTTCGATTTATTCTGTTGAGCTGATCCAGAGTATCAGACTAGATAATGTTAATTAGGTGAAATTGTCCTCCAGTGTTCGTGTCTGGGATGGCTCAGTTGGAAGAGCAATGGTGGTTTCAGCCAATACATTCCTGGCTCGAATCGTTGCCCGGACTTTTTTCACCCACTTGGAAAATTTACATCTGTTATTTTCTAATATCTCGTTTGTCTTTTGACATTCTGACTTATTTATTTCTTGAACTGGATAGCTGAAGTCCATCTCAACATCACTCTTTTTTTTTCTTTACTTTTTCGAATTTGGAAGCAGATATTTTTTTATAAATTACTTTCACTTTTGAAAACGATTTTGGAAATGAAAATCATTCTAAAAAATATCTGCAACCAAAATCGAAAAAATAAAAAAGAGAGATGTAGAGATAGTCCTCAGTTAAACAACGCAATAAAATAAAATACATAAATATGTCAAAAGGCAAACGAGATATTTCAATAGAACCTCTCCATAAGTTTAGTATTAGCTTGCGAATGTATTCGCCTGCAGAGACAGAAGTCGTAAGTACGCAATCAGAAAAAAGAATTCCTGAAATGAATTTATTTAAAAGGTTAAATATTAAAAATGTTTAAAGGGAATTTTTTTTTAAGCTGAATGAAAATGTTCGTTGTTTAGATAAATTTTTTAAAATATGTTTAATATTTAGAAAAAAAGAAATAGAAAGAAAAAATTTTAAAGTGAATTTCGGAAATTAGTTTTTTTTTAATGGTTAATAATAATATTTTTTCCGTGGATTGCGACTTTCAAAGATGAAAGGAAGAAAGATATGATTTGATATCTTTGTTTTATTTTTTCAATTTATGAAGCTGATGTCAATTTTTAAACACCGCAGAAAAAATTGGCAAAAATTTTTTTTTTCTCAAAAGGTTAATACTAATATTTTTAGAAACGGATTGTGGAATTTGAAAATAAATGCAGATGTGATGTGTTTTTTTTTCTTAATTTGATTTCTGAAGCCAGTGTCAAAATCAAATCACATGAAAATAGAGGACATAAAACTGACTTACGGAACGAAAGGTTCAGATTTAATGTTAATAAATTTTGAATAATTGAACGCAGGAGTCGTTTGTTACCCTCGGGTTGTTTTTTTTTTTTTTTTTTTTCGTACTCAGAATCACGCATTGGCGCAGCCAATGGGGTGGTTTTGGGGTTAAAACTCCTCCCAGAGCTAAGAAAGATGACTATAATTGCCGCTTATATGAATCAGAACCAAACTTAATATTTAAGTATTTTGGCGCATTTCGGAATCAGTCGCTTTCTTGAATCAGATTTCGTTTAATAAAATGATTCAATTAATTAGCGAAAATTCTACTTAAAATTGTGAAAGTGCATTTAGGATTAGTTTAGTAAAAAATTGGTTATTTGAACTAAATCACTTTTCTGAGACGTATTATGCAATAAAAATGTTGATTTCCTGCCACACAGATAATCTTTGAGTTTAAGTATTATACAGTGAATATTCTAATTAGTACTGATTCTATTAACCGGCGATTCAAATAACCGTCAATCACCTTTATCAGAAATTCAACCCCCCCCCTCCCCAACTAGAACCAAATTCTGGCTGCGCCACTGGCAATCACGAAGCTGATGACAAATGTTAAACACAGCAAACAAAACGCGTTTTAGAAAAGTGAGTTTTGCGAAGGATTTTTTTCAAACAGCCAATATTTGTATTTTTCGAAATAGATTGCGGAATTGAAAAGGATAAATTGAGCATAAATTTGATTTGTCGATTTTTAAAGATTGCAGAAGTCATGATAAATACAGAAAAGGCTCTTGGGAAACTTTTTTTGGAAGGGTTAACATAGATTTTTTAACGGAACTGCAAAGTTTTAAAGGAAAAGTATGATCTTTTATGATTGGTTAATTTTATGCACTTTTGTCAGTGAAATTGGTATGAGCTTTGACACACAGGTTATAAAAAAACACGAATTCGACATTGCTTATTTATTTATTTCATTATTTATTTATTTTATTATTTGTATATATATATATATATATGTAACGACTTCGCAGGGTGTTGTAGTCGTGTCGTGGCATAAGAAACTGGACTCGGAATCCTCTTGTTGGATCGAACTCGTTTATTTAGCCGCACATTTTACAGATGGAGTTCGCGAGTCCGGTCGGAAGTCGCGCCGAGCCGTTTACGTTATTATGGAGCTTTTACATGGCCGTAGTTTCTGCAGGCTTCTCAAATCTGCTAAGTCTCTCGTTTTTCGCGCGTATTCTTGCTAATATGTTAGGGATTGTCATATTTTCCAGCAGAGGGCACAATTGTGAATTAGGGAGGAACATTTAATTTAATTGGTTAAGAAATATCTGGGCAATCTGACGCAATTTAGGTGCGGCTGTCCAGGGCTGCATGCTGATCCTACAAATTAAGAATTGCGCTTACCTAAGCATTTTTAATCTCAAAGAACATCCAAAAATGATCTCTGAAAGTAATAAATGTTAGGCTGGGAAAGAAAGTTAACAGGGGCAAACTAGCTTTAAGCTTTAGAATTAAAGTTAAAAATATTAATTGGGAACTTTAAACTTTTGAATTTTAATTTTAAATTAAAGTTTTAGAAAGGGGTTAATTTTTATCCTTTCATATCCCCCCCTCCAAGTTGAGGTCCACCGGATTTGCCTGCAAATCTGGGGGGACTCCCTAGGAAAATGGTGAAGACAAAATTGGATAAGAAATTACTTATTCAAAGCTAGAGATTAAGGTTAGTGTTAAAGTTAAGTCTAATGATAAATTTAAAGTACATTTAATGTTAAAGGAAAGTTTTCTAAGATGTGAGGACTGAATTTTTCTGCTGGAAAAAATATTTTTTAAATTTTAATTTTAAGACCTAAATTTTAAGGAAGTAAAATGATGATTTCAAATTTTTATGCTAAAAGTTTGGGATATGGCTCTCGAGACGACCTGACCGAACTTTACATAGGAATGTAAAGCATATTATATGACAGAAAATATAAAAATATAAACATGAAAAGCTGAAAAAATATAGGTAATATATGGAAAAACATAATAAAATAATTTGTAATAGTGACCATTTTCTTGCTTGGAAGTCCTTTGGTCAACAAGTTTGTGCTTTATTAGTTAAAGTCTTTAAGCACATATTTCAGATTTTTATGAAAAGTTAAATAGTCAAAATATAAATTTATGCACAACTATAGTGGAAATGGCACATAAACATAAGAAAACTTAATGGAAATTACACACAAACATAAGAAAACTTTAAAAAAATTTCTTTTCTATAATATTTGAAAATATTGCTGTAAAAGGACACTGATACAGGTAATATAAAAAAATTACTAAATATAAAAATACACTTGTATATGATTACGGGTAAAAATATGTTTTATGTACACTGATATATGGTTACTGGGGACAATGTATGGTCTATGTAAAAAAAAATTCAAATTATAGAAATATTGATAAATCTGGAAAAATATGAAAGTTTTTTCACTTATATTGAAAATGTGAAAATATTAAAAATATATTGACATATAAAATTGATAAAAATAAAAGATGTAAATATTAAATGTAGTAAAAATATTGAAATACGTATGAAAATAAAGAAAAAATAATATATAAAATTCTATTTACATTATTTATCCTAAACCGTTGAAAATTTTAGCATATCCTAAACCATTAAAGGTTTTAGCAAATCCTAAACCATTGAAGGTTTTAGCAAAAATTAAAAAAAAAAGAAAAATGAGCTTGCAATTAATTTTTTGTGTGAAGATGTAGATGCCGTCTACCTGTAAAGGTGTTTATTATTTTGCAGACTGAGATATGTTTTTCCCAGTGGCATTAATAAACCCAAGTTACAATTTAATAAACTACATCTAGATCTCACTGATAGCTCATAAAAATTTCCTGAGTAAAAAAAATTTCTAAGAGCATTTTTCCTTACAAAGGCCAGAATGCTCCTAGTTTTTATGCAAATAGCAAAAATCTTTAATTTTTAAGGTTTTTACTACTGCAAAGGGAAAAAAAATAATGAAATAAAAGTATTTAAATAAAACAGACAAAATAAAATAATGGACTCTGATTCAAAACAAATAGACCAATGATCCAACATCTAAAGCACATGGGCAACTTATTGATATTTTTGTTGTTGTTGTTAATGGATCCTTTTAATTTCATTGATTGCCCGAGTATGTCATATCAACAGTTGCCACATTTGCTGAGATGGTAAGTCATTGAATCCTTTTTGTCTGCAGAGGGTTGTTTTCTGGTTGAATTTAATACATAAAAAAAATGTTTTAAAGACTTAATGGGCTGGAACCATGGTCATCTTTAAAAACTTAATGGGCAGTGTTAGACATTAGTGGACTTACCACGGTTAAAGTGGGGTTACCACGGTCATGTCTAAACCAATGGCTTAATTGTTTGAAAATATTTTTAATATTTTTAAAAATTGACAGGGGTGAAATACCTGTTCTTATATTTTTTATGAAATGGGAAAGGGGATCACTTCAAAATGGTTGGGGTGGCCAACTCACTAGGTAATGTATTAGATAAGGAACATAATATAATTTTTAAAGCAATAATGGGTAAAAATATTAAATTAAAAACAGAAATATTAAAATATATCATAAAGTAAAATATAGTATTTAGCTATACAAAAAATCTAAAAGGAGTAATAAATTGTATAAAATTCTATATATGAAAAGAAAAACTTGGAAAAACGAATTGAGGTTGTCTTTTATGAAAAAATAAAAATACTTACATACACAAAAAGGTTTGAAATATGGAGTAAAATAACACATAAACTGACACAAATATCTATTTACAAATATGTGGAAATCTGAATGGGGCTCATCTGAATTTGTAAAAAAGGAATTAATAAAATAGGATTCTAAATATTAGCAAAATCGGACACAAAATATTGGCAAGCATACAACTGCACTTGTATTATGAATAATGTTTAGTTCAAAAACATAAAAAACAATTGTCTTTATTTTTTTTTATTTTTTTTTTATTTTTTTTTATTTTTTTGTGATCGCACGTATGCTTCGCCGGATGAATAAGAAAACAAAAATACTGTCATTTTAATTTATCACGATTTTAGCGCTCATCTAAAATATCAATCACAAAATTTTCTAAAATGTAAATTATAAATGTTAAATTCCACAAGAAATAAGAAATAAATCTAATAAAAATCTTAAAACAATAAACATGAATTTTGTTAAAATCTTTCAAATCCCTTTAAAACAGTAACATAATTTTAAATAAACTACTTTAAAACAGTATTTTTTTTGTTCCCTTTTTCATTATTAAATACTTTTCATTCACACAAACACTTCCATACTTTGATACTTTCGGCAATAACACATTCATAGTCAACATAAAATAAAAACATGGTTTAATGTAAAATAAAACATTTCTTTTTTCTTTTTTTCCAACGAGAATATTTTATAAAATAAATAATGGAACCGGGGAATCTGCATTTTTATCAATGTTAATAAAAAAGGTAAAAAGGTTAAATGAAAAATAAACACATATCTACACAATAAAACTTTTTCTTTTCTTGTAATTAAAATATTTCATAACATAAATAATGCAAAAAAGAAATCGGTAGGGTAACACATTGAAATGATAACATGAAGGTAAAAGGAAAATACGTAATTTTTCACCAATTGAAACTATGAATTTTTACAAAATAGGGTTATATAAATCTACAAATTTATGATGTATTTAAGCTTATTGCGGACCTTTTTAACGTCAGGCGGGTAAATAGTAGAGAAGTAAAAATTTTATAAGCATAGTTCGCAGTATAAAGAGGGGGGGGCGTGAGATTCAATGTAAATTCCTATGACGTTGCCATGAATGGCAGATTAATCATTTCACGTATTTGTGATGTAAATGGTTCTCAGAATCTTTGTTATGTAATGCCAGTAAATTTGAATAAAACAATTTTCTTTTTTCAGAATTTATGCAATTAATTTAGACAAAAATTTTTGTTATAAATTATCGGTGAGAAAAAATAAAATTTTTTTTGGATGACACTTGTTGCGAAGCGTTAATAATCTAAAATGCTTGCTATGTTCATACAGATGACAGTACTGTACTATTATATATAAATTATAATAAACACACATTAAGTAAAAATACTGTCAATTTTTTTTCTATAAAAAAAAAAAAAAAAAAAAAAAACCCTAATGCTGTCACCGCCGCAACCAATGACTTTTTGTGAGCGGATCATTCTTCGACAATATTAAGAAAACTGTTGCATACGAAAACTAGTCGTTGGGGGGGCCACCGTAATACTTACCCATCATGGATATGTATATGAAAATAAAACATGTGAAACTATTTATACAATGCATTGCAATTCATAAACAAAATTAAAATATTGTTAATATACATAGTAATGCTATGTTAAAGAACAGCTGATGTACCAATTTCGACAAATTATATAAAACGCCAAACTACTCAAGTAGTACCGAACTGAGTAAAAGAAACATCCTTATAACTCCAAAAATAATAATTCTATTAACTAACAATTAACTGCGTCGGATTAAGCGTCTCATTTCCAATTAAAATATACTTCTGAATTGAAATTCGAATATAATACAGGGTCATGAAAAATCGAAGAATGTGGAAAACAAGATTACAAATATCTCGGCAACTAATAATTCGATCGACTTCGTTCTATATGCAAAATGTGTGTTATTTTATTGCCTTTTACGTCCATTCCTTAGAACAAAAAAATTCGAAAATTTTTATATACCTTTCATCAGAACGAATTTTTCCAGAGTCCGAAAAAATAGTTCCGGATAATCGAGGTTGCTGATATTAAATAGGGTTCGTCCCATTCTTACATACTAACTACATACAAAATTTCAAGTCTCTATCTTAATTTGTTCGGGAGATAGAGCGTTTACAGACAGACAGACTGACAGACAGATAGACAGACAGACGGACGGCAAATTTTTTTTTTCTAAAAATATGTTTTTCGGAATCTCCACTATCTAAAACGTGTAAATCCGTCAAAAATTTTTTTTTGATTTTCAAAACGATTGCAAGACTTACCCTATACTACGTATGATGGGTAAGTAATATGAAAATGGGTGGTATTATAGAGAAATGTTTGATAAGCACGCTAATTCAGGCAGTTTTTAAATCGAATATTTATTTTATTTGATATACAGGGTGTCCCTAAACAAATGGTATATACGCTAGGGGGTGATAGAACACATCAAGACGAGTAATAGTAAATAGGAAACCAAGGGTCCCAAACGTTTTCCAAAGGAGATAGCCGCCATTAAAGTTTGGGGTCCAAAATTTCAAATACACATAAAAAACGGAAAAATTGGTCGATTGATTTGCGGTTTTCACTAAAATTATTCTTTATGTTGGTATTTTCTTGAAAATAAATTATAAAGATAAATTTCGAAAAATGCCGATAGAGGGCGCTTTAGACTTTAAAGTAATGAAAAACTATTTTTTGCCGTGATTTTTTGCATCTCATTAAATGGTTTCGTAAGCTTAGACTTAAACTTAAATTTTGAGCTCAAAATCTGAATAGTTGGAAGCGGTTATGTAGCACAAACTTAACTGTGTTCAGACGGTTTAAATTTCAAATGATTATAAAAAACGGAAAAATTGGTCGATTGATTCGCGGTTTTCACTAAAACTATTTTTTATGTCGGTATTTTATTCAAAAATTAATTATAAAGATAAATTTCAAAAAATGCCGATAGAGGGCGCTTTAGACTTTGGTTTAACGAAATAATCCATCCTAATACTATTTTTTGCCGTTATTTTTTGCATCTCATTAAATGGTTTCGTAGGCTTAGATTTAAACTTATATTTTGAGCTCAAAATCTGAATAGTTGGGAGTGCTTAAGTAGCACAAACTGAACTGTGTTCAGAGGGTTTAAATTTCAAACGAAACGGAAAACTATAAAAAAAAAGAAAAAATTAGTCGATTAGTTTGCGGTTTTTGCTAAAACTACTCTTTAAATCAGTGTTTTCTTGAAAATAAATTTTAAAGATAAATTTCACAAAATGCCGATAGAGGGCGCCTTAGACATTGGAGTAGCGTACAACTATTTTTAATCGTTATTTTTTAAAATCTCATTAAATGCTTTCAAATGCTTAGATTTAAATTTTGAGATCAAATTCTGAGTCGTTGCGAGTGTTTAAGAAGCGCAAAAGTGAACTGTGTTCGAGGGGGGGGGGGGTAAATTTCAACTCCTGAACACACTTCAGTTTGCGCTTCTTAACCCCTCCCAACAATTCAGAATTTGAGTTCAAAATTTAAGTTTAAATCTGAGATATCGAAAACATTTAACAAGTTTTGGAGAGCATTTAATTAGATACAAAAAATAACGGTTAAAATTTCTTGTTGGTTACTCTGAAGTTTAAACCGCCCTCTAACGGATTTTTTTTTTAATTTATCTTTAAAATTCATTTTTAAGAAGATACTGACTTAAAGAATAGTTTTATTTTAAACGCAAACGAATCGACCAATTTTTCCGTTTTTTATTATGATTTGAAATTTGAACCCTCTGAACACAGTTCAGTTAGTGCTACTTAACCAGTCCCAACTATTCAGATTTTGAGCTCAAAATTTAAGTTTAAGTCTAAGCTTACGAAACCATTTAATGAGATGCAAAAAATCACGGCAAAAGATAGTTTTTCATTACTTCAAAGTCTAAAGCGCCCTCTATCGGCATTTTTCGAAATTTATCTTTATAATTTATTTTCATGAAAAAACCAACATAAAGAATAATTTTAGTGAAAACCGCAAATCAATCGACCAATTTTTCCGTTTTTTATGTGTATTTGAAATTTTGGACCCCAAACTTTAATGGCGGCTATCTCCTTTGGAAAACGTTTGGGACCCTTGGTTTCCTATTTACTATTACTCGTCTTGATGTGTTCTATCACCCCCTAGCGTATATATCATTTGTTTAGGGACACCCTGTATAATGTTTAAGCTAGTCAAAATCGTTCTATTAAAATTTTTATAGGAGCTCAAATTATGCATAGGAATTTAAACATTTTTTGGTCATTTTTTACATTACAATTTCCCAATCTGTTCCAGACTGAATTTTTTTTTTTATTTGACTCATTTTTTAAGGATTTATTATTTCCATTTTAAATGTAAAATTTCAGCATTTCGTTAGATTTTTTTACACGTTTTAGAAAGGGTATTATTTTAAATTATTGCTAATTTTAAAATCAGCGGAAAGAATAATATTGCCTTCAAATTAAAAAATCATTTACACGTGCCTATTATAAATAGAAAGAAAAACTTTCAAATTGAAATTGAAGATTATGAGTTAAAATCGGGAAAATATTGAAAATTACGTCATGATCTTTTTTCACCATTAATTTTTAAAAGAGGAACAAAATTTGAAAAAAAAAAAACATTATTATGTGTTAAAAGTCGCAAATGGAGAAAATTACATCATATTTTAAATGGCCAAATAATTAACAGTTAGCAAAACAGTTTAAAAATACAAATAAATGCAAAAGGCATTTATTTCATATTTTGAGATTATCTTTTTAAGTATTATCATGACTTCTAAGGTAGCGAAAATAACATTTTCTTTCTAATAACAAAAGTATTTTCAAGCAAATATTAAAAAGAGAATGAAAACTTTAATGAAAATTACGTTTAAAACGGTTAACAAACATTTAAAGTATCAGGTTTAAAACGATATAACAGTTCAAAAATATATTTACACCAGACATTTCACTTTTCTACATGATCTTTTAAACTATTGTTGTCAATCCTAAAGCAGCGGAAAGAAGAATATTACCTTTCGAGCAACAGAAATAGTTTCATGTGAATATTAAAAGAGAAATAAAACTTAAGAATAATAAATTCGTCAATATGCGTTAAAAACAGAAAAGCGGAGGAAATTACGCCATATTTGAAATGACCAAACTGTACTAATTTAAAATAGTTTAAATTAAAAAATATATTTGTGTGAAACATTTATTTAATATTTTGAAAAAAAATTTCAAATATTATTGCACGTAAGGCATCGCAACGTTGTAGGCACGTAATATTTCTTTTCTAACGACAAAAGTATTTTCAAACAAATATTAATTACAGAAAGAAAACTTTGGTGAAAATTACGTCATATTTAAAAGAATACATTTAAAATGACTTGTTTAAAAGAACTTTCTTATAGAGTTGTTAAAAAACACCAGGAAATGATGATTCTGTTGGCTTAATGCATTTTACATTAGCTTATTTTTTAAGTTTTAACTACTTTTTTAATCAAACACGAAACAACCATTATACCTCTTAACAGCAGCTGATTTGATCTTAAAAATTCCCCAAAATAAAATGAATGTAAACCCATTTAGAGAGAGATCGTCATTGTTTTTTTAATTATAATTCAATCTTTTTAAAGCTGATCAAATTATCGTGTTTTTTATTTATTTTGGGCGTCAGAATGGGGGGGGGGGGTTTGAAGAGCGTAGCTCGTAGGGAACAGAGCACCCTAGTTGTACTAAAATTATTATGTACTAAAATTATTACTAATATCCTAATTAGTATAAAAATGACTTTTGTATGTATGTCTTCTGTATATTTGTTTGTTGGAAAATCTACCGAACTAGAAGTCCACAAAGTTGGATAAGGATACACAAAGCCAGATCTGAATGCGCCCGAGGTTGAGATTTTTCATTTTATCTTAGTTTGCTTTACGACTCATTCCTTAAACAAATCCCCAGAACAAAATATTCTTTCCACTAGCCTCTTGCTATGCACAAGATCTTATTAAAGCAATCAATCCATTCAATCCAAGTAACAAACAGAAAATATTTACATGTAATTCTGAAAATGAAAGGTTTTAAAACCGAAAGATTCTTTGTTATGTCTAGAAGCATGTATCTTTAAATATTCTCTTCAGTCCCCGTGTGTCCTATTGGATACATATCTTTAAAAAAAAAATAAAAAAATAAAAAAAAACACACTAAATATAAGAAATGGGTGTAAATGAAGCCTAACAAAACTAATCAAAATAGCCATTTGTTTCTTAGAGTGCTTTTCAGCGAGATATGCGTTATATTGAAATGACTTGAAGCAAAAACGTAAGAAATTTACAAAAATTAAAATGTAAACAATTTTTCTGTGTGTTAAAGTATCATTTGTCCAGTCCATTAATAATAAAAAAAATATTAAATACATAGTTATTTCATTTTTTCATCGTGTTTGGAAATGCAAAAAAAGAAATAAATAATTTATAAACAAAATAAAATAAAAAATTCCAAGAAATTGTCAAAAAATTTGCCTTTCAATCTTCTAATTCTCATCCAATTTTCTATGCAAAAAATGAATTTTAATTGTTTTTGCTGTTTAATCTTTCTCAGTTATAAGTTTGTTAATGTATCTCCATAACTGAACCTAAAAAATATACGCAAATGAACACTGGGGTCTACAGAGGCTATACTCATGAAAGTAATCTCCAGAAAAACTGGAATTGACTTGCTTGGTTAGGGATGCTCTTTATCTCTTGCATACAGGAGCTAAATCAACTGGGATATCCGTTTAAAGTGGAGTCTGTCTCACTACACACGTCCATGCCTGACTGGAGTCGAACGCAGCATGCTCTTGTTCAGCAATCAAGCTGACCCATCACAGGACAAGCAGGTGATCTGAATCTTAAAAAAATACTTTGAATGATATATCATTTTATCTTAAGAAACTAATAGGTACAAGCAGAAATTGGAGGCCTTCGAACAAAGGTCAGATGGGTCCTCTGCATGTCCCATAGGCATACACTTTATAGAAATCGGTTTCTCACGGGGTTCTTTTCAGCTTAGGACCCGATACAACCCTACCCCTTTATCGTCCTCTGACCATGTCCCTGTTACACACATTCTTATATTTTATCCAAAATATTCGTTTGGTTAATTATATATTAATTGAAAGCGTGATAAATGAGTCAACTGATTGTTTGAGTTATGTTGAATATAGAGGTACCCAAGAATGACTAAATTTTGTTCTTCTCATAATCGAAATCAAATCTTGATGACCATTAAGGAAGTTGGTAATAGAAATGTAATTGTTTTGTGTACATAAGAAATCTTTAGTTTTACTGAATTTTAGGTAACTTTAGTACAATTTGATTATCCCGTCGAACAAAAAGCTATCACCAACTTATGAGATTAAACGCTAATAGTGGATGATAGTAAATGTCACATTCATTTGACATTAAACACAATATATATGTGTTTGTTACGTCATCAAATAATTCTCTATTCAACTTTTTATCTTTATTTTTTAATGTTTTACTAATTTATTTGTTGTTTCATTACTTAACCTTAACATAATTGAATTTGTATAATTCGGCGAAAAGGGTTCATCAAGTAATGCCACAATTTTCTTTATATGTACTCATAATTTATGAAAAATCAATAATCTAATTTTTTTATTCATGTTTTCTTTTCTTTTATGCTTATTTCTATACTTCGTAGCAAATATAGCTCATACAATAATTAAAAAGAAAAGAAAAGAAAAAGTTTGTACAGAATAAGCATAAATACCTATAAAAAGCATTATGTAAAAAAAATCCCGACAATTACGGAAATTTTGCTACCTGATGAAACGACAACACTTACAGAGAAAGAGGAAATAACTCCTAATGCGACAGTGCCTCGAAGCATAGGCATTCCACCTTCTCATCGGGTCATTTTTTCTTAGAAAAACAGGAAGTTCTGGAGTTATTTGTAACACGATCCACTATTGTAAAAGCATTTATTTTCGCCAGCCCATCGTAATCGCGAAAATTTATGACTCGCAAAATATTTATTTATTTTTGCCTGAAATAAGGAAAGGGCAACTGACGTCACTGTGGACGAATTACTGTGGATAAGGGAGAAAAACCAGTCCGTTCTTTAACGACTGACACTGTACGGATAAACTCCGGGAATTTGATTAGTCTGAGTTTGCCATTGCATAAGTAAGCATAATATGATTGGGCTACGTCGTTAAGATGATTCCTACAATGATCGCTGTGACAAAAAATGTAGCGGTAGATTGGTTGACAGAAGTGTTTGTTTGTAAACATGCCTTTTCCTTATAGTAAGAAAACATCAGAAAGACAGGTTCACAGCCGGTGGCATTTTCAGATAGAATCACGTTTTGAGCACCAGCCTTGGCGAGTTGGCGAAAGCGAGAATGTTCAGCTAGCTGCATCGTCAAACACAAAATAAACTAAGTTCAAATGTGTCATAAAACATATAATTAATAGAATTATATTTATTACAAGCTAATCTTTACTATTGTTTTCAATTTCTTCAAACATAGCGAGTTAAAGAAATAATATTTTTGAATTGAGAAAAAAAAAAACTATGTTTAGATGTTTTGTGAAATTTAAAGCATTTTAATCTGAAAAAGCTCTTTGTTTTAAACTATGTTTTAATCGTAAACAAAGGTGAATAACATTTCCTCATATTATAGTCTTTGCTTGATAACATTTACGGAAAAACAAATGAACAATAAGCGAATTCTCTTTGCAGAAGGAGGGGTTGCCATTCGCTAGGTCTTTGACGTCACAAACAAGAAAGGGACCAGCATTGACATCATCTCCGCGCCAATCGTTGTTCTGGCGATAAGGTGCTCAAAACGTGATTCTTTCTGAAAATGCCCGCCGGTGACTGCTAAACTAAAATATGATATAAAACGGAAAAAATTTATCTATGTTGATTTAAGTAATTATTGGAAATTTATTTTAAATTTACTTAACTTTTGTTTATTACATGATAACCTTATCTAAAATAACCCTCTTTATCGTTAACAATTATTTAAAACAATACTATTTTTTTAGATTTATAGAATACGAGGTGAAACCCATCAAAATTAGACGGAAGAAAATCTTTAAAAAAGAACTGTTTCATTTAATTTTAATAAATCTACAAAATTAGTTATAGTAAAAATTACATCTTATATTGGTCAGTCTAAATGTCAAGCAAATATTATTTTAAGCTAAAATGAACAAAATTAATAAAATCGAAATTTATATATACAGTCGAGTCTCTATATAACAAAATCCACCGTTCCAGTAAAAAATTCGTTATATAGAGAAATTCGATATATAGAGAATGATGTTAAAAATCGTATTTAATGTGTGAAATTTGAACAAATATTATTTTTGATGTTTTGAAATGTTTATAACCTTTTATTAAATTTCTTTTATTAACCTAACATTTTATTTCTTAATTATTTAAGCTGTTTCAAAAAAGAGTGATGGAAAATTGATTCCATATGATTTCGAAGTCTTTTAACACTAGAACGACCAAGACCGTCATTTTGACGGTTTTCAAATTTCATGCTTAAAAATTTGATATAATTTATGGCGAGTTCCAAAATTTTATGATATGACTTTCAATAAAACATAAGAATATTTAAATATTCCCAATCAATTTCCTCTCACCCATTTTAATTTCCGAAATCAGTATGACCTATACCTATTTATTCCAAGACCCGTCAAATTGACGGCTTTGGCAATTAACAAACTCATCCCGAAGTGGTGCGGACTTCCCCATTTTCCACATGAACTAGCCCTTTTCGCCCATGCGCAATCTGCTCCAGGCCTCATACCAAACATATTAGTAACTGGTAAATGTAATTAGGACGCGACCATTATCAATTGTACTTCTAATGTTA
This sequence comes from Maratus speculifer, assembly GCA_964019185.1. Classification (NCBI taxonomy): domain Eukaryota; kingdom Metazoa; phylum Arthropoda; class Arachnida; order Araneae; family Salticidae; genus Maratus; species Maratus speculifer. The sequence continues at coordinate 204,989 of CAXHSM010001547.1, forward strand.
TAACGTTCTTAGTGAAAAGTGCAGTCTGTGAATTGTGTAATCTGTGTAAAGTGCAATCTCGAAAAAATGTATGAATATATTTTTATGAAAAATATAACATTTATTTTTTGTAAATTCTAGTAAAAAATGAAACGATTTTACGATTAAACAGTGCATTTAGGACGAAAAAAAATATTCGGAGAATACAAAGGACTCATTAGTATAAATGAAGACTGTTCGGACACTAATTTAAGTAATAATAATGACTCTGAAAATTGTGGAGATGAAATTGAAGTACGAGATATTGAAGAAAGTGAAGAAGAAGAATATGAATGTGAAGATTCAGGGAGTGAAGATGAAACTCCCCAAAAGGGCCACAAACGCAATAAAGTTATTGGGAATAAGTTCAGATACTGAATCGGACAGCAAACAGAAATTGAAAAAAGACAGGAAAAAGAAATTGCTCTCGACGGTACTGAATGGGAAGAAATAGGGAATGGTTGAGTTGGTAGACTCCCATCACACACTATGTTCAAGGATACTTCAGGTCCAACTGGTTATGCGAAACGAAACATTATGCTTGGTAATGTTAGCAGTGCATTTAGACTTATATTGATAATCGAATGATGAAGCAGATAAAAACTTGCACTGAGCTTAGGCCAGAAATGTTTTACAGAAGGACGATTGGAAAATTACTATTGAAGAATTGTATGCGTTTGTAGCTGTTTTGTATGCTCGAGGAGCCTATGAAGCGAGAAATTTGAAATTATCCTATTTGTGGTCAGAAAAATGGGGACCTTTTTTCTTTCGCGAAACTATGAGTTTTGACAAAAAAAGTGAGAGTAGTGTTCGCTTACGAACTGGCAAATTTGGATTAGCTTCCGAAATTTGGAAGTCCTTTATTGATAACAGCCAAGCTTCTTACAAACCAGATCAGAATATAAGCGTAGACGTACAATTTCTTCCCACAAAGGCAAGATGCAGATTTCTGCAATATATGCCCAAAAAACAGACAAATTCGGAATTAAATTTTGGTTAGCTGTAGAAGTGCGAAGTAAATATCTTATAAATGGCTTTCCCTATTTAGGCAAAGAAGAACTTGGACCATCAGGAGTACCTTTGAATGAATTTGTAGTTTTGAATCTTGTAAAAAACTACGTAAATTGTGGGAGAAATACAACAACGGATAATTTTTTTACAAGTATGCAGCTCGCAAAGGAGCTACTAACCAAAAAAGACAAGTCTTGTTGGAACTATACGAGCAAATAAAAGAAAATTGCCGAAAATAGCTAAAGTTAGAAAAGATAGCATGGAGAACTCCACAAAACTCTTCAAATCAAATTATATTCTTTTAAAAGTTTATAAAAGTAAGCCTCGTAAAAAAGTACTACTTCTTATCTCAAAACATAAATCTGTAAAAATTGCTTCTAATCGAAAACAAATTCCTGCAACTGTGTCTTTTTACAATGAAACTAAGTTTGGAGTAGACGTAGTTGACCCAACTTCCCGCAAATATAGCGTAAAAGCAGGATCACGCAGATGGCCTTTGCAGGTATTTTATAATATTTTGGACTTGACAGCAATCAATGAGTGGATTTTATATAAAGCGATTTGTGATAAAAATATAAATAGAAAACAATTTTTATTTCAATTATCCGAAGAACTCTCCAGTGAATATAAGTGCAGCAGAAAAGAAGCCTCCTCCCAAAAACAAGAACGGAAATCAATGGATTGTGCTCTAGAAAATTCACAAAATATTCATTATGATCGCAAATCTTGCCAAATTCGATTATGCAACAAAAGCAAAGCGATTTATACTAGCAATGTATGCAACAAATATGTTTCTGGTAAGTGTTCATCTAAGATATCATGTACTTGTAAAATATGTGCCTCATAATTATTTCATTCATATCAAATGTGCTATACTACACTGTAAAAAAAACATCTGTGAAGGTACTAAATATTTTCTAGGAAACTGGGATTCCAAGAACTTTCCATGTAACGATAACAGGAAAAATTCATGTACTCGATTCTGAAACTTGAATTTTTGCTGTTACCGTTACAGGAAAAGTTCTTGGAATTCCAGTTTCCTAGAAAAGGTTTAGTACCTTTACAGATTTTTTTTTTTTTTTTTTTTTTTTTTTTTTTTTTTTTTTTTTTTTACAGTGTATAAATGCAAATAGAAACTGGCTGTTTTTTTTTAATAATTAATGATTTAGTGCATTAAACGCTATTTTTGTTAAATTATATTTATTTTTTATTTAATTTAACTAAGTCAAATATCTTTGTGGAAAGTGTTCATGTAAGATAAAAGCGCTTGCAAAATATTTGCCTTATAATTATTTCGTGCATATCAAATGTGCTATACTGTAAATACAAATAGAAACTGTTTTGGCTTAGTTTCTTTATATTTATCATTAATGAATTTTTATATTAATTATTGTTTTTGTTAAATTATATTCTTTTATTTACATTAACTAAGTTTAATAAGTTCTTTGCAAGTGTTAATCTAAGATAACATGTAAAATATGTGCCTCATAGTTATTTCATGCATAGCAAATGTACTATAAATGCAGATAGAAACTGTTTTTTTATTTAATTTTTATTAATAATTAATGAATTATCATATTAAATGATGTTTTTGTTAAATTATATATTTTTATTTACATTAACTAAGTCAAAAGTTACAATGAAACCCGTGATCAAAAATCCGTCAATTTGACGGATGCAGTAAAACTAGGTATATATGAAACACCGGTAGTTCTAGTGATAACACAATACTAATATTGAAAAGAGTAGAAGATTATGGTGAGTTAGAGGAACGAGGGCGCCGTAGTTTAAATAGGGCAGCATCAATTACAGAAGGAATGTTACCTCAATCGATCGCTATGGCTTTAATGTATTCGATTTCCCTATTAAATGACTGAGAATCAGAACAAATATGTATTGCACGATTTGTGAAGGTATAAAACGTGGCCATTTTCGGCTCTGAGAATGATAAGAACGAGCAGGAGATGGCAAAGAAATGGCAAGACTTTTACAATAGACGGTTAAGAGAAACCTGTTACAGTGCGAGTTTCAAAAATATGAAGAAATGGGAGAAAATTACTATTTTTAGTTTCATAATGAATTTCTGTTAATGTTATCAATAGAATTCATAATTTTCAGAATATTATCAATATTGTGAGGAGAGGTGTCAATATTAAGGTGAACGTGTCATTAACATGGCGAATCCTGAAAGAAAAAGAGAATTTACTGAAAAGGGAGCATTCAAAATAATGCATATAAATATCAGCAAAGATTGGTGACAAAGTACAGCCCATGACTAAGCCATCAGATTTCCTGTAAAAGTTACCTTCTAATGAAAAAGTAGTTTGAGATAGACAAATACAGGTGATGGATATGAGCTCTTGAATCTCAAAATATGAATAATGAAATTCATAAAGTCTCTGTTACAGATAACAGAGGGGATTCGCTATGTTGATGGCATGTTCACCTTAATTGACATCTCGTCAATCAATTTTGATCAAATGTGAAGGTCCCCCCCCCCAATTTCCTAAAGTGATAACGCTGTGTATGTATACCCCTATCTCATAAAATTTAAAGAATGATGTAGGTGGATCAGGATCAACATTTTGACTTATAGATACACATATATATCTACACTCGAGTCAAATAATATTTCTAAGATTCCCCCCCCCAATTTCCTAAAGTGATAACGCTGTGTATGTATACCCCTATCTCATAAAATTCAAAGAATGATGTAGGTGGATCAGGATCAACATTTTTACTTATAGATACACATATATATCTACACTCGAGTCAAATCATATTTCTAAGATTCCCCCCCCCCTCCCAATTTCCTAAAGTGATAACGCTGTGTATGTATACACCTATCTCATAAAATTCAAAGAATGATGTAGGTGGTACAGGATCAACATTTTGACTTATAGATACATATATATATCTACACTCGAGTCAAATCATATTTCTAAGAATACATAATGTGATAATTTAATGAATGAATTTTGTGCCATTTAAGGAAACGAAATTTGTAACATCTGCTACTTAATTCAGAGTTAAACTTTAATGCAGTTTATTTAAAAAGGTCTTGTTTATTTATAATTTTTCTTTTTGTTTTCAGATTCAAAGGCAGATAAAACTTTTGCACTGAAGTTCAATAAGCCATTTCCTTGGATGAAAATCTGATAAATACTGATACTTTCAAGAAATTTCTGTTATCATCTGAAACAAAAATTTTTCCCTCTCAAAAATGTCATCGATTGCAAAAGAAAATTCTTTCTCCCGTGAGCAGCACATTGTTTCTCAAAATGGGGATAAAGAAAAACATTCCTCCATCGACACAGAAAAAAAGGTTTTATTTGTGAAGTATGTTAAAAAATATTTGCTAAGAAAAGTTCTCTAAGAAGCCATCTAAGAGAGATTCACATGGGAGAAAAGCCAATTGTTTGTGAAGTATGTTCCAAGAAATTTTCTCGGAATGGTAATATAAGAAAGCACCTCTTGACACATACAGGTGAAAAACCTTTTGCTTGTGAAGTATGTTCCAAAGGATTTTTTCAGAAAAGTGATCTAAGAATCCATCTCTTGACTCATACAGGAGAAAAACCTTTTGCTTGCGAAGTATGTCCCAAGAGATTTTCTCAAAATTGTACTCTAAGAAGGCATTTCTTGACTCATACAGGTGAAAAACCTTTTGTTTGTGAAACATGTTCCAAAGGATTTTCTACGAATAGTAATCTAAGAACCCATCTCTTGACTCATACAGGAGAAAAACCTTTTGCTTGTGAACTGTGTTCCAAGGGATTTTCTGACAATAGTAGTCTAAGAAAGCATCGGTTGACTCATACAGGTGAAAAACCTTTTGTTTGTGAAATATGTTCTAAAGGATTTTCTCAAAATGGTGGTCTAAGAAAGCATCTCTTGACTCATGCTAAGTAAAATCCTTGTGTTTCTGGTTCTGAGAGGATTTTCTAGACATTGTCAACTAGAAAGACATCTCATGATTGATACAGGAGAAAATGTTTTGTTTGTGCAATATGTTTTCCAAAGGATTATTTGATAACCATTACTAAAAAAACATTTATCTCATATTAAATAGATACCTCTAAAAATCTCTTGCATTTTTTTTGTTGTTGTTCTGTTAAAATTGAGTATGAACCCTGTATGTGTCATTGCATTTACTGTTACCACTTCTCTTCTGTTTTAGCACTTAGTAATAAAAAAATCTATAATTGTTACTGTTGTCAGTTTGATAAAAAGCAAATAACTCCAGACCTGTTCATTAGTTTTTAGTAAAACTTTTTGATAATTTTAATTTTTGTAATTTTACTGTAAAGTACATTTTTTCTAAAGATAAAAATTAATCTGACCAGAAAAGGATAAATTATACCTCAATATATTACGTGATAACAAAGGCTTTATTGAAGAAACAATTTTAAAAGTAGAAGAGAAATGTGTTAACAATATGTTTTGCGTAAAAAAAATTATTTGTTATATTTTCTTTTTGATATTTTTTCAAAGGATTTAGATGAAGCATGCTTCTTTATCGTGTATTCTTTGCACGCAGCATGAGCTTGGTATTTTTCTGAAATTATATGAAAAAATTATTGAATATTTATTCGGTAAGTTTACTCAATTCATATATACGATTAGTGTAAGCTAATAAGTCGTGCACCTTCATTTCTATCACAAAATACTTCAATTGTTTAGGAACTAATCAGAAGTGGCAATTCCAAAACTTTCTTTTTTCTTAGGCACATAAATACTTCCTGAAAAACCCAGCATAGTATCGCCATCTGTTAAATGATATACATCAAAACGTAATCAGTGCCATTTTATATCAAGTACTAACCAAATCTAAAGTTTTATGAAAATCCTTGCACTAGTTCTTATATGGCTAATGTGAATAATGCAGCATAGCAGCGCCACCTGTTGAGCGATATACACCAAAAACTAATCAGATTTAGTTTCTATCATGTTCTAACAGAATCTAAAGTTTTGGAAAATTCCATGTATTAGTTCGTGTGACAGAGACAGAGCGCCCACAAATTTTTGTTACATACATACTGACAGACATTTTGTAAAAATATGTCTTTTGAGTTATATGACTCCAAAAATATGTATATTCGTCGAAAATGGGATTTCGAAAAATTTCACGAATCGAATACTTTCTTCTTGTAAAGATAGATGAATGAAATAAATTTCATTTATCGAGCACCTGGTTTTTCCAAATAAGATGTTCGCCACCTAATCCAGTCATGAGAGCGGAAGGGTTTTAGTCCAAGAATCGACCTCACAAAACCCTAAGTCATCGAACACCAGAAAATTCTTTTATCTTATGGAATAGTAGTCAGAGGGGAATCTAATGATCCATGTCTACCGGAAGCGAAGTGGTGCATGAACCAAAAATGAACCATTAGTGGTTGACTCATAGACTTAGCATTGTGTTTTAATGCACTCACTTTTCCATGTTTTCAAGCTTTCCGAATGTATGGCAAACACAATGCTAAGCCGTCGAGTCAACCATTAGTGGTATTCATTTTTGGCTTATGCACCACTTCACTTCCGGCAGACGTGGATCATTAGATTCCTCCCTCTTACTACTCTTCCATAAAATAAAGGATTTTTTCGTGTGCTCAATGACATAGGGTTTTGTGCGGTCGGCTCTTGGACTAAAAAGGGTATGGTAAGTGTCTCAACTATTTTTTTATTTACAGTAGAACCCCGCTAATTCGGACCCCGTTAATCCGGATAATTCGGATCGGTTTGGTCAATTTTTTTTTTAAATTTGAGAAGCGATTGGCTAATTTTTTCATAACATTAACTTGTTTCATCTTCGTATTCTGAATAAAAAAAAATTTTCTTAAATTCTTTTTCTTCTGAAATCTTTTTGGAAGAATTAAGCAAAGTGAACATTTTTACTATCTGAAAATATTCAATAAGTTTAACATAAAGGTGATTTTCTGTAAGTATGTTTTGTTTTATTTCATTTTTTTAAATTCTCCGGATAATCCGGATTTTCGATAATCCGAATTGGGTCTGGTCCCAATTAATCCGAATTATCGGAGTTTTACTGTATGTAAAAAAGAAAATTTACGTCTTTAATGTTTCTTTAAATATTTTGTCTTTCATGCTTACCTCTGTCCAAAGTCGCCAAGAACTTATTGTCAGGATCCCCCTCGTAATATAGGTGCAAATTAGCTGAATGTTTTTTGCTTTAAAAGCAAACTAATAAATGTATAATAGGTCTCTGTAAATCATCTCCAAAAAAGTTTGTCGGGAATTGATTCGTAATCAATGATTTCAAACTGTCCAAGCTTGCCATCCATTGGTATTACTGATGATTTGGATTGCGGTCGTTAGGTTCGATCCATTTTTCTTGAAATATTTTAAGCATAATAGCTCAAGAGCCGACCGCACAAAACCCTAAGTCATCGAACACAAGAAAAATTCGTTTATAGTGTGGAAAAATCCCTGTCGGCTTGGCCTATAGGCGGAGGTAAATTTCGAAGAGTGCTCATTTCGACAACAAAAAATAAAATATGATTAGAGATAAATCCAGTTTAACAATTTTCTTTGGCCGCTTTTGAAAAATTAATTTATTTTTATGTAAGAACTGGTTTTTATCAAAATCATCTTAAGCGAAATTCGGCTCAAATGCCCATTTTGACAACATATTTTGAAATATATTCTGAATTTATTATTAAAAAATCGACCAATACGCAAATTATATCGTTTCTAAATAACAAAAAACTGTCAATTGAATACTTTTGAGAGCAAAATCGAATTAAAAAATGAGTCATAAAATAACCAATTTGTTATTTGAATACATCCTCAATTCTTAAATCATGATCGCTTTGGGAAATTTTGTGCGAAGTGCTCACTTTCACAGCTTTAAATATATATATATTTAACCTTTATCAAAAAACTGAAGAATACGGCACAGTACACAGTTCCTAAATAACAAATAACTGTCAATTGAATGCGTTTAAAAGCGAAATTGAATTTAAAAATTAGTCATGATATAACCAATTTGTTATTTGAACATATCCTCAATTCTTAAATCATGATCGCTTTGGGAAATTTTGTGCGAAGTGCCTACTTTGACAGCTTTTAAAAAAATATATTTAGCCTTTATCAAAAAATAGACGAATTCTCAGATTATATAGTTCCTAAATAATAAAAAACTGTCAATTGAATGCATTTGAGAGCAAAATTGAATTTAAAAATGAGTCATAAAATAACCAATTTTTTATTTGGATACATCCTCAATTCTTTAATCATGATGGCTTTGGGAAATTTTGTGCGAAGTGCCCATTTTGGCAGCCTTTTTTGAAATATATTCTGCCTTTATAAAAAAAAACTGGCAAATCCGTCACATTATATAGTTCCTATATAAGAGGACCTGTAAATTGGATGCGTTTGAGAACAAAAATAGATTTAAAAATAACTCAGAAAAAATGCAATTTGTTATACTTCCTCAATTTTTCAATCACCATCACTTTAGGAAATTCTGTTCAATTCAAAATACTCTTTTTCACAGCCTTTTTCGAAATATATTCTGCCTTTATCAAAAAACTGGCTAATACGTCACATTATACAGTCCCTAAATAGGAGGATCTGCCATTTGGATGCGTTTAAAATCAAAAGTGAATTTAAAAATGATTCAGAATATAAGCAGTTTGGATTTGAGGTTTTTTCTCCAACTCCTATTTTTGTTTAATTTATTTTTGCTATAAGAATTGGTCCTGTGAAAAACGTGTTAGCATAAAAGTCGTAGATATTATTGAGAAGATGTAAAATAAATTTAATTAGATTTGATATCTTAAGAATTGACTAAGTTATGGATTTTTTTCCTTTTCAACCCCCCTTTTTCTTTTCGTTTTTAATTTTTTTCACTGGTAAAAGTTGTTCCTATCAAAAACTTGTAAATACAAAAATTTTAGATAATTTTGAGAACATTTATAAAAAAATTAGTTGGATTTGATATTTAATAAATTGACGAAGTTATGACTTTTTTCTCCCAAATCCCTGGTTTTTTCGCCCCTTGAGGCCCATTTTTAACTTTATCAAAAATCTGTCATGCATAAGCTTTTGGCCCATTTTTTAGAAGTAATATAAATTTTAAACTGATTCGATATCTATTTTAATTTAGAAGTTATCGCGTTTTTTTCTGTTTTCACAAAAACTCTCCTAACTTCCACCCCTTTGGTCTGATTTTGCCCATTAACAAGCCCCTTAACCGAGATTTTATGCTCCTTGATTTTATATAAAAGTTTGAAGAAGATCTGAGCATAATTATGGAAGTTATCGTGTCCAGAAGAAAGTGATATACACCGATAGATAGATAGATAGATAAACTTTTTTACTAATGGTAGTTTTGGGGTCTAGGGGTCGTGATCGGTGTAGATCTGCAAAAATTTTTCAGAAATTTCAACATGAGAGTGATCGCAATAGGTAGTATTTCACACGAAATCTATCTAATAGTAGTCATAGGGGAATCTAATGATCCATGTCTGCCGGAAGTGAAGTGGTGCATAAGCCAAACATTGATACCACTAATGGCTCACTCGTAGGCCTAGCATTGTGTTTGCCGTACCATCAAAAGTATGAAAACAAAAAAAACTGGGGGCAGGAAAACACAATTCTAAGTCTACGAGTCAACCACTAGTGGTATTCATTTTTGGCTTATGCACCACTTCGTTTCCAGCAGACATGGATCATGAGATTCCCCTATGTCTATTCTTCCATTAGATACAGGATTTTTTCTTGTGCTCGGTGATTCAGGATTTCGTGCGGTCGGCTCTTGGATTATTTAATAGTTCTCTGTAAATCATCATCAAAAAAGTGTGTCAGAAATTGATTCATAATCAATGATTTCAAACTGTTCAATCTTGCCATCCATTGGCATTACTGATGGTTTGGATTGTTAGAGTTCAGCTCAATCCTTTTTTACTGAAATCTTTTAAGCATAACAATTTCAAGATGATTTTGACGGTCCATGATCCATAGCTAAAATTAACATTTCAGACAGAGTATCTGTAGGCTTACTACAGAAGTATTATATTCGAGAAGAGAGCACATGTTCGAAATTATATAAGAAGTTGTGTTGAAGCATTGCCTGAGAATCACAGAGTGTCATGACTCCCAAAAGTTCAAAAACGGTATGGTCTGCTGCTTACCCCCCCCCCTATCCCAGATAACAGCTTAGTAATTCTCTCAGAGAATTGGTTTTTTGATCCGGAACTTGCCACCAGAGGGCAGCTTGAGGCAATTCTCTTTGTTGTTACAATGGAACAGACTCAGAACTATCAGTTACTCAATTGCTGGGGTAGCAGTTAGCAGCAAAGTGTGTGATTTATTAAAAATCCATTATTATTATTACAAAGGGATAATTACAGTCAAGGATCGATAATCCGCGCATCCATAATTCCAATTTTCTATAATCCGCGTTACTTTACGAATGTAAACAGCGAAATAAAACACTTTAAAAAATTACAAATTCGTGATCAAAAAATAATTTTTTTAAACAAATAATAAAAAAAGTGAAAAAAATCATAATAAAACATCTACTTTTTTTAATTTAATCTTTTATTTTTATTTAAATGGACATATATATTATTTTTTTAATAAAATAACTTTAAAAAGACATTTTTTGAGATATGAAATCTAATAATCAAATATTATTGTATTTATCTTTTCATATTATACTCATTATAGGACTAAAATGCTGTCTAGGAATAATAAAATGAAGCATAATATACATAATACTCTATAATCTTCAATATTCCTTAATCCGCACAACCTTTGGCCCCATTTTGTGCAGATTATAGAACTTTGACTGTATTATCTAAAAAAAAACTACATCGAACTGAAAGTAATATGTATTTCAAAGTATTTTTTTTTTTTGTTGCTTTGTAAAGAGTGTCAAGAATGTGCATCTATTTTTTTATGTTGTTTCAAGTATTATGTGCAACAGATTCCACTGTATTTTCATCTAATAAATGTTTTTTGTTCATCCCAAGAAGAATATATTCCAGCTGAATGCATCAAAACAGAAAGGAAAAACTTTTAACATATTTACAGTAGACTCTCTCAAATCCGCACATAATTTCCTGATGTAAACAATGAAACATTACCTTCAAATTTAGGGACAAAATTTGACTTTTTTATTTTTTATATAAATTCCACATTTTAATTTGTAATTTCCATTAATATTACTCAATTCATGTTATTTCATGAAGAAAGAATAAATTTATTTCTGAAAAAAATACAAGATATAATATATCATGTGAATCAAGCTTTTTTGGTTGTTAAATCAGGCTAAACCTGAAATACAACTTCTTTATATTTTATGATTTTGATGTGAATTAGTAATATAACTTTAGGAGGTAAGTTTCATTGAATAATTTAGGAAAAATACTTTTCATATTTATCATAAATTATTGATTATTAACTTATAATTAGTAGCTTCTATATTAATAGTTTATATATGTATATAGGGTACTACTCTGTTATCCAGTCGACCAATTTCGCCAAATTATACAAATCGCCAAAATCATAGCCAAATTAAACATATTGGCATAATTTTCGTTTTAAATAACGAAAAAACAAATAATTAATAGAATATTAATAAAAATACAAATAAAAAAATCGAAATAAAAATCACTTAATGGCGTTTTAAATACGAGTATCGTATTTAATGTCATTGAATGCGACTTTCAAGACCATCCATAATTGGCATTTAATCTTATAGTTTTGCGATGAATTTTTGGTCGACGGGATAACCTAGTAGTACCATATATAGTTATAAGCTTATAATATTTTAATCATTTAAAAAATGATCGAAATTTTTATTATTTATTTTAATATTTTCTTATATCGAAAGCATTCATTATAGTTTTGATTGCATTATTAATTGCACTAAAATTAATATTTATAAAAATGTAAACATAGCAATGATCAGAAATCAACAGAATTCTGAAATCTGCAAAACCTATGGTCTCAAACTGTGCCGATTTGAGGGAGTTTACTATATTATTGCGGAACTACCTATTTATGCATTCAAATGGAATAGTAATCCAGCAAATTCCTAAGAGTTTTACTACTAACTTCAAGAAACGAAACTAACACCCATAAATGGTCGACTTTTCTCGTTTTACTTGATGATAAATCAGATGATAACTTCCGATTCCGATGAACTATAAATCAGGGTCACTTTTGCCCGAATTTGGTGTAACATTGCCTCACATTTATAAAATTTTAATCCATGCTGTCATAGTTGTATCATGGGGAATTATTTCAAATGAGCTGCCATACTTATACTAGTGCTGCTATCTATATTTTAAGACCAAAATTTTGCCGTTAACTCGAGTGATGTAGCAGATTTAATATTTTTTCTCTCTTTAACAAAAATTACCCTGATATGGTCAAAGCTATCCTAATTGACTGTACTGATTTTAGAGCATTAAACTCCATTGTTATGCAGATTCATTGAGACTCCTGTCCGTGCTCGCGAAGACACTCGCAAGCTAATGCTATTCCTATGGGGAGGTTATTTTCCAATAACTTGTTTGCATTTCAATTTTTTTTTTCGGCCAGAGTTACCCTGATATGTCAAATTTACCTCAATTGACTCTACTCATTTTGGAGCATTAAATTCCATTTTTATGTGTTATGCAGTTTCATTAAGGCGCAACACTAGGCACAGGAAAAGACCCGAATGATAATGTAAAGTCTATGGGGGCGTTCTTTTCAAATATTTCGCTCAAATTTTAATATTTTTTCATTAATTTTTTGCACAGGATAGCTGGGGGCAATCCACAACCGGCCAAGTTTTTACTTTTTCAGTTTTGGTTTCAGATTTTTTTAAAAAAAATTACGTAACTTTTGAAACCGGTTTAACCGGTTCTGAAATTGAAACGGTCGTAATATAAAAAATATAAGAGCAAAATCGAAAAAGTAAAAACTAGACCGTTTGGGGATCGTCCTCAGCTGTCTTGTGCCAAAAAAAAATATTAAAATTTGAGCGAGATATTTGAAAAGAACGCTCCCATAGACTTTACATTACCATCCGGGTCTTTTTCTGTGCCTAGTGTGGGGTCTTAGGTGAGCTTTGACATTCGCGATGAACAGTAGTTGTTTTGAACAGTCTGCTTCATTTCCAATACCACCAGCCATGTTCGAGAGAGATGCAAGTAACATTTTTGACATAAAAGCTGCAGTTTATAAAGCAACGGATTTTTCAGCATCTTTAAGTCGCTTTGCAGATCTCACTTTTTCTATCCAGAGATGAAGTACAAGTGTACTGCACTCTTATTTTAAGGCCTTGGGTCGCTAAGGTTCATTAGGTCTTTAGAACGACCAGTGAAAACGCACCATATGGGTTACAACAGACGAAGACCAAGATACTGCCATGCCTGAGTTAAACAATTCTGACCCAAATGCAGATTCTGGAAAATCGCCTACCCTCAACAATTCCATATCTGGTATATAGAGACGACCACCAACAGATCTTAATGACTATGTTACTTCCTAAATTTACTTTGTCAAAAGTCCGTGAAAAAAACGCGAATTTTGTCAAAAGGCCGCTGGAAAGAAAAAGCTAATTTCGTCAAAGGGCGGCAAGAAAATGCGAATTTCGTCAAATAATCGTGATAGAAATCTGAATTTCATACAAGGGTTGCAGAAAATCACAGCGAGCTCATACGAAAACAGCACACCTACAAACAATTATTTAAAGCATAGCACGACAGTGCTATGCTTTATTTATTTCCAGTGCGAGTCCGTAATGTTATTTTAATACGGAATTTAACATTAAACGAGTTATTTACTAGACATTTTCCCACATTTTGTACGCGCTTCCACAAATTTTCTTCGAAAATACTAATTGTGTAGAAATTAATTTCGTCGAATCAAAAATTATTAACGACAATTTCGTAAAAAATTCAGGCTTCTAATGAATCGATCTGTTTTCGTTAATACACTGATAAAAGTTTGACCAATTTGCTGCAACGTCACTTCTCTGCTTTTATAGAATATCTCTTTTATGACCAATGAGAAAGTTCCACAACACTGTAAAGTAACCGTTTTCTATAAAAGCGGTGAAGTGACGCTGCAGCAAATGGGTAAAATTTTTAACTGTGCACTGTAAAAAATTTGAACCCTTTGCTGCATCGTCACTCCCCTGCTTTTATAGAATATCTCTCTTTTGATCCATGAAAATGCTCCATGATAGGGTGAAGTAATCGTTTTCTATAAAAGCGATGGAGTGATGATGCAGCAAAAAGGTCAAAATTTTAACAGTGTGTAGCACAAAATCTACTGGATCTCACCCAAGTTCACTTTCGCTGTTACCGAAATGATATTGGCCAATTAAAAGCCTGCATTTTAGCGAACGCTTCGTTGTTTACTTAAAACCGAGGCTAACGAAAAGGACAGGCTACGGCGGTACATCCCAAGTATCTTTTTTTACAGATAGCTAGAATGACGTAGTGCTCTATTCGTGCGCCGGCGTTGGTGTATTCGAGCATCACGTGACTCCAGCGGTCTCTAAAAAAAAGGCCGTGTTCAGCAGTTACGCGCATCAAGCGCGCTCGCTCAGGAGTCAGGGATATGGAGTGGAACCTAATTGCGGCTGTTCAAGTACCGAACCAGGCGCACAGTACTCAGAACTGTGCGCGCAGATACAGGCTAAGAACAGATTATAGATGTGATTGGACAATGCTAATGATAAAGATCATCTGTTTCCTTGATGAGCTTAAAATCAGCGATTGTGAGTTCGAATCTTTCGCGTCTATAAACTGTGATTATGTTTTTTCTTAATTATTAATAATTGGTTTGCTTTATATTAATAAATAGGATTTTTTATTAAAGATAATTTTTTATATTAATAATACAGAAGCAATTTTTTCTGTCATTCCGCATTTTAGTCTGTTATCCGCACGGTATTACCAACACAATTTGCTATAGCAAATAAATAAATAAAATAAAATAAATAAATAAAGCTAGTTTTTTTCTAATAACTATAGTTATTAGAAAATAACTAGCTTTATTTATTTTTTAAGAATATTATTAATTTTTTATATTAATAATACAGAAGCACATATATTTCTATTACAATAATGAAATACCTATTTAAATATGAGAAAATATGATATTTTAAGAAGAAAGTTTTACATTTGAGCCCATTTAATATTTTAAGTATCGTTCCAAAGTGATTTATATATATACATATTAAGCAAATAAACAAAAAAAAAATAAATAAATAAAAAAGGTATACGCGTAAAATAATTTATTGATCTTTTTCATTGAAGAAATTATTTAGAAAATTTATAAAAAAAAGTACTTTAGAAGTAAGTTTAAGATACAAATTATATTTTATAGTGTTAAAATAAACAATAAAAATATTATAAAAATCAAAATGTAATGATGTACATTTTTTGAACTAAAAATATCTGCACGTATATTTTTTAAAGAGATATCTCTTTAAAAAATATTAGTTTTGTAAGGAATAAAGTATGATTAGAATGTTTATAAATGTTCTCCTCATAATATTATATAAGTACATTGTTTATATTACGAGTTATATTAACATGACTTTGAATGCCATTTGTTTCTCTTATCTTATGACGCATTTTAGTCTGTTATCCGCACGGTATTACCAACACAATTTGCTATAACAATAATATAATAATAATAAATAAATAAAATAAAATAAATAAATAAAGCTAGTTTTTCTCTAATAACTATAGTTATTAGAAAATAACTAGCTTTATTTATTTTTTTTAGAATATCATTATTTTTACTCAGGGCCCGACTTATGCAGGGGCAAGCAGGGCAACTGACCCGGACTCCCCCCCCCCCCCCCTGAAACTAATCAGGATTTTTATTAAAAGGTGCCAAATGATTAGAATCCGCCAAAATGACCAAAATTCATATATTTTCAAGCAGTTAAGAAGATAGTGCGGTCCTCCTTCCCCTCTTTGCTTCCAGTTTCCATTGGATGGAGTATCCATTTATGCAAAAAACAAGCTACATCATTAGACAACTAGTGATCAAAGTTTTATTATAACAATTTAGTATTCTGTAATAATTATAATTATTACAGAATACTATAGTATTCTGTAAAATATGCAATTATTAAATAAGAATATATATATACTAAAACCTTTTCTAAAAAATTGTCAATATAACAGTGCAAATTCCATTGAAATACATCCAGTATAATAGATTAAAAATAAACCTTATAATATGTTGTTATCACAATCTTGTTTGATAACAGCATTTTAATTATCGCGAAAAATATAAAGCAACTGATAAATCATTTTTAAATAAATAATAAAAAACATTGTTAAAAAGTTCAAATCTTTAGATCCCTAATTGAATTGTTAAATTGTATCAATCAACCTGCCAACAAAAGCACAACCAATAAAACAGAAGCACGAAATGCACAATCACGTGACCAAATCGCCCAGCAGTTTTTTTTTTAGTAGCGCGCGTCAGCTTTGAGCAGGGTTGAATGTCTTATTTTAAATGCTGATCAGGTTTAATTACATGAAATAGGTCACGTGATACTTTCCTGGAATACTTTTAATTTTATTTGAGTGGTCACAGGTATGTATATCTGTTACGAGAATCATGTTTTGAAAGGATAAAGGTATCCCTTTATCCTTTCAAAGTATTTGTATTTACCAATTCTGAACCATAAAAGTAATGCAACAATTGAATAACTTTAACATTCTCTTCTTGGATAATACCTACTCCAAGCAGAATCTTCTGAGAGCGCGCACGCCAAAAAAGTGTCTTTTGAACACGCCCAAAGATACCTTGAATGCGCCACGGTAGCCTGTCTTTCTCGCTAGCCTCGCTTCAAACAGTGAAAAGTTTGCAAAAATGCAGGGTTCTGATTGGTCAATCTCGTTTCGCTCAGTGATTAAAAATATGGATCATAGCCACTGTTGCAGAGATGCGAGTTTTTTCAGAAGTGCGAAATCTTAACTGGATAAATTCTTGTGTACAACAAAATGGAAAATTTGCATCGATTGTTACCGACATCGGAAATAGGTAGTAAAAAGCTGAAAATCCACATTTAAAGTACCCTTATATGCACACAGAGCACAAGTGCCTGCACTGTAAAAAATATTACCTTTTTGCTGCATCGTCACTGCATTGCTTTTATAGAAAAGGGTTATTCACCCTATTATGGAGCATTCTCATTGTCAAAAAAGACATATCCTATAGAAGCCGTGGAGTGACGATGCAGCAAAAGGGTCATAATCAAGGCAACACTAGATACCGGGCTTGCTCATTCCTTTCATGACGTCACAAATGGTGGCTGAATGATATCCAACGATAGGTGCGTCACTTTGAGCCCTGTTTGAACCAATCGCAGATAGTGGCCTGCCACCTTTTGTGACGTCGTGATAAGGAATGATGTAGAACACAAACAAGAAGCAAAAGGAACAAGAAGTAAAGAAAAAAAATAGAAATAAAGTTCATATTCTGACTAGTTTATAAAACTATTATTTATGAATTGACTAAACATGCCAAATTAATATTCAATTAATTATTTAGATAATTTTAGAAAAATACTCAGTTCATGATGGGTGCAAAGAATACGTGAAAAATTAAACATGCTTCATCTAAATCTTTTGAAAGTTTTTTACGAAGAAAATATAACAAATAAGATTTATTTTGCACAAAAAATATTTTTAACATATTTCTTATTTATATTAAAAAGGTTATTTTAATAAAGCCGTTTCGTATTGCGTAACATATTGAGAAACAAAGGTATTGTACAAAAGAATAACAAAAATTTAAATTAAAACAATCAGAAAGTTCCAAAAACGAAGGAACAGGTCTCGACTTATTTGGTTTTTTTTACCAAAATGTCAATTGTGACAAACAAGGGAAATTTTTACAATTTTTTAAATTTTATTATAAATGCTAAAACAGAGTTGCAATAACAGTAAATGCAACAACACATACAGGGTTCATACTCAACTTTAACAACAATAACGAGATTTTTTATAGGTATCTATTTAATATGAGACAAATGTTTTTTAAATAACGGTTAACAAATAATCCTTTGAGAAACATGTTGCACAAACAACAAGTTTTTTTTCTGTATCAATCCCAACATGTCTTTTTAGTTGACAATGTCGAGACAATTTCAAGCTTTGAAACATATTTCAGAAACATAAGGATTTTATCCTGTATGTGTCAAGAGATGCCTTTTTAGATAACTATTTTGAGTAAATCCTTTGGAACATATTTCACAAACAAAAGGTTTTTCACCTGTATGACTCAAGAGATGTTTTCTTAAATTACCATTAAGAGAAAATTTCTTGGAACATACATCACAAGCAAAGGGTTTTTCTCCTGTATGAGTCAAGAGATGGGATCTTAGATTATCATTCCGAGAAAATCTCTTGGAACATACTTCACAAGCAAAAGGTTTTTCTCCTGAATGAGTCAAAATATGTTTTCTCAAAGTACTTTTATTAGAAAATCCTTTAAAGCATATATTACAAACAAAAGGTTTTTCACCTGTATGTAGTAAAAGATGGGTTCTTAAATTATGATTCTGAGAAAATCTTTTGGAACATGTTTCACAAATAAAAGCTTTTTCTTCTGTATGTGTCAAGAGATGCCTTGTTAGATCACTACTCTGAGAAAATCCTTTAAAACATATTTCACAAGCAAAAGGCTTTTCATTTGTATGAATCAAGCGATGCCTGCTTAGACTAGTACTCAGAGAAAATCTCTTGGAACATACTTCACAAGCAAATTGCTTTTCTCCTGTATGAGTCAAGATATGTTTTCTCAAAGTACTTTTATGAGAAAATCCTTTGAAGCATATTTCACAAATAAAAGGTTTCTCTCCAGTGTGAGTCAAAAGATGGCTTCTCCTATTACTTTTATCAGAAAATCCTTTAAAACATGTTTCACAAACAACCGGTTTCTCAACTGCATGAATCAAGAGTTGTCTACTTAGATAACTATTCTTAGAAAATGTTTTAGAACATATTTCACAAATAAAAACTTTTTCTCCTGTAGCGATGGAGGAATGTTTTTCTTTATCCCCATTTCGAGGAACAAATTGCTGGTGACTAGAGCAAGAATTTTCTTCTGCAATCGATGACATTTTTGTGTGTGAAAAAGTTTTGTTTCGGATGATAACAGAAACTTTTTCAAAGAACCAATATTTATCGGATTGTTGTCATTTCATCCAAGGAAATGACTTATTGGACTTCAGCAAAAAAGTTTTACATGCCTTTGAATCTGAAAACAAAAAAGAAAAATATAATAAACAGAACATTTTTAAACAAACTGTACTAAATTTTAACTCTGAATAAAGTAGCCAGTTTTTCAAGCTTCAATTCCTGAAATGGCACAAAATTCATTCATCAAAATTTCCCACCCTGTAGTTTTAGACATCTGACTTGACTCAAGTGTAGATACATATACATATGTGTGTCTATAAGTAGAAATGTTGATCCTGCTCCCAACCTACATCTTTCTCCAAAGCCTATGTGATAGGGGGCTGTACATACACAACATTATCGGTTTGTTTGTCTGTCTGATTGTTTGTCTGTTTCTTTGTTTGTTTTTATGTTTGTCGGTTTCTTTATTTGTCTGTCTGTCTGTTTATCGGTTTATTTATTTGTCTGTGTGTTTGTTTGTTTGTCTAACTGTTGTTTTTTTCTGTCTGTCTGTCCTATACCACCTACTTCTTTATCCAGAGTTTATGAGATAGGGGGCTGTACATATACACTGTTTTCACTTTAGGGGGGGGGGACTGGCACTTGACATTATCAGATATCCGTAGGGAGAGGGGGGATTCTTTTTTTTTAATCAATATGATTTTTGATCCAATCAATTTTGCGATGTGACATGCAAAAACTCTTAAAATTGTAGATTTGAGAGAGGAACTTTTACAACTGTTTTTCAAGTAACAACTACTCAATAAGTTCTTGCAAAATTCAGAAATTTTTGAACATTTAGAATGCAGACATTTAATACCGTTTTGAATCGCTAGAAAACTTTGCCAGCCAACCAGCAAAATGAAAAATACAGTTGATAATTGTTTGTATAAATTTTATGGAACAACGAAAATAGTCGATTCCTGTTACTTCATTGTATTTTCACACATTTGTTTCTATAAAATTAAGAAATATATATAAAGGAGGAAAATTTAATGTAGAATAGAACTTGCACCAAAGTCATTCGGAAAGTTACAATATACAGCTAGCTAGTAAATAATAAAAAAATCTTTTATGCACATCTCAATATTCTGTGATTTTTGAAGACTACCTAAAAATGACTCACAAGTGGCAAGTAAAATAATGCATTTCCCTAACTATAGGTAAATACTCTTTAAACAGCAGGTTCTATCCATTTTTTTTTATCAGACTATAGTGTTGAGTAACGTTTAAATTATACTCTTCATTTGTACAATACATGAGATATATGCCAGGAATATCTTTACTTGCAAAATCACAAAGATGACAGGAAGTGATTATATGGTTTGCATGGGGTCTTTGTAAACTTGCTCTGTAGCAAGTCTTTTGACAGTTCCTCCTAGACCACCACAGGAACTTTTCCCATGGGATGTGGCAAAAAAATACCACTCGGCATCAATACCAAAGTGAGTTTTCTGCATGCATATGTTTAAAAAGTTATTTATGTTTTTATACTGAACAGCAGATCCAGTGGCGTAGCTAGGATGGGTGTTACCCAGGACAAGTATATTCGGGACTTAGGCAGAGAAATCGTTAATTTCTGAGCTCCACCCACTAACCGTTTTTCAGTGCCTTTAATTTGTCTATTTTTTTTTATTTGTCCGGTTTCAATTTCTCTTGTTTTTTCCTCTTTTTTATTTGGAGTCCAAGGCATTCGGGTCGTAAATAAAAAAATTAGACGCTATCCGTGGTCGCCTATTGGCGACAACGCTTCGCGCAAGAAAGTAGGACTATTCGGGACGTAGGTACAGGTCGCCGACGAAGGGCCGCTCAACGCGGCGGTTTCCTACTCTCTTGCGCGACCGCGCTGAAAAAAAAAAAAACGAAAGAAATTGAAACCAGACAAATTTAATAGAAAAAGTACACAAAGACATTGAAAAACGGTTAGTGGGTGGGTGGAACCCCGAAATTAGCGATTTCTTCTACCCATAGCCTGGATCCAATGATAAAACTGTACCTCATCTTGTATGACAAAAGCATAATTTTCAGAAGAATCGCAAGTTATAAATTTTTCTCCTCTTTTTAAATTGGAGTTTCAAGTAAATAAAAACTGAAAAATCTTAATAAAACGTCATTAGTCCAAGAGCCGATCGCAGAAAACCCTAAGTCATTGAGCACAAGAAAAATTTCTTTATTTTATTTATGAGTTGTAATAGAGGAATCTATTCATCCATGTCTGCCAGAAGCGAAGTCGTGCATAAGCCAAAAACTACAACCACTAGTGGTTGACTCGAAGGTTTAGCATTGTGTTTACCATACAATCAAAAGTATGAAAACATGGAAAACTGGCTGCAGGAAAAAACAATGCTAATCCTATGAGATAACCACTAGACATATTATTATTTTTTGGCTTATGCACCACTTCGCTTCCGGCAAACATGAATCATTACATTCCCCTATCACTACTTTTCCATAAAATAAAGATTTTTTTTCTTAAGCTTGATGACTTAGGGTTTTGTACTGTTGGCTTTTGGACTACATTATTTTTTTAATCTTTATTATAATCTATTCTATATTTTTTATTAATCTATCTTAATGATGCTTTAAGATTTGATAGTTCTTATTGTTTCACACCAGTTTCAACTTATATACTTTGTAAGAGTAGAAATATACAACATATAAAATACAATATATAAAATCTGTTCTTTTTTTCTATTAAAAAAAGGGGGGAGCATAAAAAAACTTTGATTTTGAGATAATCTCTCAATAGGATATTTTAATCGCCAAAAGAATATTTTATATTTAGTGGTTGAAAATAAAAAACAATTATATATTTTAATCAGATATTTCAATTTATGGCATCATTTCTTCTTATTCTACTTCATGCTTTCTTTTAACTTATATTTTATGTGTTGAACTCATGTAACTCATTTTTTTGGCACAGATCTCATATGTGCCCCAGATTTGGCGCAATTTTTTTGTAACAGGCATTTGACAAAACCTCGTTTTTGAATACCAGTTTCATTTACATTTTAAAATTATTTTCTACTGTTTTAAAAAGAATTTGTAGTAAATAAAAAAAGTAATTAATAACTATAGAAACAAACAATTTCTGTAATAAAAAATGAAAGAAAATAAAGATTTTATATATAAATAAACAATAATAGCTGAATTACTGTCTCAAGCACAATAACACCATTTTGACGCCAGTTAGAAACTCTGGTGCATATATGACATCTATGCACCATTTTTCACCCACACGTGACGTAGAGCTTTGAAATTTAGAATATGTACATATTCCTGGGAGCAATACAGAAATAGAACATCTTTTTTTTTAATTAGATTTGATTACCTTTTATTTCTTTATTTTCTTAGGTTCAACAATGAGTATTTGTTGAAAAATATTCATGACAGCATTACCACAATATTATCAAATTTTAGCCACTTGAACAAAATATTGCCAAATTTTAGTCAACTTGACAAAATATCAAGAAATTTGGTAACAAATATAAGTTGCCATATATGAAACCAATTGATATAGACTGTCAATAACTGGTTAATTCTTCGAAATTTCCATAAATCCAATTACCTTTCATAACTGAACTAACAGTAATTTAATTTAAACTCTGTGCATTTAAAAGATTTTTAAATATTTTTCTATTGTTTAATGCATTTAAAAACATTCATTTTTTATGCTTTTGTTAATTTTAATGAAAGTAAGTTAAAAGAAACATTTAAAAAAATTAAATCAATTTTGTAAAAAAACCCCAACAACTAACATTTTTATTTATTTCCTTTTAGAATTTAAAATTAGCGAGTTAGAAAAAGTGGGTTTGGCAAGACAAATCAAATTTTCTCACAACCTACTCCTTGTTTCATATACTCAAGCAAATTTTTAAAAACACTTAGAAAATTTATTTTGAGTAAACAAGCCGCTTACCTGTTTTTATATAAAAAATGATGTAAGTGGCGTATAAAAAACAATAATTTTACTATATGTCAATAAAATGTTTAAAGAAATGTCATATAAGAATCTGGGAAAATCTTTCAGATTTTTGAAAATCCTATTCAATTACCAGTTGCATATAACATGCTATATTAGCACATTATTTTTTTATTTCAAAATGAAAACAAAATAAACTGATATATTAAACATTTTCTGTTATTTTTAAAAGGAAATAATTCTGAAGAAATGATAATAATTGTAGAACAAAACAATTTATTATTGCACTTATATGGTAACTTTGTCAAGCAAATAAATGCCAGTTGGGTATCTTGGTGCGTATATAAAACAAATGTGCTATTATTTGTAAAAATAAGAATAAACATTCATTAGGTTTGTTTTCATGGCTGTTTATATCTTTTTTCAACAATGCACACTTTTCGAAGCCAAAACTGCACAAAAATTAAAATCATAATAATAAGAAAAAAAAAATTTGCAATAATTGAAAAAAAAAAGTTTAACAAATTAGAACCACCATTTGGAAAATGATTTTTTCAAAGATTAAAATTTACAACTTATAAACAAATTATGTATATACATATACATATATATATTTACAATCAATCGGTTCAATATTCGATTATTTGCTTTTTGTGATCGTCCTTCCTAAATTTCGTAATCACAGGACTTGATAATAAGACCTAATCTTTTGGTTTAAAAGACGAACTTTCATATGAGGTTTTTTAAGGATCCGTTTTGTTTTTTCATTTATGTATAGTATAAGGTAAATCTTGCAATCGTTTTTAAAATGAAAAATTTTTTGATGGATTAATAGGTTTCAGACACTGGAGATTCCAAAAAACATATTTTTAGAAAAAAAGTTTGCAGTCTGTCTGTTTCTGTGCGTCTGTCAGTAACCGGTCCATCTCCCAAACAAACTGAAATAGAAACTTGAAATTTGGCATGAATTTAGTATGTAAGAATGGAAAGAAGCCTATTGAATATCAGTAAACTCGATTATCCGGAGCTATTTTTTTTTTACTCTTGAAATATTTGTTCTGATGAAAGGTATATAAAAATTTTTTAATTTTACTACAGAATTCGGTAATATTCTTCATCTCATTTTTCCTCGTAATTTTTGAAATTCACTAATATTCTTTGATCAATTTAAAATAAATAAATAAAATACGGATACTACAAGGGTCCATTCTCGAACAAAAACAATAATCGTTTTCCAAATGGTTAAAATAAAAAAAAAAGGCCAAGGCAAAGTAATATTGCAAAAGTGTTGTAGAATTAGTTAAAATTTTGTATTTCAAATCAAGTGAATGAAAGATTTTACTTGTTAAAATTACACATTCTAAAATTCCATTATAAATGCAATACAGTCAAAGTTCTATAATCCGCACAAGTTGTGGCCAAAGGTTGTGCGGATTATAGAATATTGTGGATTATAGAGTATTACATATGATTTATATGTCTTTTTATTATTCTAGTCAGCATTTTAATTTTATTATAATATGAAAAAGAAATTATGAAATCTAATAATTAATTTAATATGTTATCTTGAAAATGTCTTTTTAAAGTTATTTTATTGAAAAAATGATAGATAGTTGCATTTAAATAAAAATAATTACATATGTTGGTACTTACGTATTAACGCCACCGCAACTAAAGTTGTGTTAATGCAGCAATAAATTGCAATCTTGCTGTTTACACACAGTTATCTTTTGGATTCCTGATTTCCTTGTTGGATGCTGATTTTTGACTTCATTTTTTAGTGCTATGAAAATACGTATTTGGGATTTGCCAAAAACAGAACAAGATGCAATTTTATTTTTTCATGATACAGGAGCTCATACACAAACAGTTGAAATAATGTGGGGCAGTGGTAAATGAAGGAACAAGAGACATAGGCGGACAGCAAGACATCATTTGGAATCTTCTATAGGAGTTCATATGGCACACAGCATCAGGTACAAAAAATAGAGACTGTTTTGAATTTATCTTGAACTCTATATTGGCCCATTTTCCACCGTAAACTGATTGACTACTTTGTTTTTAAATAAAGTGTTTTGATTTTAAATAAACCGTTTTATTTTATAATTTGTCGCAAAAATTTTGGGTGGATATTGCTGGTACTTAAAAATCATCAAATCTGTAGCTGCAGTGGCGTTAATATGCAAGTACCCATATGTTCTGTAATATAGTTTGTTTTTTACTGTGAATAAAATAAAATATTTATATTAAAAAAGTAGACGTTTTATTATAATTTTTTTTTAATTTTTTCATTATTTGTTAAAAAAAAAACATTTTTGGTGCATGAATTTGTGAATTTTCTAAACTGTTTACATTCGTAAATAACGTGAATTATAGAAAATTGCGAATTATGGGTGCGCAGATTATTGATCCTTGACTGTATATATGTTTAACAGATTTCTTTATGTTTTTACATTTTCATAAAGATAAAGGGTGGATCAATTAATAAATCAATTTAATAAAGCAAGCCCTTTCACGAAATTCTTTTCAATGAAACAGATCGCTTCATAAAATTCATTTCAATAAAAAGGTCCCTTGAAAAAATTCTTTTCAATAAAACAGATACTTCACAAATGTTTAATTTTTAAAGAAAATAAGCTCGACAGAAAAGAAATATTTATCTCAAGTATTTAAGGAAAATATTAATAAATGTTTGGTTCAAATTTGAGAAACTGTATTTCATCTTTCCAGACAAAATGTTATTCTTCACAAAAAAATAATAAATTTCGCGAAATTTTTTTACAAAACATACCATAAGAAAAAAAAAGCTATATTGACTCTTGGACAAATTAAGATAACTTCAACGAAGAAAATATACGTTTTTCACTGTACACATATATTTTACACACTGTATGCATAATTTCACTGTTACGTGTTTTTAAGCACATCGTAAATTTGCATAGTAAAAATCTTACACATTTCAAATTTTGTTATTGGCAGGTTTATAATAAATAAACTTACCTTAAACAACTGTTTTGATAAAAACTACCAGATAAAATACTGCAACAATCTATTTCACCGCTCGACGAGATATGATTGATTCAATGTGAATGAATCATAATCGATGCAATTAACTGCATGGGAGTCGATACATAGGTAGTACTTTGGTAACTTGCATGCGCCTTATTTGCTGCAGCACCTACTCCTCAAAGTTCTAATAATACTAATTATAATACTAATCAATGCATGCGCCGTTTTAAAAATGAATAATAAACTGGTTTTGTTGTTTTGTTTTTACGGTATGCCACGGAGGCTGGAACATGGCGTGGGTCTCAGAAGAAATTTAGAAGCGAAGAATCAGAAAAAGAAAAATATGTACTTCTGAATAAAAATTGTAACATGAAAAATAAATCGATAATTTTATTTAACTAAATAATCAAATAATTTTAATTATGTTATAACGCAAACGTCTTGCACAGCAAAATCCTATAAGCAAATTTCCATAGCTAATTCATTCAAATTGATTCAATCATTTGGCGTCTCTTAAAATTAAATTGTTGCTGAATCTATAACTCTAGGATAGATTTTTGCAAAGTTTTATACTTTTATCAAAATATCTTTTAAGGTAAGTTTATTTATCACAATAACATATAAAATTATTTAATTTGTATAATTTGTACGATATATTTTTACAAAATACGTAACATAAAAAATAATGTGCAGTGAAAAACATACAGTGAGCAAAAAAAAATATTTGCACATCAGTTGAATTTTAAAAAGTATTTGCACATTAGTTGAATTTGTTAAATCCCAGATAAATAAACTCAAAATGAATTACGAAAAAAAATATGCGTCCAAAAATAGAAATATTTAAAACTGAGTGGCGTGCAAAGAGAAAAACTGCGCCCGCAGCATATGATTCAATTTGGTGCGCCCCAAATTTCTGCACCCGGGGCTTTCGCCCCTTCCCCGAATTCACACGGTGCTGTTAATGTTTGATCTTTATATAAAAAAAAATATATATATATAACGCTACATTTGTGTGGCAAAAAAAACATTTGCCCTCTAAGAATAAGAATAGCTATATAGTAAATATTTAAAAATAAAGAAAACAGAGCTATTTTGCTTGAATGCCTTTTGTTTAGATTATAGAATGTAAATGTTTAATGATTCGGTCAATTTGTGAATGGTGATTTGATCAATTTTGTTATGATTTGCACTCATTCTCCATTTGGGTGAGTTTCTTATAATATTTTGTACTATTAATTATGATTATATTAATTATAGCTAATAAAAATAAAATTTTTGTAGTTGTTGTTATATTTCTACTTTAAACAATAGAATTTTTGAACATTTTCATTCATCACATTTGACAGGTTTCGACTTGGATATAAGTTATTTAAGTTGCTAACTTGTCCTTAACAATTTTATTTTATAACTTTAATTAATTTTATTTTGTAACAAAACTTAAAACAAGTGAATATATACATATATGCAATCAAAAGGATAGTTTCCATTTATGTGGCATTTTTTTAAAATTTTCTGTTTAATATTATAACTCCGTTCCATTATGATTTCCTTTTTTAAAATATCAAATTTTTTATATATAAAATTCTTCGAGAAGTCCTCAGGTTTTTTGTGAGAGGGAAAAGACAATTCCCTTCTCTAAGCTTTATTTGATATAATGTACAACACACAAAACACATTGACTAGAATATTCTTATACCAGTAAATGGCAGCATGCAAAATTACTATCAATCATCTATCGCAAAATAATGCTAATTCATGAAATTTAGTTCTGGTTTCACTTGCACATGGTACAGTAAATAATTTTCACTTTTCAACAGTTTGTATATCTTATTTACTTTACTTTTCCTTTTGTTCCCAAAATACATTCAAAGTTCTATAATCCGCACAAGTTGGGGCCAAAGGTTGTGTGGATTATGGTATATCGCTGATTATAGAGTATAATGGATTATATATCATTTTATTATTTCCAGACAGCATTTTAATTCTATGATCAGTATAATATGTAAAGGTAAATATGAAATTTAACAGGCAATCTCAAACAATGCCTTTTTAAAGTTATTTTTAGGGATGGGACGGATATTCGGCCACTATTCGGTATTCGGCTCTTTTTCCGAATATTCAGTTGGCTGAATATTGAAGGCTTGTTGACCGAATACTTTGGCCGAATACCTGTAATTGAATATTTATTGATATCTTGTCGAATATTGCTAAAATCTCGCCAAATAGTGAAAGATATCTTGCCAAATAAATTTAGGATTTAAAGAATTTCATTTCTTACAAAAAAAATTTTCTCTAATCCAAATTTGCTACTTCATTCACGAAGTCCTTCTCATTCTTACTTACAAAATATACAGTTATTTATACACTAAAAAATATACAGCCTTTCTGTATTTCCTATAAAAGTTAGTGATATTTTAGAAATTGCTGCCCAAGTTGGAAATTTAATTGTATGGAAAACGTCTTCATTAGAGAATGATATATTACAATTCAAAATATAAAAATACTTATAGAAAAATAAAAAGAATATTGCCCAGTTAAACTGATGGCATTGAGCTCACAGGCTACGCATACTAATTGTACATTATAGCATTGTATTTTCGTTAATTCCGTTCAAAAAAAAATTAAGGGGAAACAGCCTCCTCTTTCTCCTTTTTTATACTTAATCATTTAACCTCCTAAACTATCAAGGACATGATTTATCATATAAAAAATCTATATCCAAAATTCAGAGCAAATTGGATAATTCTTAATAAAAATCTATATCCAAAATTCAGAGCAAATTGGATAGTTCTTAATAAAAACCCATTTAGCATTTATATAATTTAAGAGGAGTTATTCCCCTCTTTTATAATTAACCATTGAATTTCCAAAACTATTCAGAGATTTGGACGAAATCTGACAATGCTGCTTGAAAAATCCATTTATACAAGTTAAGTGGAGGGGCATTAGAACCCCCATTTCCCCTGTTTATACTTATTCAATGAACACCTAATAACAGCCACGAACTCGCCTCATCAGAATGATCCTATATCTAAATTTTTAACGAAAACTGTTAATTCTGCATGAAACTCCCGTTTATATCAATTAAGGGGAGGGGAATGAGCCCCCTGTTCCCCCTCTTATATTATCGAATGAATTCCAAAAACTAATCAGGGAAGCGTCTTATCAGGATATAACTATATACAAAATTTCAAGTGGATCCGATATTTTTATCATGAGTTATCGCGTTACGCACGAACATACATACAGAACGGACGGGCACATAAGCTCTTAGGCTATGATAGCCTGTGAGCTAAAAAAAGAAAAATGCTGCCGTATTCTAAAACACTCAAATATTAATGCCTGCAAATTCCATGCACATATAAAAAAGGCTCTTATGAAATTCATAACTTATTTTCTATCCTTCTATAGTAAAAAAAACTAGCCTTAAACAAATCTCCAGGAATGATTCCTGGAATGATGCTGATGTGTAAGCTTTCCGGAAATAACACGTCTGGGTGGACCACACCTTCCATGAGTCGAATAGACCAATCAGGAAAGGGCTCCGTCTATGCATCGCGAAGCGATTCCAACCGGGATTGCAAAGCAATACCGAACCGAATTGCGAAGCGATTCCATAGGGTATTGGCGAGTGCAGCAAGAAGGGGTAACCTACAACTTGGAATCGCGAAGTGATTACGTAGGGGATTGGTGAGTGTAGCGAGCAGGGTAACCCCTAGTAAAGTAAAATGAAAAAATTCATTCACTAGGTGTATTAAAGAAGATTCATTTTCAAAATTAAACATGAAATATCACTATTCCAAATACAACGGTACATCTGAAAACAGAACTGGTGTCAAATTAGATACACATTAGGTGACACAACTTGCTTTATGAAGAAAGTTTTATAAATATTTAAACATAAATTCTAAATACTGAACAGAATAATTTTTTAATTCTATAGTTTTCACTTTTAAATAATTATTTGCATAATCACTGACTTAGATATGTAACATTATTACGTATATATCTTAAATTTACATCTTCATTCATTCATGTTGTTATCAATTTCTGTTTATCCTTTTAATGCTTGTTGAATATGTAGAATATTGAAGTTGAATATTGTATGCGCCAATTCAAATGTCAAAGATTTTGTTAACATATGCATTCTACTTTAAGCATAATCTTTTCCTTTAACATAATTTGTAATTTAAAGCTTGGCAACTTATTTCAGAACAGTCTCGTTCTTACGAATTTGCTTATCATAGGGACACAAACTCTAAATGATCAAAAGTACTTTATAGGTTATTTCAGAAAATATCTTCTCGTGAGTTCTGAGAGAGAGAGTTTAAGAATATTATTTATTTTGGATGGAAGAAAGGGTAAAAGTATCATTTGATAGTAAAAGTGAACATTCTTTATATTTTAATAGAAATATCTTCCCATCCTGACTTACTGAAAATCCATTTGATGTACATTAGGATAAAAGAATATACTGCAATTTCATAATTTTTTTGTGTTAAAATAAGTTTTTCAAATTTAAAAATACATTTAAAAACACAATTAAGAGTAATAATTATTAATGAGTTCCTATTTTTTAAATTATATATAATCAAAACTTATTTTCTTTATTGGAAAAAAAAGTAGGTATTCGGCCTAAAATTTGGCCGAATAATTCGGTATTCGGCTATTCGGCCAAATCACTATTCGTCCCATCCCTAGTTATTTTATTCTAAAAAGTTTGATATATATATATATAGATGTGCATTTAAATAAAGATAATTACATATGTTCAGTAATACAGTTCGTTTTTTACTGTTCAGAAAATAAAAAAGTTATATTTAATAGGTGTTTTATTATGATTTTTTTAAATTTTTTTATTATTTGTCTTAAAAAAATCTTTTTTTAATCACGAATTTGTAATTCACGTTTTTTGTTTACATTCGTAAAGTAACACAAATTATAAAAAATTGCAGATTATGGGTGCGCGGATTATTGATCCTTGACTGTATAGTAAAGTGAGTTCAGAAATACAGTAGACTCTCTCAAATCTGCAACTCTAAAACCCACACATATTTTACGAATGTAAATAATGAAACATTCAGGGGACAAAATTTGACTTTTTTTGCTTTACATCAATTCCATACATATTTTAATTTGTAATTTTTGTTAATATTCTTTAACACTAGAACCACGGAAACTGGTCATTTTGACCCGTACCCAATGAGTAGATACCGATTGAAACCAGAAATTCTTTTATGAAATGCGGTAAATATAGGTTACGCGAAAATAATTTAAATAAGTGAGTAAGATTGTCTTTGATTAAAAATTCTGATGTGAAGTTCTTTTAATGAAAGTGAGTAAAATTTCCCGCGGTTCTAGTGTTAATTCATGTTTTTTCATAAAGGGAGAATAAATTTATTTCTGAAAAAAAAATCGAGATATCACTGATATCATTGGTCATCACAATCTTCTTACCAAAGATATTTATGTATTAGTCAAGCTTTTTTGGTAATTAAGTCTGGCTAAACCTAAAATAAAACTTTTTTATTTTATGATTTTGATGTGAAATAGAAATGTACCTTTATGAGGCACGTTTTATTGAATAATTTAGGAAAAACACATTTCATCTTTATAATGAATATTTAATCATACATTATTGATTATTAACTTGACCTTTGCTTATAATATTTTCATAATTTTAAAAATTATATATTTGTTTATTGTTTCAGTTTATTACTTATTTTAACATTTTGTTATATTGTAAGCATTCATTATAGTTCCGATCGCACTATTAATTGTACTCAAATGACTGTTTAAAGAATGTAAACAAAGCAATGACCAGAAATCCACACAACCTCTGGACCCAACTGTGCGGATTTGAGGGAGTCTGCTGTATATTAATTTTAAGTAATTTGCCAGTTACTGTGTTGCTGAGTTAGACCTAAGAGTCATCGTTTGAGGTACTTTTTTTTTTACAAGATAATTTATTGTAAGGTATGATTTTTATATAGTAGACTCTCTCAAATCTGCACGACTTGGGACCAGATGTTTTGCAAATTTTTGTATTTTGTGGATTTCTGATCATTGTTTTGTTTACACTTTTTAAACAGTCATTTGAATGTTCAATTAATAATGCAATCGAAACTATAATGAGTGCTTACAATATAACAAAATGTTACATTAAGTAAAACTAAAATAATAAAAATTTAGATAATTTTTTTGAATGATTAAAATGCTAAAAGCAAAGGTCAGGTTAATTATCCATAATGTGTAATTAAATATTCATTATAAAAATAAAATTAATTTTTCTGGAATTATTCAATGGAACTTGCATCATGAAAATACATTACTAATTCACATCAAAATCATAAAATAAGGAAGTTTTATTTCAGGTTTAGCCAGACTTTACCAATAAGATTCACTAATACATAGATATTTTTGGAATGAAGATTGCAATGACCAATGATACTAGCAATATCTTGAATTTTTTCAGAAATAATTTTATTCTTCCTTCATGAAAATACATACACTCAGTGACATTAACAATAATTACAAATTAAAATATTTATGGAATTGATGTATGAACTGAAAAAGTCAAATTTTGTCCCTATATCTGTACTGTTGTTTACATCTATAAATTATGTGTGGATTTTAGTGTTTCGGATTTGAAGAAGTGAACTGTACTAAAAATAAATACAGTAACAGTTATTGACTTCAAGTATACCCTTTGTTATACAAATAATAATAATAATTAAAATGAGATAAGAAATCTAATTAATCTTCCCATAAGTATAACATTAGCATGAGTGTTTCTTTCTGTGACTAGTGTAGGTTCTTAAGAGGTTATTTCAGTCATGCAAAATAATGAGAATTTTAATGTTAATTATATAAGGGCATTATTTTCAAATTTCTCATTTTGATTTAAAAATTTTTGAATGACTGTTTTGCATAGGATAGCTAAAGACAATCTGTAACCAGGCTTATTTTTACTGCTTTGATTTTGGTTAGTTTTCTTCTTATTAGGAAAGTTCCTGTTTCAGAATTGGTATTAAAAGTAAAAGTGACCTAATTAAAAATATCTCTAAACCAATCAAAAAATGGTTGTTGGATAGAGGTATTTCAGCTATCCTTTGGGAAAAGAAAAACAATTTTAAAATTTTCATATATATCAGAATGAACCTATATATAAAATTTTGACCAAATCAGATATTTCTGCATGAAAAGCCCATTTACTTAAATTGCAGTGAAGATTACTCTCCCTCCCTTTTTTACTTAATCAGAAAAGAGCTTTATCAGAATCGTCCTATTTACAAAATTTGCAACAAATCTGATAATTCTGCATGAAAAACCCATTTATATAAATTAAGGGGGATGACTCTCCTCCCCCCTTTATATTTAATCAATGAACTCCCAAAATTAATGAAGAAAACAACTTATCAGAAAGAACCTATGTACAAAATTTAGAGCAAACTGGATAATTCTGCATGTAAAACCCATTTATATGAATTGAGCAGGAGCCTTGACAACAATCTTAAAGAATTGTTATTTTATCCCAATTTTACATGGAAAAAGAAAGGTAAAGGATGTGTTTGAAAAAAAAATATTCAAATTCTTAAGTATCAGAACTAGAGAGGGGAATGCTCGGAAAAGTTGGGGAAAAAAAACGTTTTTTTTTTCAGTTTTTTTTTTCCAAAGGCTTATTTTTTAATTTTTTTGAAGCAGAAAAATTAAAATTTCATTTATGAAACAATATAGTGAAAATTTTGTAATAGCTACATTCTCATATTTTTTATTTTATTTATTTTTATATTGAGTGTCCCACATGAAAACTGTAATGTGGGTAATCTGATCTCTGAGCAGAAATTTGTTTGAGAAAACTTAAAAGAATTCTTTTTTTTCTTTTTTGAAACACAAGACCCTTCACAAAATTTCTCTTGAAAATAGACATTTCAGAAAAAAGTTTAATCTACAAATTGAATCTTTGACAAATTCAGTGAATGAAGAAAAAAAACTCATGCCATATAGCAGCTGAATCTTATCAAGTTGTATATATATAGTTATATGTATATAGATAGCATATACACCTATATATGTATATATATAGGTGTATATATAAAGTTGTATATAAATAACCTTATTAAAAATGTCTAAATAGAAACCTAAATATAGTAATAATTTCTTATTCACAAATTCTGAATATATTTTGTACAAATATATACAAGAAGTTCACAATTTTATAAATACAGGATTACATGAAAAAAATCTAGATATAATTAAATGCAACTTCTCTTTTTAAAAATTAATTCATGTGCAAATTTATTTCAATAATATGCCGAATAATGGAAATGGTAAAATTAAAAATTTAACATAAAATTTGAAGCACGCATTTATTACTTTTTCTATCTTTTCAAGAAGTAAATACTGAATTTGTGAAAAATTTGACTTCCAGCTTTTAGTATATTTAAACGTTTTAGAAGGTCCTGAACACGATATGATGGTTTTTGGAGAATATGTCACTCTGTGACTCTGTATGTGTCGGGATTTGGAACTTATTTTATATTCCTTTCATCCACCACCTGTCAGGGAAAAAACTATTGCGCAATTTAAAAACTGAAACTCTGTTTTTCTCTTACGTAAAGATGCAGCGCATGCGCCGAACTTTTTTATCTGACTGAGAACATTTTTTGTTTATTAATTTCATTCTTCTTTTTTTCTGTTTTGTAGTTGAGTTAGAAGTTTTGTAGAACAAAGATGTAATAGTGAAAGTATCACGGCCATTTGCAAATATTGATGTTGTATGTGCCCTTTTGTAAATCGTGTTCGTCCATATTAAAAAAATATGAAAATTGCCGAAAGATTATATTTTTGACTACAAGGAATTTATGTTTTTCTATGAAGACGCCAAGAATTTAATAAGGAAATCCAATCACGGACCACCCGATCTTCGAACTTGGAATTTTGGAGGTAAGAATTTTTTATGTCTTACCTAATTTTCATGATGTGATATTTTTTATAGAATCAACGCGTAATGTTGATAATTCTTTTGAGACAGCTCTGGCTGTGATTATCTAATTTAGGCAGTCGGAGTTGTCACATAAAAGTGGCATCCCCTGCTGGGATCGGGTGCTCCGTAGTTTTGTGAATAAGAAATTGGAAAATTTTTTGATTTAGAATTATGGAAAAATTACGAAAGTTAAGAACGCCAGTGCGTTCAAATTTCACGAAATTAACTAAAGAAATTGAAGACCTTATACAGGCTAATTGTGCTGATTTAGATAGCTTGTCTTCAGTTTTAATTAGATTAGAAGCAAAACAAAATGAACTTGTGAATTTAGATAAACAAATTCTTGATAATTTGTCTGAAGACCCAACCTGTAAGCAAGATGCTTTTGATACTGAATATGATTCTATCGACAAGTATAACACGATATTTTATGAAACCAAAAACAAATTATCGCGTTATATACAAAAATTAGAAAAAGGTTTTAATTCAGATAATTCCGTAATATTAGATAGCATGGCAACAAGAAGAAAATTTAAGTTACCTAAATTAGAGCTCCAGCCTTTCAACGGTGAAATAAAAAATGGTTAACTTTTTGGGGGCAATTTGAGAAAATTCACGAAGATGATAATATAGCAAATGAAGATAAAATTCAGTATCTTATAATGGCTACACAGAAAGGATCGCGAGCCAGAGAAATAGTAGATTCCTTTCCCCCCACAGCCGAGAGCTATCCAGAAGCGATACAATCGTTGAAGGCACGGTTTGGTAGGACAGATCATAACGGTTTGGTAGGAAGTATATATACGTGAAGTGTTAGGATTAGTTATTAATAATTCCTTGGGACAAGGGCAAAAACTGCCGCTTGTTAAATTATATGATAAAATCGAAACTTATCTTCGGTCATTGAAAATGTTAGGAGTATCGAGCGAAAATTATTCGTCGATTTTATATCCACTGGTCGAATCGGCATTGCCTTCAGATATTCTTAAATTATGGGAAAGACATCTTGGTGCTTTAACTGTTAAGGATAAAGATAAAAATCAGGGAATTAATAAATTAGATGTTTTAATGCAATTTTTACAGATTGAAGTTGAGATGGAGCAAAAGGTTAAATTAGCTAAGAGTGGGTTTTCTTTCGATAAAGATGTTTCAGTAAACAGAGAAACAAAATTCGATCGAAAAGATAAACATTTTTCTCTCTTTACGGCGGCCGAACTGTATAATGCGGATGATAAAAAATCGGAAGAACAGTGCGTTTTTTGCGAAAACAAACACCGTAGTCAAAATTGTAGAGCGGTATGGAAAATGACACTAGCGAAAAGAAAAGATGCTTTATTAAGAAAAGGAGCATGCTTTCGTTGCTTCAATGTCCACCACTTAGCAAAAGTTTGTAAAACAAAAATTAACTGTTCTCATTGCGGGAAAAATCACCACCAGTTTATGTGCATAGAGAAGAGTAAAATTAATTTAGGCGAAAATTCTAAACAGGATTCAACTGCTAATAAAGATTGTATGCTTGCGAATACAACTTCTAGAAAACGAGTTTTGCTCCAAACATTGGTTGTGCGTATATACAATGGGGATATCGTACGAAATGTTAGAATTTTATATGATACGGGTTCGCAGCGATCGTACATATCGAAATTTTCTGCTAAAATGTTAGGATATAGTAGCATAAGTAAAGAAAGAATAGTGCATAGCTTATTTGGGGGGCGACAATGTGAAGAACTACACGATAGATATTTGATTAATTTAGGAAATATGGATAATAGTTTCCGATGTAAATTTGAGGTATTAGACCAACAAAAAATTTGCTCTGAAATTTCACCTATACCGGAAGGACCCTTTATTAAGGAAATAAAGCGGTACGGAATAGTTTTGACTGATAGAGTCACTAAAGTTAATGATTTATTATATGAATTTTCTCCTGATGAGATACATGTGTTAATTGGTGCAGATGTCGCCGGGAAATTATTTACCGGACATTTAAAACAATTACAGGGCGGATTGGCTTGCATGGATACTCGTTTAGGTTGGACAATTCTTGGGAAAACTGAAGGTTATGAAAATAAGAATATGAACAATTTAATTTTTTCGCTGCATGTCAAAGAGGCAAAAATTACCGAGTTATGGCAACTTGACACTTTAGGAATTCGCGATCCTGGGGAGAAAAAGAGTAGAGAGGAAATAGAATTAGCCACTAAAGAACATTTTCTCAGTAACATTAGAGTAGATGACGAGGGTAGGTATGAGGTTAGTCTTCCATGGATTACTGGATTTAAAACAGGGCCACCCTCGTTTACCCAGCTACGAAAATATCGCTCGGCGTAGATTAAAAACATGCGTCGATTCGTTAAAAAGGGTAGGAAAATTAAGTGATTATAATCAAGTATTCGATGCCTGGTTAGATGAAAAAATAATAGAAAAAGTTGATCAGAGAAAAACATTAGGTGGTGAGCATTTCCTTCCTCATAGAGCGGTGTTTAAAGAAAACTCCACTACAAAGGTGCGGCCAGTTTTCGATGGTTCAGCTCGGGAAAAGGATTCGCCGTCTATAAATGACTGTATTGAAAAGGGGCCTAACCTCGTAGAACTGATTCCTTCTATATTAAATAGATTTAGATTAGGAAAAATTGGGGTAATTGCTGACATAAAAAAGGCTGTTTTGCAAATTGGCATTACAGAAAAGGATCGCTCATTCATGAAATTCCTGTGGTATGAAGAAGGGAACCTTCAAAAAATGATAACGCTTCAACATAGAAGAGTAGTATTTGGCATTTCTTGTAGCCCCTATCTTTTAGGTGCCACGTTAGAATATCATTTAAAAAACGCACCGGAATAATTTAAAAACACTGCGCTTAAATTGTTAGAATCATTTTATGTAGACAACTGTGTTACGAGTGTTGATAGTAAGGAACAACTGAACAGATTTATCGAAGAGTCAAAAACCCTTCTTAGCGAAGCAAAATTCGAGCTTCGCGGGTGGGAGCATAGTTTTCGGGAAGTTTTGACAGGGGAAAAAGTCCCTGTTTTGGGTCTAATGTGGGATTTTAGTAGGGATACCTTAGCAGTTGATTTAAAGGAAATTTCCGAGGATGAACGCAAAGTAACCAAAAGAAACATTTTATCGGCTGTACACAAAATATTTGACCCTATTGGATACACGTGTCCTGTAACATTAGAACCTAAAATATTATTACAAGAGTGTTGGAAAGCTAAGGTGACATGGGATACGGAATTACCTATTTCTATCAAGAGAAAATTTGAAAAATGGAAAAAACAATTAGGAAAATTAGGGACTATTGAAATACCTAGGTGTTTTTCTCGGGATGCAGATAAACTGCATTCTTTGCACGTTTTTTGTGACGCTAGCAAAACAGCGTATGCTACGTGTATATTTATACGGTTTGAAGGTGAGAATGACAATTTCTGTCAATTGGTTCAAGCAAGAAGCCGAGTTGCTCCTATGAAAACAATTTCCATTCCGAGGTTGGAATTGTTGGCTTGCAATATTGGGGCTAGATTAGCAAATAGTGTCAAAACGGATTTAAAATTAGATGATATTGACATTTTTTATTGGAGTGATTCGACCAATGCACTTTATTGGATAAAAAGAAATGAAAATTGGGCGCCTTTTGTTTATAACCGTGTATCAGAAATCCGGTCTTTAAGTGATTCTTCAAAATGGCATTTTATTCCCGGCCATTTAAATCCTGCGGACCTGCCTTCAAGGGGTTGTACCGCTGAGGTTTTAGCCCAAGACAAATGGTGGGAGGGACCACAGTGGCTAAAGAAACCAATTAACGAATGGCCAAAATCAGAAATATTTCCAGATTTTGAAATTATAGATGCCGAAAGAAGAAAAACAATAATTAGCGCCAATAATTTGGATATTCCCAATGAACAAATTTTTACAAAATTTTCATCGTATGAAAAATTAGTTAACATAGTTAGTTGGATATACAGATTTTACCAAAACTGCAAGAAAGCTAAAGAAGATAGAGAATATAATATTTTAACTGTAAAAGAGAAGAATGAAGCTGAAAATAAATTATTGAAATTAGTTCAAGAACAATCGTTTAGTGGCCCCCTAGATAATCGATTAAAACCGTTCCAGATTATCACGGATTCCACTGGAGTTCTAAGGCTGAAATCGCGTATACTATTGCGAGAAGATACAATGAATTTTCGATACCCTGTCGTACTTCCCCAGGACCATCCCGTAGTTGAAAAAATAATTAGATCTAGACACCTAAAACTAGGACATGCCGGGGTACAAACTTTGATATCTAATTTGAGGGAAGATTATTGGATATTAAAATTTCGAAAAACTGTGAGAAAAAATATTAGAAACTGTGTAATATGCAGAAGATACGATTTTAAGCCACAAGAAATATCCACTCCTCCCTTACCTGTAGATAGAGTTCGAGAAGCTGCCATTTTTGAAATCGTTGGTCTGGATTATGCCGGCCCGCTTATTCTTAAAGAAAACAGGAAAATATGGCTAGTAATTTACACATGTGCAATTTTCAGAGCAGTTCATTTTGATTTAGCCACCTCTTTATCAACCGAAAACTTTCTATTAACTTTGAGAAGATTTATCGCACGTAGAGGCAGGCCTTCTATTATCTACACAGACAATGGGTCAAATTTCGTAGGGGCCGAAAATTTCTTGAAAGAAATAGATTGGAATTCAGTACAAAATAATAGTATATCCAGAAAAATTACTTGGAAATTCATTCCACCTTCAGCTCCATGGTGGGGAGGGTGGTGGGAGCGACTAATAGGAATGACAAAAAAAATACTCAGAAAAGTTTTAGGAAAAAGTTCGATAAATTATGAAGAGATGCAAACCGTAATGTGTGACATCGAAAGTATAATCAACAGCCGCCCTCTTACCTACGTTTCCAAAGACAACAATGATCTTGTACCCCTCTCCATCAATGTTTCTGCAAGAAGTAAAAGGTAGTGGAACACCTGATATAGATATTTTGGATGCTGAATCTACTTATAATAAAATGCGTTCTGGAGCGGTGTAAGGAACAGTTCCAGGATTCGCCACTCCTATCTGTGAATGGACCCTAGCAATACGCCACGTTAGGCTTAATGGAAAACAAATGCAGACATATGACAGCTAAAAGATAATTTCTTTTACTTAAAATACCGTTTAAACAGCATATTTTTCTATAAAACATGTATATCATATCCAATTATAATGTATTAGGCTCCAAATTAAAAATAAGTAATTGTAAACATCAGATTACGATATAAACAAACGAACTCTGTTGCCATTCAGATTTTCCAAATCTTGAAACGAATGACTCTTTGAACGCATTATTAAAAAAAAAAAAAAAAAAAGAATACACGTCAATTATCTAATTCTGTTCTTAAAATATTTGTAAAATCATATTAAACTCTTTAAATAATTTGATTTTGTTTAAAACTGTCAAAAACTCTTTTACGCCACGTTAGGCTTAATGGAAAACAAATGCAGACATATGACAGCTAAAAGATAATTTCTTTTACTTAAAATAACGTTTAAACAGCATATTTTTCTATAAAACATGTATATCATATCCAATTATAATGTATTAGGCTCCAAATTAAAAATAAGTAATTGTAAACATCAGATTACGATATAAACAAACGAACTCTGTTGCCATTCAGATTTTCCAAATCTTGAAACAAATGAATGACTCTTTGAACGCATTATTAAAAAAAAAAAAAGAATACATGTCAATTATCTAATTCTGTTCTTAAAATATTTGTAAAATCATATTAAACTTTTTAAATAATTTGATTTTGTTTAAAACTGTCAAAAACTCTTTTTGCAATCGTCTATTGGCATCAGAAGCACCTGGATCGTGGTATTCTCGCAAAAAATGTAGTGAATCAATCACGTTTGAGAATCGTTCAATCAAAATTATTTGTACTTGAGAACGCACGTGTGTTTGTTGATCTTTTTGAACACTCAGTAGGTTTATATATTTTCAAGTAAATTGTTGTTTCTGTAATTTAACGATAATTTTAGCAATGCCTGATGAAAATAACGAAACGCCGATTGAACGTAGACGGCGATTAGCTCGCGAAAGAAAATCGAGATGGCTTGCTCGACAATCACAAGCAACATTGGATCGTTTAAGGGAAGAAAATCGTGAATATCGTCGAAGTCAACGAGCTGAGATCAGAGCCAGTCAACAAATCGAAAATGAAGCTATGCAAATAAACCCCGAACCAAACCAGAGAGGACTAAGTGTTTCTGAAATTGAAGGTGATATTGAAAGTCATAGTTGTGGTTCTTTAGAAGCTATTTGCCAATACTGTCAAGCACTTCATTTTCCATCAGAAAGATTAAGTCGCGGAAGTTTTAATAGCTGTTGTCATAAAGGAAAAGTTAAACTTCCTGCACGTCGAACTTTTCCATCATTTTTGCAAGATATTATGAGCAACCCAAATTCACCTGATTACAGAAATTTTCATGAAAATATTCGCTGCTACAACAGTGCTATATCTTTTGCTTCGATGGGTGCAAAATTAGCAGCAAGTGTTCCAGGTCGTGGACCTTACTGTTTTCGGGTGCAAGGACAAATTTATCATCTCACTTCTCACTTACACCCTCAAGAAGGTAAACAAAGAAAATTTGCCCAGTTATATGTTCTTAATACAAGCCAAGCTATTCAAGAACGCTTAAACATTCCACAAAATGAAAAGTGCTTGCGTCATATTTTGAGGCAGTTGGATCTCATGATGCAGGAAATTAACCCATATGCCCAAGCATACAAAATGATGTACGAAATTGAAAGACAGAGTCATGATCAAGCAGCAAGAAATAATCTTCCTGTACCAAATGTGCACATGTTCTTGCGTAGAGATAGGCACTCTGATCAAAGGCGATACAATTTGCCAACAGCAAATGAAGTTGCTATGGTATTTCAAAACGAAGATGGAGAACCACCATTTGAAAGGGACATAAGAATTTATCCTAGAACTCCTGAGAACAGCTCTAATAATTTTGTTCATTTGAATATTTTGAGTCCAAACTTGGATCCGATGACTTATGCAATTTTTTACCCATATGGTGAACCTGGCTGGCAACCGAATTTAGTGCTTGAACGATATCCTGGATCTGTTGAAGGTTTAAGAATAAACGTATCGATGCTTCAGTATAAAGTAGCACAAACTGCTATTCGGCATGGCGAATTCAACCCTATTTTGTATGGAGGACCACTTACTCAACAGTGGATTATTGACTCATATCTTCAAGTTGAAGCGAACAATCTAAATTTTATCAGGCAGCAACAATCAAAATTACGTTGTGAACAATATGCTGGACTTGTGGATTACGTTTGTCAAGCAGCAGAAAATGCAAATTTACCAGCTGGAAGAGCAGTTATATTGCCATCTTCCTTTCAAGGCTCTCCTCGAAATATGCGGGAAAGGTATCATGATGCCATGGCAATTGTCACAAAATTTGGTAAGCCAGACATTTTTTGTACTTTTACATGTAATCCCAAGTGGCCTGAAATTTTGAATAACTTGCCTGATGGACAGACACCATCTGACAGGCCAGATTTAGTATCTCGCGTATTTCATATAAAATTACAAGCACTATTAAATGATATCACAACAGGGGAGCTCTTTGGAAAATGTGTTGCATATGTGTACACGATTGAGTTTCAAAAACGTGGGCTACCTCATGCTCATATTCTTTTGATCCTTGAGCAAGAATTCAAATTCCATGATCCTTCTCAAATTGATCGAGTCATAGTGGCCGAGCTTTCAGTTCATCATCCTCGATTACATGAAATAGTCTCAAGAACAATGATACATGGCCCATGTGGAACTCTTAACCCGAATTCTCCTTGCATGGAAAACGGTAAATGTAGCAAGAATTTTCCCAAAACATTCCAGCCTGAAACACGAGTCAATGTTGATGGCTACCCATTTTATCAACGCCGTGAAGATAATTGTATAGTTATTAATGGAATACCTGTTGATAATCGTTGGGTTGTGCCATACAATCCAACACTCTTACTTAAATATGACTCTCACATTAACATTGAAGCTTGCACCAGTATCAAATCTGTCAAATACATTTATAAATATATTTATAAAGGTTATGATTCTGCCAATGTTGTCATTCATGAAAACAGCAATCAACAAGAATTTCTACATGACGAAATTTCAAATCATGTGAATGCCAGATATGTTAGTGCTCCTGAAGCAATGTGGCGTCTCCTAGAATTCAAAATGCATGATAAATCACATACTATAATAAGACTTGCCATCCATTTGCCTTATCAACAAATGGTTTATTTTCAACAAGGTATGGAAAATACAGCACTTAATCAAAATCGTGACACAACTCTTACAGCTTGGTTTAAATTGAATCTTTCAGATGTAAATGCAAAGCAATATTTATATGCAGAAATACCTCTTCATTATGTGTTTGAAAAAGGTGTTTGGAAACCACGAAAACGTGGAGGAAATAAAATTTTGGCTAGAATGTTTTCTGTTTCTCCAAAAGACATTGAA
Organism: Maratus speculifer; assembly: GCA_964019185.1. NCBI lineage: Eukaryota > Metazoa > Arthropoda > Arachnida > Araneae > Salticidae > Maratus > Maratus speculifer. The sequence goes on from CAXHSM010001547.1 coordinate 248,649, forward strand.
CGTTACTGCCTTCGTCTACTTTTGCTTAAAATTCCTGGAGCAACCAGCTTTGAATACTTACGAACTTTTGAGGGTGTTATCTTACCTACATTCCTTGAAGCAGCCCGTCAAAGGCAGCTCTTGGCTGATGATCAGGAATGGGACAGATGTCTATCAGAAGCCTGTGTTTTCCAAATGCCTGCACAGCTTAGGCAAGTATTTGCTTTCATTTGTCTTTTTTGTAATCCATCTAATCCTCTTGAATTGTGGGAAAAATTTAATGATTCTTTATGTGAGGATTTTAGGATGAATTTTAATGATTTTATAGCACAACAACATGCTTTACACAGTATTCAAGCATTATTCAAGAGCCATGGTGTTACCTTAAGTACATTTAATTTGCCAACACCCAATCCATCAGATTATCAAGGTCCAGTTTTACTGTACAACCATGTTAGTGAAGCCTCTGATGCTATTGAAAAAATTGCATCATTGAACTTGCAGCAAAAAGAAGCTTTTACAAAAATTATAGAAGCAATTGATGATGAGCAAATAACTCCACGATGTTTCTATTTGGATGGTCCAGGTGGATCAGGTAAAACGTATCTATATAACACTCTTTTGGCTTTTATACGGGGACGTGCTGAAATTGTTCTTCCTTATGCTACTACTGGCATTGCTGCCGTTTTGTTAAAAGGAGGAAGGACTGTTCACAGTGGTTTCAAACTACCGGTTCCAATTTTGGAAACGTCAACATCTTCAATGCGTGTTACATCAGATGAAGCGACAACTATCCGTCAAGCAAAGCTTATCATTATTGATGAAGCTACAATGATGACAGTTCATGCTTTACGTTGCATAGATGCTCTCTTAAGAGAGCTGATGGGAAATGAAAATCCATTTGGCAATAAAGTTATGTTGTTGGGAGGTGATTTTCGTCAAACATTGCCAGTCGTTACACGAGGGACAAAAACTCATGTAATTGAAGTTTGCATTAAGTCGAGTCCACTTTGGGAAAATTTTTTTCATTTGAAACTCTCACAAAATATGCGTTCTGAAGGCCAAAATGAGTTCAATCAATGGCTTTTAGATATTGGTGAAGGGAAAACTTTGCCTGTCCAAAATTTATCAAGTGATATTGTTCAAATTCCATCCAACATGTTATGTAGTGATTCAATCGTTTCAGAAATTTATGGAAATGAAATTGATACAAACTACATTCAGGAATTTTCCTCAAAAATTATTTTGACAACTACTAACAAGGATGCCATGAAACTGAACAATGAAGTTCTGAATCTTATTCCTGGAACCGCATTTGAATTTTACAGTGCACATTCATTCGAGTCAGATTCATCAGAAGGTGAGACAAACTTTTCTCAGGAATTTTTAAATGAACAAACTCCTTCTGGAATGCCTCCCCATAAATTAATGTTAAAAGTTGGTGCTATTGTGATGCTTCTTAGGAACCTGAATCCCAAAAATGGTTTGTGCAATGGCACTAGATTAGTCATTCGAGGTCTACATCGGCATTTTCTGGATTGTGAGATCTTAACTGGTGCTAATAAAAATGATAGAGTTTTTATACCAAGAATTGATCTTACGCCAAGTGATACCAATCTTCCGTTTAAACTTATTCGTAGGCAGTTTCCTATTATCATTGCTTTTGTAATGACTATTAATAAATCACAGGGACAAACATTCAACAGTGTTGGTCTGCATTTAGAGGAGGCGGTCTTTTCACATGGTCAACTTTATGTTGGACTGTCAAGATGCAAAGAACAAAGTAAATTAAAAGTATTTATCCGTAATACAAACCTGCAAGGGCAACTTTTATCTGATAGTAGGGTGTTCACAAAAAATATAGTTTTTCCAGAGATTCTTTTCTAAGAAAAATACATATGTCAATAATTTGTATGAATAAATAGCACTACAGTGTTAGTTATTCTATTGTTAAAGAAAAAAGTGTTTTTATTGCATCTAAATTTTTGTGGCTTTTGAAAGGTTCTGCTATTTGTTTAATATTTCGTCATTATGAAAACTTTGTTATTCAAAAAACATTTAAATTGAACTCTCTTCTACTATTGTATGAGAAACAGATACTTGCAATAGTCAAGTTTACAATATATTTGTTATTATTTGAGGTAAAGGTACATACAATTTTTTGTCATATTTGATGTGCTAACATTTTATTTTTGTTTAAAGTTTCTGCTGAACTTTACACTAAAAGATAATTTTTCTTTTCCCTAACCTATATCATGTTAAATGAAAACACTGATAATAGAGTGTTTACAAAAAAATATCATTTTTCTAGAGATTCTTTTCTAAAAAAGTTTTGCATCTATTGTATTAGTAATGGAATAAGTGTTTTAATTGCACCTAAATTTCTGTTATTTTTGATAAGCTATCTTTCTTTTTCTTTTTTTCTAATTTATATATATATAGTATTATTTAATTGTTGCTACACTTTGCCATTCAAGAAATGTTAAAATTTATATTCTTCTATTAATTTAAAAATATATACTTGCCAATATTCAAATAAAAAATATTTTTGTCTTTATTTATGGAAAAGATATTTTATGAGAAATAGATACTTGCATTAATCAAGTTTATAGTATATTTGTTATTATTTATGGTAAAGCTGCGTGCAATTTTCTGTTGTATTTGATGTGTTAATATTTTGATTTTGTTTAATATTAATGCTGAACTTTATACTAAAGGGTAATTTTTTTTTCATAGCCAGTATTATGTTAAATGTAAACTTTATCAAATAGTAGTGTGTTTACAAAAAAATATAATGTTTCTAGAGATTCTTTTCTCGAAAATATTTGTTGTAATTGTATTACAAATGGAATACGTTCTTTAATTGCACCTAAAGTTCTGTAATTTTTGATGTGTTATCTTTTTTTTTCCTTTTTTTTAATCAAAGTTTTATTTTATTACTGGAATGCTTTGTTACTCAAGATACATTAAAATTTGTTTTCTACTATTAACTATTAAATAGATGCTTGCCAATATGCAAATTTACAATATAAATATCACTGCAAAACTTCATCATAAAAAACTAACTTATATAGTAGTAAGTGTTGACTTACCACAAGCTTGGCAGCCCTTTTTAATTAATTAATATATCCAGCGGCTCTTTTTCATCAACTTATGTACATGATGGCCCTTACTGTATTTTTTTTTTTTCAAATAACAAACATGATTTCAAAAGGAGGGTAGTTTTTCAAGACTTTTTGATACTCAGTCGACAACATTTGGAATTTTTCTACAGGCAGTCAACAAATCTCACGAATTTCATGTTCTTGATCAACGAAATTCATATTTTCTCTGTGCATGATAAGTAAAATTCACATTTTTTATCTGTATGCAATTCACAAAATTCATGTCCTCTGTGAGCATGATCGATGATATTTAAAATATTTTTAAAACAGTGACTGACAAAATTCTCAACTTAAGAATTTCCTATATAAATAGCTATGGTATTGGTTACCTATATAACAAAATTCATAATTTTTAACTGGCTCGATAAAACTTGCAATTTTGCCATGAGAGAAAATGTCGAAATTCATGATTTTTTTTTTCTGCCATGAAAAAATCTGCAATTTTTTAAAATTATAAATTTAAGAAATTTGCAGACCACATACTTACATAACCCATCGTGGACCACAGGTTCATGCCTACCATTGTACTATTAACCTAAACAATTACTTAAAATAACATAATTTTAATCGTTAGTGTAATCGTTAAACTATTTGTGAAACTCATTTTGATTTTGCTTATGTAACATTATGATTAACAATGTGATGTGTTAGAAATTCATTGATAACACATTTCAAAAAAACTTTTGTACATGCTTTTTTTTTTAATGTTTTGTCCATTTAAATTTGTTGAACTATATCGAAAATTGAATGTTTAGTTAAAATCCTGTCATTTTTGACAGGGGTTATATACTAGTCGTTGAATAAAAGGCATGCCTACCAACAAAAACTAAGAGAAGACCTTCGTAAAAGATTTCGATCTGAATATTTAGGTCAATTGCGACAACCTAATAAAAGTAAGAAAAATGAGAAACCTTTTGCAATAGGCGACGTCGTGATTGTAACTAGTGACAATAAAAAAAGAATCGATTGGCCTTTGGCCAATATAACTGAAATTTTCCCATCTAAGGATGGACAAGTACGACTTGTCAAGGTAAAGATGAAAAGTGGTGAATTCATCAGAACAACAAGTAGACTAATACCTTTAGAGGTATCACAAAATAATGATATCATAAGTCATTTCAACGACATGAAAAATTCACGTTCTTCGGACGAACAATCCAATGATCCTTCCAGTGGTTCGGTCATGAGCCGAGATTCAGACTCTTTAGTTCATCGTTCAAGATATGGACGCATTATCAAACCGATAGTTGATTGGAAAATTTGAGTTCCAGCTGAACCTCTGAAACTCAAAGGTGGGAGGATGTCGGGATTTGGAACTTATTTTATATTCCTTTCATCCACCACCTGTCAGGGAAAAAACTATTGCGCAATTTAAAAACTGAAACTCTGTTTTTATCTTACGTAAAGGTGCAGCGCATGCGCCGAACTTTTTTATTTGACTGAGAACATTTTTTTTTTATTAATTTCATTCTTCTTTTTTTCTGTTTTGTAGTTGAGTTAGAAGTTTTGTAGAACAAAGATGTAATAGTGAAAGTGTCACGGCCATTTGTAAATATTGATGTTGTATGTGCCCTTTTGTAAATCGTGTTCGTCCATATTAAAAAAATATGAAAATTGCCGAAAGATTATATTTTTGACTACAAGGAATTTATGTTTTTCTATGAAGACGCCAAGAATTTAATAAGGAAATCCAATCACGGACCACCCGATCTTCGAACTTGGAATTTTGGAGGTAAGAATTTTTTATGTCTTACCTAATTTTCATGATATGATATTTTTTATAGAATCAACGCATAATGTTGATAATTCTTTTGAGACAGCTCTCGCTGTGATTATCTAATTTAGGCAGTCGGAGTTGTCACAGTATGTGACAAAAATTTTATGGGCACTCTATCTCAAGAACTGTTGAACATAATTTCATAAAACTGTAGATTCAGTTACACCTTGATATAAACTCGAGATGTTTAGTTATTAGTGTATATCGCCCAACCAATGGCACTGCTATGCTGCATTATTCATAATTTCCACAATAGTTCTATCTCACGAACTAATGTATGTATTTTCATAAAACTTCAGACTAAGTTAATCTTTGATAACTTCGTGCTCATTACTTTTTTGGTGTAAATCGCTCAACAGATGACGCTATTATGCTGTATTATTCATGATTATCACAATAGCTCTACCTCAAAAACTAAAGGACGATTTTTTATCAAACTACAGCTTCAGACAGTTCCTGATATATATTAATGTTGTTTAGTTTTTGGTGTAAATTGCCCTATAGGTGGCACTACTAAGTGCATTTTTCAAGATTTCATTATAGCTGATTAATTGAATGTTTTCTCAAGGTGAAAATTGACCTCCATAATGTACAGTAATGTTGCAAAAACATGGGTAGTTTGCATTAGAAAAGTACAACTGCGATGAAGGGAAAAAACACCATATTTTATTACAAGTAACTATGTTCAGAATTTTACTTTCCCTCTTGATTAAACTTTGAATTATAGTAGTTTTCTAAAGCACAGTAAAAATTTATCTGTGTGTGTAACTGCTTTTGTTAATTCCCCTTAATAGAGAGCATTTTCTATTTGTAGTGTTCTGTTTTCATAACTTTTGAGTTTCACTCTTAGAAGTATGAAATTAGCATATGGAAACATTATTGAATATGGTTTCCTACTCAAGAATGGAATACCAGATTTCAGGATTAAAAGAAAAAAATTACATTTAATTAAACTTAAAAAAAAATATTTCCCTGGTTTCAGTGAGTAAAAATCTAACAGTCAATAAATCCTATGCTGTTTTTTAGTAACGGACCTCAGTAAGCTGAACTAAAACTTAGTTTTGTTTGAATTTAGATTATAAAACTAAATCAAAACTTTTTTGAGTTGAGATTGAAAAGTTATACCAAAACTAAACATATTTTTTTTAAAGGAAATGAAATTATAATTGTAAGAAAAAAATGTAATATTAAAAAATATAATTTTTTTAAACAAAAAATGGAATTTTTTATACAGATATTCATAAAAATGACAAAACTGCTATAATTTATTTCTTTAAACTAGTATCATTTACTTAAAAACTATACTTATGAAAATGGAATTCATAATTTATTTCATTCCAAATTGCAGACATATTGGCTCAGGTTTTTACATTAGGTCAATTGGTAGCTAAGCATGTAACTAAAAAATCATTTCAACAGAGATATGATATAACAAACAATAGCGTTTAACAAAAATTCTTAAGCTGTGAAAAAAAAAACTAAACTTTTAAAAGCAGGTTTTGCTACTTTCTTTTTATTTTGTAATATAAAGTGAAAACAATTTTCTTTTAATACAAATAAATGGGAAAAAATGTTTATTATTATAATATTCTCTAAGAAAATATAATTTATTTGGGAGAAACAATCATAAAAAATCAATTTTTCCGTTTTTTTTCCACCACTTATATTTTTCCGGAAAATTTACATCTCTAGTTGGGGCTGACTATATGGACAGCAAAGAAGTAAAGATCTTGTTTAGATATCATTTGGGAATAGAAAACGACTACTTCATGCTATCATAGAACATTCTCATTGGTTAAAAGAGTGATATTCTATAAAAGCGGTAAAGTGACGATGCAGCAAAATAGTCATATTTTTTACAGTGTATACATATAAAAAAATAATTGGATGTGGCAATCCCAAAACTTTCTTCTCTTTCGTAGACGTTAATATCTCCATACAAACGAAACATAGTAGCATCACTGGTTTTAATATATGAACATTTCAAGCCCTAGAAGTTTCTTCAGGAGATCCGCAGTTTTTCGTGTAACAAAAATCTTCAATAACATTTTATGTTTTGTTCTTGCACCATATTTTCCTTCTATGGCCAGAAAGATGCTGTAGAAAAAAAAACTTTGTGAATTACTCTATCTATCGTTTAACTCGTTTTTGTTGTATGCCTAATCGTTTTTTAAAATAAAATTTTGAGATATCCTGTATATTATGATAAAGTCTAATTAGACTTAAAAACGAGTCGGATGGGGTAATCCCAAAACTTTCTTCTATGTCATACACGTTAGTACTCCTAGAAAAATTAAACTTAGCGGCGTCACCGGTTAGGTAATTTACATTAAAATCTAATCTGCAAAAAAATATTTCAAGTTCTAACTGCATCTGAAATTTGATAAAAATCTGTATATTAGTATTTGATATAGAAACATCGCAGAAATCGTAAAAAAAAACTGGACAGAAGCGCCACCTGTTCAGCGATTTACTCCGAAAACTAAAGAATTCTAATTTATATTAGGAACTAACTGAATTTAAAGTTTGGTGAAAATTTGTGCTATAGTTATTGAAACTGAGCTATTCCGATAATCATGAACAATGCCTCATAGTGGCGCCACCTGATGAGCAATTTACTATAAAAACTAAAGAATACTAATTTTATATGAGGAAGTAACTGAATCTGGGGTTTCATAAAAATTCGTGCATTAATTCCTGAGATAGAGCTATTGTGATAATCGTGAATAATTCTGCATAGTAGGCCATCTTCTGACCAATTTACGCAGAAAATTAAACAATACTAATCTACGTCAGGGACTAACTGATTCTGAAGTTTCATAAAAACTTCCTGAGAAAGAGCTATTGCGATAATCATGAATAATTCCGCATAGCAGTGCCACTTATTGGGAGATATATATCAAAATATAATCAGAACCATATTATGTCAAAGATTATATTTTGGAATCTAAAATGTTATGAAAATCCGACAAGTAATTCTTAAGATATAGCTATTGTGGAAATCGAGATAAAAGCAGAATAGAAGCGCCATTTGTTACGAAAAAACTACTCAGCATCAATCTATATCAGAAACTACCTGAATATAAATTTTTACTAGGACTTACCTCAGAGGGATTAGTCTGAGCGATATTGCTGAGAATACACATTTAATAACTTGAGATAAGTAAAGAAAATGAGATGTTACCTTTAATTGGTCATTCATTGTGATAAAATATGATGAAAATAAGCATATTGAATCATAGAATTACAAAATCTTATATATAAAGTTGCATACACTATTTTTATAAGAGAAAAGCAAACCATGCATGGATATAAAATTGGAAATATGCAAAATGTTAAAAGTAATACAGAAAATAAAACACCAAATTTTCCTATATTGTAAATATAACTCTTTGAAATGATGTCATGAGCATAAACAGAAGCTTCGCACCGATTTGAGAAACTATAAATAACATAAACTATTATGTTTGAAGAGAATGGAGTGTATTTTATATGGTGTGAAATCCGTCCGAATAGTTTATAATGTTGAATTCTGTTTTCTACGGATGCAATTAGGTTGTCGAAAAGAGTTGAGGAATCCTTTTTTAAAAATTTGTCATAAACGAGCACTTACATCTTATAAGTTACTGTGATGCCAAAGTTATAGTTTCTGACCCCAACAGTATCCTAGAAATTGCAATATTCTCAATAAATTGGGTTTAAAACTTTTTCTAGGAAAAAAAAAATGTTTAATTTGTGAAATTAAATTGTCGAATGTTTTGGAAATCGTTCATAACGAGAGTATTATATCTTAAAAGTTGCCACAAAAAAAAAAAATTTAAATTTTTAGTCATATCAATATCAAAGAATTCTCAATTTTAGAACTTTTTTTGCTCGTGCTTTGATGGTGATTATTGTTCCTACGCAAAATATAGTATATTTTGCAGCAAAGATGGTTACCAAAATTTTTTTGCTTACATTATTTTTTAAATCGGCTAGGTACTCCCAATGATAACGAAAAACCCACAAACGTTAATGCTTTATAGCATAGAAAGACAGAGTCAAAAGCTATTTATCTTCTATTATATACACATAAATTATCTAATTAGTGATAGCACAGATGCATTTTAAAATATATATCGATGAATATAATGCTTCATTTTTCTTTTATTAGTATTTCTTAGTAATCATTTTTCATTTATTTTTATTATTCAGTAAAAAACTCACTTTCTTAAGCCCGAATTACGTCAAACTTTTTATAAAAGTGCCTAAGTCCATATAACAGCGAAGTATTGTGAAGAGTATTAAATACAATATAGTAAGACACTTAGCCAAACGCAGGTAATAAATCGCCAAATATTGTTCTTTTCGCCCTCTTTTGAAATGCATTTTTTCCGTACATTTAAAAAACACGATTTTGAGTCATCTTATTTAAAATTCTAATAAATAAATAATAGGAAGCAATAATAGCATAAATCAAAACATTTTATTTTAGCATCAAGGAATTGTATCGTAGTTACACATGTGGGAAAAAGTTGCTTTTGGCCAAAAAACGTTTGTTCACTAAATTTGAATCCGATTAAAAAAAGTACCGTGATTAATTTAAATGTTATAGGCAGAGCTTCGGCATTTTGGATACCGGTATTTTAATACAGAAATTTTTTTATTAAATTGGAACATTCTGCGGATTTAAAAAATAACTTTTCCTATAAGAAAATTCTGCTATGCAATAAGCGGGGGCTTGGCATCTCTGTATAGGAATATTTCGTAATATGCTTTTTAACCTTAAAAAAAGCAACGACCATTTTTCGGGTACAAAAATTATTGCTGATTGTTCCATTTTGCATACAAAGTACTAATTGTAATATTGATACATCTATGGTGATAAATTTCCAATAATTTTTCAAATCCCATTTATTTCATTAAAAATATAAATCTTTTATTCATTTAGTTTAAAATAAATGATTTTTAACTAATTTCATAATACTTTTGAAATATCACTTTTCATTGGCCATTTTGTAAAACATTTAGAATATGGTTGTTGTTTTCAGTCAAATATAGAGTTTGGTCTGTCTTCATTTTATTTTATTATTATTATTATTTATAAATGGTGGAGAAATATTCATACTTAATCCATAACGTACATAATATATGACTCTGTTATTACATAAGTCACCTTTTTATTATCATAAAAATTATGTTTTTACTGATTTTTATTAACTCAATAGGAAAAATCTTGTGCTTTGAGCAATAGATGTCCGCATTTCATTTATTTATTTATTTTAACAAAATTCTTTGTATTTAGAAGAATTTTTTTTAAATAGGAAATCCAAATGTCGCTGATAACAAAGAAGAATGTTACAAAAAAAAGTTACAAAACGAGTGGACGCATACTATCAAATATGGACAAACGACGAATCCAAAAAAGACGTGGTATGAAATATCATCTTTTAAAGCAAAAAAAACGAGGTCTGGTTATCGAGCCTACTGATTACAAAATGTGCATTACATTAAAAAAAAATACTGCAAATATTGATTTTTTTTCTTTTGTGCAGTTTTGGCTTACAAAGGTGCGCTATGTTGCAAAAAGATTTAAGCGACTATGAAAACACACTTGGTAAACGTTCATGCTCAGCTTTACAAATAAATATGGCACATATATGTCCTATACACACCGAGATACCTAATTGGAGCCAAAATGGCGTTCAGTTGCCTAACATGCTGGTTATCATATAAATGTTATAATAAATTGTTTGTTCTAAAAATATTATCATTTATTGATTGTTATTTCTTTTTTTTTAATAACAGAAAATGTTTCGTTTATTCCTTTTTTTATTTTAAAATAAATAAATAACGTGTTATTATAGCATGCTATATGTATCTGGTAATCAAAACGATGTTTTCGCCTAATTGGCATAAAAAATCTTGCCAAACCCGGTGCTTATATCTCTAGTATATTATCTCAAGTATTTTATTTATGTACAGTCACCGCCAAAAAAATCTTGACACTTTCGATTTTTGATGTTTTGTTAAATATCTAGAAATATACACAAGGAATCATTCTGAAACTACTGGTGTGTAAACAAAATAGTACACGTCATATATTTTGACAAAGGTTTTTCCCCGAAATATAACAGGGGACCGTCAATAAATTAAAAAAGAACGAAGATCTTTTGGATCACCCTGTCAAAACTAATGAAGCAAAACACTTTAAACGGCAGATAATGATTAAGTGGCTTATTGTGATAAGTTGTGTCGATTTTTATGAATATAGCTTGAAAACTCGTAGAGAAATTAAAGTTTTTATAAAAACGGTCCAAAATATTTCCAAGTTTTTTGCTTATAATTGTCAGAGCTCTTCATAAAACACAATAATCTTTTCAGAAAATATGACAAACAACATTGCACACAACACCCTGTAATCAGAATTAAAAAATAATAAAAAATGTATGAAAAATGAACGGGTTTACTAAATAATTTTTTACTGCGCATGCGTCAACACTATTAAAATTTCATTTGCATATTATGTTAGTTAAATGTATAGAGCAATTTTTGTGAAAGTCTCAAAAACATAGCTTAAAAACTCTAAAAATTATCGTCAATAGAATATGGTCAAAATCAGTTATTTCCAAAATAAAGCAAAAAGATAAGGAGTTGTATCCAAATATAGTAGTACGTGCAATACTGTGTAGGTATTAATCAATGGAATGTGGATACAGCCCCTCATCTTTTTGCTTCATTTTGGGAATAATGGATTTTGACAATATTCTATTAACGATAATTTTCAGAGTTTCCAAGGTATGTTTTTGAGACTTTCACAAAAGTTGCTCTAAACATTTAATTAACATAATATGCAAATGAAATTTTAATAGCGTTGACGCATGCGCAGTAAAAATTATTTAGTAAACCCGTTCATTTTTCATACATTTTTTATTATTTTTTAATTCTGATTGCAGGGTGTTATGTGCAATGTTGTTTGTCATATTTTCTGAAAAAATTATTGTGTTTTATGAAGAGTTCTGAAAATTATAAGCAAAAAACTTGGAAAAATTTTGGACCGTTTTTATAAAAACTTTAATTTCTCTACGAGTTTTCAAGCTATATTCATAAAAATTGACACGACTTATTACAATAAGCCACTTAATCATTATCTGCAGTTTAAACTGTTTTGCTTCATTAGTTTTGACAGGGTGATCCAAAAGATCTTCGTTCTTTTTCAATTTATTGACGGTCCCCTGTTAGATTTCGGGGAAAAATCTTTGTCAAAATATATGACCTGTACTATTTTGTTTACACACCAGGAGTTTCAGAATAATTCCTTGTGTATATTTCTAGATATTTAACAAAACATCAAAAATCGAAAGTATCAAGATTTTTTTGGCGGTGACTGTATACTATAATTGCTTTTACATACCACTTACTTCTTCTTGTATATAAAAATGGGTAAGTGTCTCCTTTATGCAGTATAAATTGTATAAATCTTTAAAAAATAGCCCCCGTTGCCCCTTTTTGGATCGAATTAAAAAAAATCAATGTCTAATTTCAGTATTGCTCCCAGGTATGCATACATATTCCAAATTTCAAAGTTGTATGCCAACAGGAAATGGATGAAAAATGGCAAAAGACGTCACATATGCACCAGGGTACATAATTGGCGTCAAAATGGCATTATTTTACCTGAGATGTGGTAACCCGGCATTATTTATTTATTATTTGTTTATTTACTCATAAAATGTTTATTTACTTTCATTTCCTTTTTTTAATTATATAAAATATTTCTTTTTATAGTTATTAATTATTATTATTATTTTATTTACTGTAAGTTCTTTTTGAAAATAGAAAATAATTTAAAAATATGTAAGTAAGCGTTATTTGAAAACGGAGTTTTCGCCAAATGGGCTTTGAAAAAAATCGCGCCAAATCTGATGCGCTTGTGGTATCCGTGCCGAAAAATCAGTGACCAGAATTGACTTCCACATACAAACAAAATATAAGTTAAAAGAAAACATGCAATAAAAATAAATATAAAGGGAAAATGATGTCATAAATTTTTTTTTATTCAAAAACGTAATTGTTTCTAATTTTCACACGCGAAATATATAAAACATTCTTTTAGCGATCAAAAAATGCTATTAAGAGATTATCACAAAATCTCAAAATCAAAGTTTTTATGACATTTTTTTTAATATAAAAAAATAGCAGTTTTATTTTCCTGCATGATTAAATTTTAAAATGTTTTATTGCATTCAATATTTCTGAGTGCATAAATGATTACTATTTACTCCATGAACTGATTCGGTTATCTACGAAAATATCCAGCCGGTCAAAATCACGAACACCAAAATTTCTGTGACGTATGCAAATAAATTGTGCTTTTTTATCAGTTTTTTTAATATAACTTTTAAACTATTTGGAAATAATTTTTCGTAGGTTGTGCATTCACCAGATTACCTCTATAGGTACCTAATGGTACAAACAGAATCAATATCCGACAAGTACTTTTTGAGATTTGCTTGACGAAAGAATTTTTTTGAATTTTAATATCGTTACGTACTCTGAGTATAAGACTTCGCTACGCTCAGACAATTAAAAGAAAGAAAGAAAATTAGTAAAACCACAGTTTAATAAACAACTTCAAATTTTATGAAGATAGAAAACCAACGTTTAGAAATGCATGTAAGGTAGCAAACAGCTGTTTCGAATCTATTACCATTCGCTCCCGTAATAGGTATATAAGACTGTGCTTCCCTATTGCTTTGCTCAGCTTAGCTTTTTCTAGCACGCTGAGTTTTATACTGATGAAGAATCTCGATAGTAGATTCGAGACGGCTGTTTTCTATTCTTCTCATGCATTATTTGTGCATTTCTCAATGTTAGTGTTTTATCTTTATACATTTTTGCACAAAAGCTTTATTTGCTATTTTGACTTCAAATTTTGTTTTACAATCTGAAAGTAGATACAATTTTCTAAAAGATGTAAACGTAAATTTTTAAATTTGGTACAGAGTTTAAATATAAATAGTTGGAAAGCTGGCAATTCTTTAAATTTTTGAGAATTACCTTTTATTCATCCATAGGGAACTTATAATAATATTTCATCTTTTGCATTATAAACAAAAGTTTTTCGCATTGTTTGGGATCAAACGATTACTGTTATTAATATATATTTGGTTTGTTGCATTCTGCCGGATATCCGATAGAGAAGTCGGATATCCGATGATATTTCGGATATTGAAAAATCAGCCGGATATATCGGATATTGGCCGGATATCCGTTGCATCCCTAATTTCTTGTCTTTATGTTGAATTATTTATTGATTTATTCACACAAATAAAAATAGTTCACCTATTTAGTTTTTATCACATTTTTTATTCATCCAAAATTATTTTTGTCTTATTTATGAATGTGTTCTCATTTGCTCCAGCCATGTTCACAGCTATCCCTCCAGTGGGGCGCATGTGAACAAATTTAGACGATTTTTAGATTGATGATATAAGTTAGATATTCTTGATAACTACATTTAAAAGTTTCACCAAAAGAACAAACACAGTGTCATATAGATCATTTTTTATTTCAATATATCATAGTAAATAATTTTTATAAATGTCAAAATTATTCATTTGTGCTCTGCCTCCTCCCAATCCCCTACTCATATATATTTTTATAATATTATATATTTATTGTACTTGTGAAATTAAAACATAGTATTATATTAAAAAGGTGATTTTTATATACACCTTAAAAAAATAAAAATGAACAAAAATACATTTACATAATATGCTACAGAAAAAATTCATTTTAAAAAAATTCCAAAAAATCTAAAATTATTCAAAAAATTAATTATAAAATATTATGTATGCAAAATCATTTGTACACAAATAAAGTTAAATATTATTGTGAAAAATCCTTTTAAATGTTGCACTAAATTTATGATTTAAAATATAAATTTACACTTCTTTGACCATTGATGTTAAAAAATTTATTCTGACCATGAAGGTTAAAGCAGGTATTTCCCCTGAACTTGGTTAAAACGAATATAGAGCCCGACTTTGGAGGGGATTGATTCGCTGTGCTGGTCTGCAAGACAACTTTTATAAAAAAGAGATTTCAAAATGTATAAAATTCAGTTTAGTGCATTAGTTTAAGCTATAAGATAGCTTAAGATTTTTTAAAAAATTATGAAAAAGGAAAAAAAAAACTCAAATGCTTGACAATATGAATGTAAGAAACATTGAATATGGCAATAAGAACAAGAGGTAAAATTGAGTTGGGGCTAACTATATCGACAACAAAGAAGTAAAAATCTTGTTTGGATATCATTTGGGAATATGCTGAAATAAAAGGTGTAATTAAAAATAAAAGTATTTGGATGTAGCAATCCCAAAACTTTCTTTTATCTCATTGATGTTAATATTTCCTTAAAAATGAAACATAGTAGTATCACTGGTTTTTAGGAAATGAACATTTCAAGCCCTGAAGGCTTCCTCAGGAGATCCGCAGTTTATAGAATAACTGAAATCTTTTGAAACATTTTATGTGATGTGTAGCACCATATTTTCTTTTTATAGCCAGAAACATACTATGGAAAGGAAAACTTTGTGAGTTACTCTATCTATTTTTGTTATTCCTTTTGTTGTATGCCTATTCATTTTTTAAAATAAAATTTTGAGATGTCTTGTATATTATGATAAAGTCTAATTAGATTTAAAAATGAGTTGGATGTGGCAATCCCAAAAATTTCATCTATGTCATACACGTTAATACTCCTCGAAAAATGAAAAACACAGCAGCGTTGCCGGTTAGGTAAGTTACATTAAAATCTAATCTGCAACAACTTGTTTCAAGCTCTAACTGATTCTGAAATTTGATAAAAATTTGTGTAATAGTATTTGATATAGAATCATAGCAGAAACCGTAAAAAACTGGTCAAAAGCGCCACCTGTTCAGCGATTTACTCCAAAAACTAAACAATAATAATTTATATTAGGAACTAACAGAATTTAACATTTGGTGAAAATTTGTGCATTATTGAGATTGAGCTATTCCGATAATCATGAACAATGCCTCATAGTGGCACCACCTGATGAGCAATTTACTCTAAAAACTAAAGAATACTAATTTTATATGAGGGATTACCTGAATCTGAAGCTTCATAAAAATTCGTGCATTAGTTCTTGAGATAGAGCTATTGTGATAATCGGGAATAATGCTGCATAGTAGGCCATCTTCTGACCAATTTACTCGGAAAATTAAACAATAATAATCTACATCGGGGACTAACTGAATCTGAAGTTTCATAAAAACTTCCTGAGAAAGAGCAATTGCGATAATCATAATATCGATAATAATTCCGCATAGCAATGCCACTTATTGGGAGATATATATCAAAAAATAATCAGAACCATATTATATCAAAGACTAATGGAATCTAAAGTTTTATGAAAACCCGACAAGTAATTCTTAAGATATAGCTATTGTGGAAATCGAGTTAAAACCAGAATAGAAGCGCCACTTGTTACGCCAAAAACTACCCAGCATCAATCTATATCTGGGACTACCTAAATATAAATTTTTATTAAACTTCTTGCATTAGTTCTTGAGATAGAACATTCACAAAATTTGTGTCACATGCAAACAGACAAGCACAAATTCACAGACAGCCATTTTGTACAAACATGTTTTTGGGAAACTCTGACCCCGAAAACGTGTAAATCCGTCGAAAAGCGGAATTCGTAATTTTTCATCAATCCATTACTATCTTCTTCTAAAGAGAGTAAAAAAAAAAATTGCAAACATTCAGTGAAATAATTTTTTAGTTTTTAGGACAGATCGATATGAGTTATGATAGTACCTACTATATTCCATGCACAACCTATGCATATGCCTTTGTATTCTTAACAAAAAATTCTCCAATTAAGCCATACGTAAGAATGTATAATTTGATAATTTCATGCATGAATTTTGTACAGTTTAATGAAAAGAAACTTGTTAATTCTGCTACTTAATTCATAGTTAAAACTTAGTGCATTTTTTTTAAATGTCTTGTTTATTATTATTTTTACTTTTTTATTCGCAGTTAGAGAAAACAGTTTTTGCTGAAGTTCAGTAAGTGTCCTTGGATGAAAATGGCGACAATCTTTTCATATTGATACCTCGAAAAAGAATTTGTTGTCATTCGAAATTAAGTTTATTCATTTGAGAAAATGTCATCGATTACAGAGGAATATTCTTCCTCCGGTGAACAGCATATTGTTCCTCAAGATGGGGATAAGGAAAAACATTCCTCCACTGCTACAGGAGAAAAAAGTTTTATTTGTGAAGTGTGTTCCAAACAATTTTCTCAGAATTGTAATCTAAGAAGCCATCTCTTGACACATACAGGTGAAAAACCTTTTGTTTGTGAATTATGTTCCAAGAGATTTTCTCTGAATACTAATTTAAGAAAGCATCGCTTGACTCATACACGAGAGAAACCTTTTTCTTGTGAAATATGTTCCAAGACATTTTCTCAGAATGGGCATCTAAGAACCCATCTCTTGACACATACAGGCGAAAAACCTTTTATCTGTGAAATATGTTCCAAAGGATTTTCTCATAATGGTGCATTAAGAACCCATTTCTTGACTCATAGAGGAGAAAAACCTTTTGCTTGTGCAGTATGTTCCAAAAGATTTTCTTAAAATAATAATCTAAGAATCCATCTCTTGACGCATACAGGAGAAAAACCCTTTGCTTGCGAATTATGTTCCAAGAAATTTTCTCTGAATGGTAATCTAAGAAAACATCTCTTGACTCATACAGGAGAAAAACCTTTTGCTTGTGAAGTATGTTCCAAAAGATTTTCTAAAAATGGTGATCTAAGAACCCATCTCTTGATGCATAAAGGAGAAAAAAAAAAACTTTGTCTCCTACTAAACAGATACCTCTTAAAAATCTCTTGTATTTTTTTAATGTTAAAATTGAGTGTGAATCCTGTACTTGATGTTGTATTTACTATTATCACATCTATTCTGTATTAGCATTTAGTAACAAAATAAAAAAACTAAAATTTTTCCATAATTGTCACTTTTGTCATTTTGGTAAAAAGCAAATAACTCCAGACCTGTTTATTAGTTTTCAGTAAAACTTTTGGACAGTTTTTTATTTATTTTATTTTATTTTTTTTACTGTAAAGTAATTTTCCTCTAAAATTAAAACAAGTTGGAAATTGCACGTGAAGCGTAGCAAATGAGGTGCATTCTTACGATAATGAAGTTTTAAAAATATCACTCTCATATATCAATCTCATAAAATTGTAAATAATTAATTACAATTAAAATGCGCAACAAACAATGTTCTCCCTATACTCATTATATAATGGAATATTTTGTGTGGCCCTGTAAATCAATAACAAAAATTCTTTGCACAACAGTTTATGCAAAATCTATATTATAATATGTACTTTATGATGCATGTCAATATTATTATGTTCGAATGAGTGTAATATTATTAAAATGCATTTGAAACTTTTTTTTTCCATTGACTGTAATGTAACGGAGTTCTTTTGATTGTCCCTATATTTGATCTATGCATCCTATTTTCAAAAAAATTGAAATGACTTAACAAAATTATGTAATAAGTATGTAATTTAAATTTCAAACGATTAAAATGCTTTTGCAACTTTTTTCCCCATTGACCGTAATGTAACGGAATACTTTTGATCCTCCCTGTAATTGATCTATCCATCTGATTCTCAAAAATTTGAAATGACTCGACAAAATATGTAATAATTATATATTTTAAATTTCAAACGATTCGGTTGTGTAGTTTTTGCGTTGTTATATGCGGACAGACGGACAGACAGGCGGATGAACGGACTGAACGACAACTATAGGTGCTACGTATTTACATAATTACGAACGCACCTAAAAAATAATCCGACCTGAAAAGGATAAATTGTACCCCAACTTCATATGCGACAGGAAAAGCTTTAAAAATAGAAGAGAAGTGTGCAAAAATAGAAAAATTTTACCTATTTGTTAAATTTTCTTCTTGAAAAAGTATCCAAGGATTTAGATGAGGCATGTCTCGTTTTCATGTATTCTTGGAACCCAGTATGAGCTTGGTATTTTTCAAAAACTATATAAATAATTTATTGAATATTGATTTGGCATGTTTACTCAATTCATAAATAATAGTTTTATAAACTTATCAGAATATGCACATCTTTCTAAGGTCTTGTTTCTTTTGCTTCTTGTTTGTGTTCTACATCATCAAATACAAAAACTTTTTCTGACATGGCGATTTTGCCTCCTATCATCTCTACGATAATAGCCTAATCATGTGACTGTCATCAATAGTTCCGGGTTGAGCTCTTCGTTTTTTAGGTGCGTTCGTAATTATGTAAATACGTAGCACCTATAGTTGTCGTTCAGTCCGTCCGTCTATCTGTCCGCATATAACAACGCAATAACAACCCAACCGAATCGTTTGAAATTTAAAAAATATTTTTTTTACATAATTTTGTCGAGTAATTTCAAATTTTATGAAAATCGGATGCATAGATCAATTACAGGGACAATCAAAATTATTCCATTACATTACTGTCAATGAGGAAAAAATTTCAAATAGATTTTAATCATTTGAAATATAAAACACTAGTTAACAAAATTAAAATTTCTGTCTGTTGCTGCGGATTCTGTGGCTGATAATATTCACTTATGACTTCTTTTTGTCAAATCTAACCGAAAAATCTTTTGAGCAGCTCGAATTACTTTGCTTTTGATTTTTATCATTTACGCATATATATTAATCGATAACAGGTTTATTTTACTGTTTTAAGATTAGTTTCTCAGGTTTTTGCGCTATGAGTAGTTCAAGGATGCGTTGTTTAAACGATCCAGATCATTTTTTCTATATATGCGGCGAATATGTGTTTAACAATTGTAGAAAAGTTATAACAGAGTTGGTGAAAAATACCTATTTTGAGTAATTTGGGATGCTCTTGGATAAAAATGAGAAGTCTTGAGTACCCGATTGTGTTTGCAAATCGTGTGTGGAATATTTAAGATACGTGCCTTTAAATTTGGAACACCGACTATTTGGCGAGAACCACGAAGTCATCTCGAAGACGGTTATTATTTTTTAGCGTGAACGTAAACGGTTTAAACACTAAAAATCGAGCTAAATGGCAGTACCCAAGTTCTAGTTGTGTTCAACATCCAGTGCAGTGTTTATATGACTCTTCAGAGTCTAAAAATATAGCTGAACCATTAGAACAAGACATTGAAGGACCAAGCTCATCACAAAATTTTGCAGATTTTGAAGGTATGTCAAATGAGCCAAAATGCTTTTCCCAAAATGAGTTAGATGATCTTGTAACAGATTTAAATCTTTCTAAGAAAGCATCAGAATTGTTAGCATCAAGACTAAAAGAAAAAAATTGCTTTCCTCAGATACTAAAATAAGTTTTTCGGAAATAAAAAAACTGAAAATTATATTGAACTTGTAGAAGACTTTCCGCTACAATTAAAAAATATGGAGTGCAATATGAGCATAAAACTCAACTTCCTCAGTAGAAATCTGGAAATATTTCCGGAAAATTTAGGAGATATGAGCGAAGAGCAGGGAGAGCGTATGCATCAGGACTTAAGTGTCATGGAAGAGTTCTATCAGGGTTTCTGAAAATACGAATATGATGTCTGATTATTGTTGGTCTCTGATACGTCCTTTTCTAAAGTCTACACATCGGAGAAGAGCTTTAAAACGAAGTTTTTAGGACTCAATGATTAGTTAATTTTAGGTAGATTTCGTAAGAAATACTACCTATTGCAATCGCACCAGTTTATATATCTATCTATCTATCTATCTATATATATATATATATATATCTCACTTTTTTATGGACACGATAACTTCTATAATTCTTCACCAATCTCCACCAAACTTGGACATAAAATCAATGGGGATAAAATCTTGGATGAGTTCGTTAATGGGCAAAATCGGACCAAGGGGGTCGGAATAGGGGGCGTTTTTGTGAAAACCGAAAAAACGCCATAACTTCTTAATTAAAGTAGATATCGAATCAATTTAAAGTTTATATTACTTCTTAAAAATGGGCCAAAAGTATATATATGACAGATTTTTGATAAATTTAGAAGTGGGCTCAAGGGGCGAAAAAAACAGGGATTTTCAGAGAAAAAAAATCATAACTGTCACGTGAGCAGTTTATACATTTCTACTGCCACGTAACAGTTTATGTATTACTACTTCAACTTACTTCATGTCTCGAGTGTTCTAATAAATTTAATGGTTTAGTTATGGTCAGCTTGGTATTTAGTATCTCTTATTATTTTAACATCTAGAGTTAACAAGATGTTACATGGTGTTCAGAAGTGTTGAAAATTAAATAGTGTTGTTACTGACCTTTTGTTTTAAAAAATGCAAAGAGAACAAAGGGAATCTACCAATGCTCGCCTTCCACCAGAATTGGAAGTTACAGAAGATAATATGGCTATTAAATGGAAGGTTTGGAAACAAGCTTTTGAATTTTATGCAATTGCTACGCAGTTAAATACTAAACCAGCTGAAGTACAAGCTGGTACAAGTAATTCACTTTTAAATTGGAGAAACACTCCGCGTGAAAATTTGCCTTCTCCAGCTCAACGTCTTTTTGGAAGACCTACTCGAAGTTTAATACCTATACATCCCTCTTTACGTTTGCCTCGAATGTCATCTACCGTTCCTCTTCAACTAAGTAGAGAAAAGCAACGTGCAGCTTCGACCACTAACTCAAGAAATGAATCTCCAGTGCTGACTAAAGGCCAATCTGTCAAGCTTCAGACTGATCATCGTACTTGGATTCCTGCTACTGTGTCAGATGCTGCTGATACTCCACGTTCTTATTATGTTACCACTCCTACTGGGAAGACTCTTCGTCGAAACAGTATCCACCTACGCCCAACAAAGGCTGAGATTGTACCCGATCGCCAGGTTGCTGTTAATCCTTCAAATTTTGTTCGATCGGAGAATGGTAACAATGCGTCAGATGACCCTCTTCCTGATGTTCCTCGTCCAGCTTTTACTCCACCCAAATCTAAAACAGTGATTACCCGCTCCGGAAGAGTTATCCGCCCTCCAGAACGTTTGAACTTATAAAATAATTTTTAGACTTATCTTTTGTTATTGTAAAGGGAGATGTCACGTGAGCAGTTTATACATTTCTACTGCCACGTAACAGTTTATGTATTACTACTTCAACTTACTTCATGTCTCGAGTGTTCTAATAAATTTAATGGTTTAGTTATGGTCAGCTTGGTATTTAGTATCTCTTATTATTTTAACATCTAGAGTTAACAAGATGTTACAATAACTTCGTCAATTTTCAAGATATCAAGTCCAACTAAATTTTTTATAAATGTTCTTAAAATTATCTAAAAGTTTTGTATTTACAAGTTTTTGCTAGGACCAACTTTTACCGATGAAAAAAATTAAAAACGAAAATAAAAAGGGCGCTGAAAAAAAGAAAAATCCATAACTCCGTCAATTTTTAAGATATCAAATCTGATTAAATTTATTTTACATCATCTCAAAAATATCTACAACTTTTATATTGACAAGTTTTTCATAGGACCAATTCGTATAGCAAAAAGAAATTAAACAAAAATAGGAGTTGGAGAAAAAAAACCTCAAATCCAAACGGCTTATATTCTGACTCATTTTTAAATTCATTTTTGATTTTAAACGCATCCAAATGGTAGATCCTCTTATTTAGAAACTGTATAAAGTGACGCATTGGTCAATTTTCTGATAAAGACAGAATAAATTTTAAAAAAAAGGCTACCAAAAAGGGTATTTTGAACAGAATTTCCGAAAGTCATCGGGATTTAAAATTGAAGGAAGTATTCAAATAAGAAATCGCGTTTTTTTCTGATTCGTTTTTAAATCCATTTTTGTTCTCAAACGCATCCAATTTACAGATCCTCTTATTTAGGAACTATATAATGTGATGCATTGGTCAGCTTTTTGATAAAGACGGAATATATTTCAAAAAAGGCTACCAAAAAGGGTATTTTGAACAGAATTTTCAGAAATCATCGAGACTGAAAATTTAAGGAAGTGTTCAAATAAGAAATTGCGTTTTTTCTGACTCGTTTTTAAATCCATTTTTGCTCTCAAATGCATCCAATTTACAGATCCTTTTATTTAGGAACTATATAATGTGATGCATTGATCGGTTTTTTAATAAAGACAGAATATATTTTGAAAAAGGCTACCAAAAAGGGTATTTTGAACAGAATTTCCCGAAGTCTTCGAGATTTGAAAATTTAAGGAAGTTTTCACATAGCAAATTGCGTTTTTTATGACTCGTTTTAAAATCCATTTTCGCTCTCAAATGCATCCAATTTACAGATCCTCTTATTTAGAAACTATACACTGTGACGCATTGGCCAGTTTTTTGATAAAGATAGAATATATTTTTAAAATGCTGTCAAAGTGAGTATTTCGCACAAAATTTTCCGAAGCAATCATGATTAAAGAATAAAGGATGTATTCAAACAACAAATCGGTTATTTTATGACTCATTTTTAAATTCAATTTTTTTCTCAAATGCTTTCAACTGACAGTTTTTTGTTATTTAGGAATTGTATAATGTACTGTTTTGGTCGATTTTTTAATAAATTTAGAATCTATTTCAAAATATGTTGTCATAATGGGCATTTGAGCTGAATTTCTCTTAAGATGATTCTGATAAAACCAGTTTTTGCAGGAAAATGAAATTAAAAACTTTTCATAAACGGCCAAATGAAGTTATTAAACTGGGTTTATCTCTAATCATATATATTTTTTTGTTGAAATGAGCACTCTTCGAAATCTACCTCCGCCTATAGGCCCAGCCGACAGGGATTTTTTAGTAAAGTTTTTCTTAGTAAATATATGCTTTTTTCTGTTTAATACCTACATAGCTAAAACTCAGAAACTAGAGCTGATTGAAATATTCTAATTATGTTTTTGAAAATAACATATCATATGTAGTCAGCAACAGCTAAAATTTTTTCGGCAACAGATATACTGTAAACTAGTGAAATTAGTAGATAATTTTGCCGAATCATTTCAAATTTCATGAAAATTGGATGCATAGATCAATTACAGGAGCAATGAAAAACATTTCGTTACATTACGGTCAATGGGGAAAAAATATCAAATGCATTGTATCCTTTGAAATTCAAAATATATAATTGTTCCATAATTTTGTCGAGTAATTTCAAATTTTATGATAAACGGATGCATAGATCAATTACAGAGACAATCAAAAGTATTCCGTAACATTACGGTCAACAGGAAAAAATAGTTTCAAGTACATTTTAATGTTGTTAAATTTTTTCGAATATAATAGAACATAGACATGAGACATGATAGGCAATATGAGACAATAGACATGAACCTATGAAGTATATATATATATATACTAGAATATTCATTCTGTACAATCTGTGATGCTAAGAACATATATCGTTAAATTACAGGCCCACATAAAAGTATTTCACTACATAATGCTATACGGGGAAACATTGTTTAAGGCGTGTTTTAATTATATTAAACTATTTCACATTTTATGAATATGATATGTGTTGCTAAGGTGTAATAATATAAGTTACTTCCTGTAAATTTAGAGGAACACAAAAAAAGATTTTGACCACTATACTGTATCCGAAGTACTGTCTACTATACCAGCAAGATCTGAATATTTTAAAAACTTTGTTATCCTACGAATGCACCTCATTTGCTACGCTGCACCTGCAATTTCCAACTTGTTTTTATATCAGTTGGACATTTTTGTATTATTTCCAAGCGCAGGGTAAAAATCACCAAAAATCATTCCATCGCTATAATTTCATTTATATTATAATAGTCCAACTCATGTGACTGTCATGTTCAAATCATCTTCGGTTTTCATATGCAAAGCTTCCTTTTGATAAAAATAGGGAAATTATTATTTTTTTTAAATAAAACTACATAAAAGTTCCCATGATCGTAAAGAATTCTCGATACTTTTATGTTAGTCAAGCGTTATTCTTGCTAATAGCATTTTTTTAACTTAAAAGTTAATATTTTTTATTTTCCACGTGGTAAATTAAAACAATGCTTTAGTGTTAAAATTAAATGTAATGATTTACAGTATTATTTATTTTCTTTCTTGTTGCTTTTAAGAAATAAGCAAAAGCCTCGAATTTTAAATATTTCAGTTTTAAGTGTAAGTCTTATATATATATTTTTTTTTTTAAGTGAGTGAAAGGATTACATTAAAAAAATAATGTAATATGCAAAAAATACGACAGGAATATTGCTTGATGATTTAATCCCTGCGCATGTCTAACATAAAAATACCGGTTATCCCATTCCCATCGACCAATTTTGTCAAATAATATAAATCGCCAAACTGCTCGCCAGATTACACAAATTAACATATCTTTTTACCTCAGCAACTGTAGAAAGTGTATATTAACAAAATATTGAAAAGAATACAAATAAAACGTTGACTTAAAATCTCACGTGACGATGCAACAACTATGAAGTGAATGTGACAGTTATGATCAGCCGTTATTATCATTTAATCTTTTGATGGGTCAATCCATTTCAAGTGGTCCAGAAAAAAGTTTTTTGGTCTCTCGACCATTTTTTAAAAAATCTGATTTTTTTTGTACAACAACCCTAACATAATGGAAGTTCAAAATGACCGCTATTTTAATTTTACTATTTTTTTCTTTGTGCATGGGGGCCATTTTTGTTTCATCGTGTGAAGCGATTTTCTCAGATACTAGGAAACACAAAATTGTAAATATCTCGTCTTTTATTTTCACAATTGAAATGGGATTTGCAGCATTTTGTTCAGAATAAAACAAGCAAAATGTATGGTGGTAGAATAATTTTGAAAAATAAATTTTTACAAGTGAAATTTTAGCACAAAATTTAAGATTTTTTTCAAAATCTATCCATTTGCAAGAGGAAATTTTTCATGCAAGGAAAACTGTCAACCTTATACATTTTTTTTCTACGAATAGGTCAAAAGTGCGAGTACTCATACACGAAGTCCCAGATCTGGGAGTTGATTTCTCTTTGCGAAAAAAATTCCGAAATTCGTCAAAAATTTCAAAAATCGCACTTTTTAGCCTTTGATATCTCTGATGGGGCACGAGATAAAAATCTGATATTCTGGACTTTCATAGTATTATATAGTAGTGTTATGCACAAAAAATTTTAAGGAGATTTGATTACAAGCTGAGATATGGCATGGTCAATATGTAAAAATGATACTTCTAAACTATTATAACCTACCAATGTGTTTGTTCATACCTATAAAATGTTAAGCTAATGGTTGATGATGCAAAGTTAGAAAGATCATCTTCAAATTCTGTTTAAATCGTGATTGAAATAACTCAGATTGAATGACAAACCAATGCATTATTTGTCCAGATGAACAAAACCTACTAGAAATGCTATTCGTCCATTTCAATGACCCTGAAAATATTTTGTTTGATTGACCGTTTTTATAAAATCTCAAATTTTTTGCACAAAAACCCTAAAATCATGCAAGTTCAAAATCACTATTATTTTAATTTTAATGTTTTTCGTTTGAGCATGGTGGCCATCTTTGTTTCATCGTGTGCAGCTATTTCCTCACATTGAAGTTTGATACCTCTTGTGTGGCGCGAGATAAAAATCTGGAATTCTGGCTTTTGATAGTATTTTATGGTAGTGTTATGCACAAAAAATTTCAAGAAGGAGATTTGACTATAAGCTGAGATATGGTGATTAAAATATGTTAAGAAATGCTATCACGAGTACATTAGGAGAAATGAGATTAGTCTCTTTCATTACAATATTTACACAGAAAATATCGTTTGTTGAAAACAGTTTAATAATAAATGTTTAATTTACAAAGATACTATATATGCTCAAGAAAGAGCTTAACACTATTTCTGAGAGATGTTATGAGTTCGACCAGTTACTGTTGTCAGTCCATCAGGCTGTTCTTTCTCAAAATTTTATTTGAAGCCACCCAAGTCTTGCCATCCCTTGTTAACTTGAATGAAATTCTCCAGGTTTAATAAATGAAACCATGTCAACTCGATCAGTTGCAACCCATTGTCTGTAATTTACTTTTTCTGAAATGTGTTCCGACTAAAATTTTCAATAGCATTTCTAGTAGGATTGTTCATCTGGACAAATAGAGTGTATTGGCTTAGCATACATTCTGAATTGTTTAAATCACACAGAAGCATTTGAAGAAGATACTTGTAACTAACCTTTAACATTGTACCAAAAATCATTAATTTAAAATTTTGGAGGTATGAACAATTACATAGTAGGTTACAATAGTTTGGCAGTATTGTTTTCACATATTGTCCATGACATATCTCAGCTTGTAGTCAAATCTCCTTCTTAAAATTTTTTGTACATAACACTACTATACAATACTATCAATGGTCAGAATTTCAGATTTTTATCTCGTGCCCCATTAGAGATATCAAAGCTTAAAAAGTGCGATTTTTGACGAATTTCTGAATTTTTTTCGCAAAGAGAAATCAACTCCCAGATCTGGGACTAAGTGTATGAGTACACGCAATTTTGACCTATTTGTAGAAAAAAATGTTTAAGGTTGACAATTTTCCTTGCATGAAAAATTTCCTCTTGCAAACGAATAGATTTTGGAAAAAAATCTTAAATTTTGTGCTAAAATTTCACCTGTAAAAATTTATTTTTCAAAATTAATCTACCACCGTACATTTTGCTTGTTTTATTCTGAACAAAATGCTGCAAACCCCATTTCAATTAGGAAAATAAAAGACGAGATATTTACAATTTTGTGCATCCTAGTATCTGAGAAAATCGCTGCACAAGATGAAACAAAGATAGCCGCCATGCACAAACAAAAAATAGTAAAATTAAAATAACGGTCATTTTGAGCACCAATCGTGTTAGGGTTGCTGTACGAAAAATTTCAGATTTTTTAAAAATGGTCGAACGACCAGTGCTGAACCACTTGAAAGGATTGACCCGATAGTTTGGCGATAGTTTTTTGGCTGACGAGTTTATTACGTAGTACCAAACACTCATTTCTTTATTTCTCTGTCACAATCATCTGATTTAACAAAGGAATGAGCAAGAGAAATACAAATTAAATTATGAAAAAATGTAGCATGATGCAACGCATAGCATGCATTTAAAGAAAACCAAACTGGTCGCCAAGGGTCATGTATCATAATGTGGCCAAATCTTTTGTGTTTGCAAATTTTATCTGAAAAACGTCTTTGATAATATCTGACTTAATTTTGTGTCCTACAATTTTGAGGTACTAGGAGATCATTGGGATAGTTCATGTTTGGGAAAATTCTATTAGTGTGTCATTTTCATTCCGCTATGTGTCATTATATTCTAATGGAAGTGAATACTGAATAATGAAATATTCTGTTCTTTTGAGTTGGTTAAAATTGAAATTAGAAAGGTGGCAGCATTTTTCCAGATTTGGAGGAAAAATTCATTTTCAAGATTACCATGGCAATAATTCTTGGTATCAAGTGAAACAATGTTTCCGGATTTGGCACCTATATATAATTGTTAATCTTCTGAAAGTACAGTAGACTCCCTCAAATCCGCAAAACTTGGGACCAGAGGTTGTGAGGATTTTAGAATTTTGCGGCTTTCTGGTCACTGCTTTGTTTACATTTTTTAACCAATAGTTTAAATGCAATTAATAATGCAATCGGAACTATAATGAATGCTTACAATATAATAAAATATTAAAATAAGTAATGAACTAAAATAATAAAAATTTAGATAATTTTTAAAATGATTAAAGTACTAACAGCAAAGGTCAAGTTAATAATCAATAGTGTATGATTAAATATTCATTGATGAAGATTAAATGCATTTTTCCAAAATTATTCAACAAAACTTGCCTCATAAAAGTACATTACTAATTCACATAAAAATCATAAAATAAGGATTATTTTTTTAAGTTTAACCAGGCTGAATGACCAAAAAAATCTTGATTAATGCATAAATATACTTGGTAAGAAGATTGTGATTACCAGTGATATCAGCAATATCTTGAATTTTCCCCCAAAAAATTTATTCTTCCTTCATGAAAATAAGATGAATAGAGTATTATTAAGAAAATTACAAATTAAAAAATATATGGAATCGATACAAACTGAAAAAATCAAATTTTGTCCGAATATATGAACTGAAAGTTTCATTGTTTACATCCATAAAATATGTGCGGATTTTAGAGAGTTGCGGATTTCTGGTTTGCGGATTTAAGGTAGTCTACTGTAAATTGTTTCATAGAGTTAAACTCAAAGCTAACTTTTGATTGAGCTGCGACCCGTCTTTCTTGCTTTTCTGTTGTAATACGAGCAAATGTTTGTGTGTATACGCGTATTTTCTCCTAGGAAAAATCCTAAAAGTTTTGGCTAAATTTTGTTAATTGATTAAAAAGAAGTACTTTCTAATTGAATTAATTTTTAAATTAAATTTCATGGTGCTGCCTTCTATGTTCATATGAAAAGGATGAAGAACTTAATGATTATAAATCAAATTTTTTTATTTATTCATTAACAATTTATATTCTGTCGGTACTTTTACGTACCATTAAAGAAAATTCAGTGTAAAATTTATTTAATTCTTCTATACCCATGAAAGTCAATTGCACCCCTCGTACAAAATACTTTGCTGAATGCTATTTTAGAAAGTACAGGTAAACAGTCGAAAGTCAGTACTTTTCAGTGTGGTTCTTTACGCGACCTTTTACCTGGGTGTCACTTTTCTTTCTATTATTAAATGATGTTATACAGAAAATGTACAACTACAAAACACTTACTCTTTTACAGGTGGGATCACGATACATTCATTGACGCTTTACATTACAAGAATGGTGAGATTTTCATAGCAGTATTTTTTGTCATTGAGTATCATTACTCTTGTACACATTTTGCAAAAATAGCCTCTAACTGCGATTTAATAAATCAATTTTTATTTTTAAATATGGACGGTATTCTCGTGACGACACAGTGGGAATCACGTGGTGTAAAAAAAGTCTGCTAGCGCGTTTGTTTCGTTATTGTGTCATTTGATACAGCTTAAATACAGATAAATACATGCGTAAAATATTGCAGATTGATTCTGTACGAATTATGTTTGATAAATATTTATATATATACTAATTAAAACCATATATACTTATTAATTAAAATTTTAAAATTTTTATTTTATAAATAAAATGAAAAATGTGCATGCAATTGCTTTAAAATAGAGATAAGAATTAATGTATAACACATACCTGTTCTTGAAAATAATAAAATATAATATAGGCAAATAAAATATAATATAGGCATTTAAAAATAAAATATAGGCATAAATTTTCCCACCACAATGCTTTTCAATGGCGCGCTTATGAACGCTATTCCCAAGCAGACGAATTTTCGTAGCCTCGAACCAAAACGAAGAATATGGTCCATTATCTAAAAATCAAATTATTGCTATACACATTGTCCCAAATATCTCAGACATTAACGTAAATAGTTTTCAGGTAAAGCAATTTTTTTCAAAGCGAAATCACGTGTATTACTTTGACCTTTCATTTAAAAATGAAAAGTGACAAATGAGAGCAGAGTGAAACAATAAAGTGAATGGAACTGCAATTAATAATAATACACTAGCAGGGGTGACCGAGCTCAGCTCGGTCAAAATTAACTTTGTGTTCAACTCGATATAGTATTATTACTGTAAAACATGTTATTAATAATAGTATTATTTACAAAAACAATCAATAAGAAAACTATGTTTGTATGCACATGTTCATAAATTTTACTTTATTTTAAAATTTACAACGAAATGACATCAATCCAAATCACTTTTTTAGCTCGACTCTGATTAGTTTAACTATGCATCTCGAAGACTATTAAGAATGTATAAGAAATTTCTTCAAATTCTGAAAGACAATATTTTTTGCCAGATATAACCAAATTTGGACACATTCTTTTATTTGGTGCCAAATATGTGTTTTGGTTTCGTAACCTTAATAGTCGATTTTTCGGCCAAATTTCGCCAGTATTTTGTTAAATATCGCCAACTTAATGGCTTTTGCCATAGTCTCGTGATCCTGACCATTACTACCCAAATGATTCACTAATCACATATGATCAAACATGTGACTTAGCTCAATGGTCTTCAGGTAATCAAAAACAGTAGAGTATAAAATGAATCAAAATCGTTTAAGCCATTTCTTAAGTAAAATTAGCTTGACAGCATTCAGCAATGAAGCGATATGACCCACTAATATAATTTTGTTTAATATGCAACTCAGCTCAATAGTCTTCTCGTGACAAAAGACGTTCCGTTGCAAAATTTAGGTAAAATTGACTGAGTCGTTGTCATATATAATTAGAATGACCCAGAGCCGTCCTTACGGAGGACAGCTTAAAGTGAGGCCCGGTGCAAGGATTTTGCGAGGCCTTTGCTTTTCAGACTCTTAACTTAATTTTATCTACTATACTATCAATAAAAAGGATGTTTTTACCTATATACAGTGACCTGGGGGGTAGGGCTGGGTTACATCCCCTAACTATTATAAAGGAGTAGAATTTGTGTGTTTAAAGGAGTATTTTCTGGAACTATTGAACCAATTTCAAAAGTAATGACGACAAATTCATGGTCACAGCCCCTCTTCCAACATAGGCTACATTTTATGTCAAAACCACTATCTTTTCTTAATTAAAATCACAAGTTTATATTAAAGATTTTCTATTACATTATCTTCTTTTTATCAAAGAAAAAATATATTATGTGCAAGTGCGAGGCCTTTTTAGGCGCAAGGCCCTGTGCGGCCGCACCTGTCGCACACCCCTAAGAACGGCTCTGGAATGACCCGAACCCATTAAGACCTAAAACGACCCACTAATTGAATTGTTACGTGCATGTGTCCTATCTCAATGGTTTTCTTTTGCCCGAAAACGATATAATAGAAAATATACTCAAAATGGTGAGAACAATTTTCTAGATAAAATTAGCATGACCCACAAATGACCCTTATATCGAAATCTCTCGAAAATGTGACTTAGTTCATTAATTTTTGCCTGCTGAAAAACGTTAAATACAAAATTTAGATAAAATCGATTGAGCCAATTTTTAGGTATAAATAGTTTGACCTTGACCCATTATGACCCAAAATGACTCATTAATCGAGTTTTCTCAAACATCTGACCTAACCCAATGATTTTCTTGTCTGCGAAAACGATAGAATATAAAATTTAGTCAAATTTGCGCGAGACATTGTCTAGATAAAATTAGAATAACCCAAAAGTGACCCACTGTTCGAAATTTCTCGAACATGTGACATAGCCCAATGATTTTCTCGTGCCAAAAATATGCTGTGTACACAATTTCGTTAAAATCGATTCATCCGTTCTTTAGATATAGCTTGACCATGACCCATCATGACCCACAAATGACCCTTATAATCGAAATCTCTCGAACATGAGACTTAGCCCATTAGTTTTCTCGTGTATAAATATTGTTACACTCAAAATTTCGTTAAACTCGATCGTGCCGTCCTTTAAATATAAATAACTTGACCCAGACCCTTTATGACCCAAAATGACCCATTAATCGAAATTTCTCGATCATGTGACCTTGCCCAATGATTTTCTCATGCCAAAAAGTGTTGTATACAAAATTTCGTTAAAACTGATCCACATGTTCTTTAGATATAGCTTGACATGACCCGTTATGACCCATCATGACCCATAAATGACTCTTATAATCGAAATCTCTCAAACATGTGAGATAGCCCATTAATTTTCTCGTGTGAAAAAACTTACATACAAAATTTCATTAAATTTGATACTGTCGTACTTTATATATAAATAGCTTGACCCAGACCTTTTATGACCCAAAATGACCCAGTAATCGAAATTTCTCGAACTGAGACCTAGACCAATAGTTTTCTCGTGCCAAAAAATTGTATACAAAATTTCGTTAAAATCGATCCACCTGTTCTTTAGCTATAGCTTGACCATGACCCATTATGACCCATCATAACCCACAAATGACTCTTATAATCGAAATCTCTCGATCGTGTGACTTAGCACATTAGCTTTCTCGTGTCAAAAAACTATTACAGGCAAAATTTCGATGAAATTGATTCTGCGGTTCTTTAAATATGAATAGCTAGACCCAGACCCTTAATGACCCAATATGACCCATGAAAATTTTTTTTCTAACATGTAACCTAGCCCAATGTTTTTCTCGTGCCCGAAAACCATAGAATGCAATTTTTAGTCAAAATTGCGTGAGAAAATCTCTAGATAAAAATAGCATGACCCACAATGACCCCAAAAATGACCCACTAACCGAATTTTCTCGAACATGTTACCTAACCCAATGGTCTTCTTGTAATCCAAAACGATAAAATATAAAATTTGGTCGAAATCGTTAGAGCCGTTTTTTAAATAAAAATGGCTTGATCCACAATGACCCAAAAATGACCCACTAATCTAAATTTTTCGAACATGTGACCCAGTTCAATTGTTTTCTCGTGCCAAAAAACGATTGGATACAAAATTTCCTTAAAATCGATCCAGCCGTTCTCTAGATATAAATAGCTTGATCCTGACCCATTATGACCCAAAATGACCCAATAATCGAATTTTCTCGAACATGTGACCTAGCCCAATGGTCTTCTCGTGCCCGAAAATGGTAAAATCCAAATTTTTGCGAAAATCGTTAGAGCCGTTTTTGAGATAAAATTTACCCACACAGACACACACACACACAATTTTTGCTCGCATTATAGTATAAGATATTTTCTCATATTAAGTTTAACCCAAGAAACTGCTACTTCTACTTGCAGCAGTAATAATTAATGACTCGCTTATTTTTAAAATGAAATCACATATTTGTATCAATAAACAACAATTACTGTCGAAGTTCTATTATCCGCACAAGTTTCAGCCAAAAATTTTGCGGATTATGGAATTTTGTGTGTAACCATATTGGTTAAAATTCGTCATGTGGGAAATGGCACTTAAATTGTATTAGGTCTCATAAAGGGGTAAAGAGATAGGCTCCCACTCCAAACAAACCCCTATAGCTTAGAAAATGGTTGTTGATTTTGGTCAAGAATGAATCTTGTGGTGGTATTTTTTATGATTAGCTAGGACTATTAATGTTTAATCCATGGTATACTTAATATATGGCTGTTATTACATAAGCCACATTTGGATTATCATAAAAATTATGTTACTCATTATTATTAACTCATTGAAAAACATTCAAACGTTTTGCTTTCGGCAATGGAGGTCCATTTTTTTTTTTTTTTTTTTTTTTTTTTTTACATTAAGATGAATTTTTATTTGAATAGGAAATCGAAATGTTATTGTTAATAAAGAAGAAAATTAAAAAGTTACAAAATGGATAGATGCAAATTATCGGATATGGAAAAAATCCAATACAAAGAAATACATTATATAAAAGATATTTTTTATTAAAGCCAAAATAAAGAGGTCTGATTATCGAGCTTACCGCTTACAAAACGTGCGACGATCATGAAAAAAGAAATAATCTAATGTTTAACCAATTAATTGTAAAATACCGTGCTTTTTTTCTTTTTTTTCTTTTTACAAATTATTTATGTCTTAAATTTTAGTCTTTAAAAAAATCATTTTCCAAATGATTGTTGTAATTTGTTAAATTACATTTTAATTTTACCGTCTCTGACACGTTTATTCATATTAAAAACTAAAAAAGTTTCTCCGACCATTGAAATTTTTTTGGTCATTTTGCTATGTCATTCAGTTTTAAAAGATAAATGCACAAAAATAACGGATTTAATATTAGTAAAATTCATTTCGGTACTTCTAGGTTATCCCGTCGACCAAAAAATTATCCCCAAACTATAAGATTAAATGCCAATAATGGATGATCGTGAATGTCATATTCAATGACATTAAATGCGATTCACGTGTTTAAAATGTCATTAAGTGATTTTTATTTCGACTTTTTATTAATATTTTTATTAATATTCTACTAATTATTTGTTTTTTCGTTATTTAAAATAAAAATTATGTCAACATGCATAATTTGGCTATTAGTTTTGGCGATTTATATAATTTGGAGAAGTTGGTCGACGGGATAACCTAGAAGTACCTTCATTTCTAAATGATTTCAGTTTATGATTTATTTATTTCATTATTTTTTTTTAAATTTAACCTTTATAGTTTTATTCAAATTAAAAGATAATATCGTGTAAATTAAAAAAAACGTGTAAAAACGTGTAAATTTAAAAAACATACTCTGCATAAATCAGGCATGAGATGCTTCTGCAAGTTTCCTTTACTGTTGGGTCAATTTATCAGTATCCTTTTGTGTAATTAATTTTTATGACATAACTCAGAAAGTCAACAAAACTCTTAATTTCTGACAAATATTTCTAGCATCTTTAAACAACTGTCTTTAACAGCATCAGAAGTGATTAAAAAAAAAAGTCATTGCTTTACAACATAAAATTCTATAAAGTCCCATTAAGCCTTTGAAGGACCCTGCCTCCTGAATATAAACCAACCTTACTTTGCAGTTATCCAAAATTTTCAGGATAATAAAATTGTAATATTATAATTTTATAAAAATAGAATAAAATAAAATAATGTTTTGAGATTGGTTGCACTTTCTTAGGGCCAAGAAAATTTGTTTGTCTGTCAGAGAGCACAAAAGTGTTACCGGTCTTGCAGATCCCTAAATTTTCAATTAGTGGTCCAATTAAAATTTTGGTGGTCTCGGACTAGTGGACCAACAACGATTCCAAACACTGTTTAGGTTAAAATAATATTTGTTTAAGAATTAGACTGACCAATATCAGATGTTCGTTTATTTATCTAATTTTGTTGGTTTAATATAAAATTTTGACAGTTCCTTCTTACACATATTTTCTCCCAATTCAATAGTTTGTACTTCCTTTTTATTTGAGGCAACACTAAATTCTTAAAAAGAACAGAATTCCTTGTTGTATTTTCCTTTCTTTTCTTTAGGGGTGGGGGAGGGAGAAGAGAGACTAAAAATGTCATTGTCAGAGCGAAAGTTTTTTGTCTACAGAATGACAAAGTCAAAAAATCCATTTAATCTTGCTTAAATGAAAATAATCATACACAATATTATGAAAATAGATATTGGATAAATATCCATTTATATGCATCATTGCACCACCCTCTTTGTAATAGCAGTGTTTACTCTTTAGTGATAACACTATCTGCTAATAAAACTCTAGTTTTTTTCCACGTATTTTATTTATTATTACTCTTCTTTTTCCTCCTCTGAAAATAAAAGAAAATGTTGTTTTATGAAACCTTATGTGTACTAAGGATGATATCATAAGTGACGACCATAATTTGTCACCTGAACTAATTAAATTATTCACCAGCAATACAGAGGACGAAGGTTTTGATGTTTTTTCTGATGTTGATAATAAAATTTAATACTTTAATATATTTTTTTCTGTTGGATAAAATAAATAATTTTCATAGTCGAATTATTTAGTGCTTTATTATATTTTTTCCTGTTTGTTTATGTAAATAATCATCATAGTTGAAATAACTGTACAACAAAAAAAGGTAAGTTATTTACTTAAGATCAAAATGTGTTATTTTATATCAGTTAATAATTTTACTTCATTGCTCTAATAATAAATGTGGGAGTATACCCGGCGCGGCGTTATAGCCGGTGCAGCATTACACCCGGTGCGGTGGTATACCCGGTGCGGCGTTAAATTAGTTTTATTTTTTATTTTTAACCAAGTGCGGCGTTATTCCCGGAAAATACTGTAAGCACTTTAAGGCTAAATTTATTGTGGTTATCTATACTTTTCATTGTTTTCTGTGTGTGTTTGTTACAAAACAAAAATGTTAATTTATGGTTAAAAATCTCAGATGAAAATTCTCACTGTCTATTGTGTACAGTATAACTTTGAAAATTCGGCATCATCGGGACTACGACCATGCTTGATTTTTGAAAATTCTAGATTTCTGACAGAACTTCTGATAGTCTTAATTGTGTCATTATTCATAATTTAATTCATACATAAATAACAATTATGTGAGAAAGTTAAATATTTAAAAAATAATGTAATTAAAAGTTTCGATTCATATTTTCTCTGTTACAAAAAATTCTTATTAACAGTGACGTTATTTCTTGTTGTGTAATTTCCTAAACATCACTGTCAATTTTATTTACTTCAATTTTTCAGGCAGTCTTTTAAAAAGTACAGTGTCAGGTCAGTCACTGATGACTGACAGTCTAAAATAGGATAAAATATTACTAAAATATTTATATTGTTTAAAGTAATTGCTGAAAATTTATTTAAAATTTTTAACTTATTTATCACAGGATTATACTTTCTTAATAATTACTTAAAATAATATAATTTTTTAAGTTTTATATCATATTTTACATTGTCAGTCACGGTGACTGACACAGCCTAAATGGAAAGTTAAGTGTCAGTTACTTTAGCACTCAATGTGTTAACAAGTTTTTTTTTTTTCACACAATTACAAAATTTTGCTTTTAAAATTTGTCTTATTCACCTAGAGCAGATGTTAATTTTTCAATCAAACTTAAGCATTTTTTCACCGATATCTTTTCTTCTGCTAGCTGCTACTAGCATTATTAGAGATTCAATGTAGCATAGTGCCTGTGATCTCACCGTCAGCGGATCCATCACTTTAAATCTCGAAATTTTTAAAGTTGTCTGATTTCTGAATGTAGGATTTACGAGGTCACTCTATACTTTACTATGAATATTTGATTTGTGTGGTTATTTTTATCTTTTTATTTTCTAGAAAGAAAAGAATGAATCAAAAAGAAAGTGATTCTACTAAAGTCCCCGTTGATTTATTATATCAATTCTTTATATGTAAATAAATAGAACTTAATAAACTGAACGACATTTCATTTGTTTTTGAGACTATTTCTTTGGTACAGAGAAATATTTTTCATTGCTTCAGTCAGACTATAGTTATTTAAAAATATTACAATGGAAAAAGAATAATTTGAATGAGTTAAATTATAACATTAAAAAATTAACATTGGTTTAGTATTTGCTCTATGGCACATAGAAAAATATTTCTCTGGTTTGAAAAAAAAAATGTATAGAATGAAGAGGTTAGGAGGATTTTAAAATTTGATTTACTGTAACATGGAAACTTATTTAAGTTGTTAAACAAAAAAGAAATTGATACTTTAATGTAAAAATGCTAGAAATATCATCATCGAATTTATAAAAGGTTTCTTTTTGCAGCATTTAACAATTTTCAGAGAAAAAATAATATATAACTGCTGTGGGCATCAAACTGAATCTTAGAGGATTTTTAAAGTTATGCCAATATTCTCTAAATAAAAATGAAAACTCAAAGAAATAAGTCTAACAAGTGAAAGAGTTAAGAATTTAATGAAGTAGTAGTAAATTGCAATCTGCTGCAGCCATAAAATGTATGATAAAATGGAATTTCACATATTTGATGTATTATTAATAGTTACTATTACAGTCGGCCCCGCATAAACGAATATTGACGGTTCCAGAAAAAATATTCGATTAAGCGGGGTATTTGATTAAACGGGGAGGCATATAAAAGTAATATTTAATGTGTAATAAAATGACAAAATTATTTAATATAGTATATTTAATTACCAGAGTAAGAAAATCGTTAAAAACTTTAATAGAATAATACAAACTCAAATAAAAACAAAATGACAAGTAAATACGCAATAGTTCAATGATAGTAAACACATGCATTTTGTTTACATTACATTTAATGCAGATCGTGGGTCGAAATTTTGTTATTAGAATTTAATTTACTTACTTTATACAGGTTTAAAAAAGTAGATGAAAGTGGTTTATGTGAAATTTTAGAGTAAAAATTGGACGAATTTTTTTTCGAATGAATAATTACCATCTTGAGCCGCTAAGTGACAACACATTATTATTAAAGGGCTACTTCGATCGCGTGTAAGGATTTGCTCGCTAATGCTAATCCTATAGAAGAAATTTATAAAGATATTTCTATCGCATTTCAATATTTTTAAATGATCTTTATTGAAATGGATAGCTGAGATCGATCTGTACAAAGGGCGTTGTCGTTTTTAACATTCGATTTTTATTGCTGATATTTTTAATAGGGATGATTTCAGTTTCGGAACCGGTTTTGAAAATGAAAGTGTATCCTTTAAAAATAACTTTAAAAAATCGAAAAAGTTTTTTTTAAAAAGTCCTTTGACAAACGAAAGTAAACAAAACTCAAAATTGATCGAAATTACTGTCCAACTTATTTCACCCTTTTTGAAATTAATTCAAAAAATGAACAAGGAAGGGAACTCACTTGACCAGTCCATTATACACCTGCCAGGCGAATTCCATGCTGGGAGTTCTGGAAATTTGTTTTCTGTCTAAGAACCGAAAATGACAAAAAGTGTGGAGGAAATTCCCATCGAAACGTGTTTTTCACTCCTATTTTTCAAATTGTCTTACTCATTTGATATTCGATTAAGCGAGGACATTTCGTGAAAACTATTCTGTTAAGCGGGGTAAAATAACATTAGCCCAATGGGATTAAATTCGGTTCCGGAGGATTTTATTCGAATAAGCGGGGTATTCGATTATCCGTTACCCGATTAAGTGGGGAGGACTGTACATACTATTATAGATACTACTATAGTTATTATTTAAAAGTAGGTTATTTCACTCATGCGCAAACACTGCATGCTATTGTTAATCATATGGGAGAAAATTTTTAAATATTTCGTTTGTATTTTCATATTTTAAATTTTACTGAACGTTTTCAATTTTGTTTGCTAGCTGCTTTTTTTCTCCTCTCCCATGAAAAATACTTTTGTTTTCAAAAATACTTCTGAAAATAAAAAATATCTTAATGAGAAAAAAAGTAAAAATTGTTCACAGTCAAGATCAACCTCAAATACCAAATGCATAAAAAAAATCAAAATGCAAACGAGATATTAAAAAAAACTTCCAAAGGTTTAACATTAGCAATCAGGGTGATTAATTTTGCTGGAGTGAAGTAGCCTTTTAACATAATTTAGGATGTTTAAAAATATTTGACCACCAAAGCAGTGGATTGATAAAAATGGAATCTATATTTTATAATACATAGTGAAAGAACATGGGGATGCTATCCCTACCTCTAAAGAATTTTTTAACGTATTTATTTTTGGCAATTTCTGATTTTTTTAAATGTCTAAAAACAGGATAATTCTTTATAATTTAAAAAAATAAAGTATATTCAAATTTTATCATTTATTTAATAAATATATTAAAATAAGCGACTTCATAAACATGTGGCTGATACAATACTATTTTTCAATATATATAGGTAATATTAGGATAAAAAAATTTAGTTTTCTATAGAAACAGACACAAATAAACAAAAAAAACAAAAAACCTCATTTAAATTTTTTTTGCATGCTTGTTATAAAAGCCTTTTATCTATTTTTGATTGTAACTCCTGTAACTATTCTTTTCTTTCTTCCTTTTCGCATGCTTATTCCGAAACACTTATGGACAAGATCTGATTGCGTCAACTAGTAACCTGTTCTAAACCTTTACAAAACATTTACGAACTTTTCATGAAGAGCTTTAAAAAAGCATTCAAACATTTATGTAATTTGGTTGAAAAAAAGCTTTTAAAAAGCAAAAAATGCTATGTGGGAAAATGCATGTCTGATTAACTCATGAAACCGTTTCTTAAAAATTCAGTAAACATGTAGAATTCAATTAATTATTTATAATTATAAAAAAAGTATTCATCTTATGATGGATGTATAACAATGAAATGTGCTTTATTTAAATCCTTGGATAATGTTTCAAGAAAATTTAATAAGTAAGATTGTTTCTTTTTCACAAAAAATATTTTTGACACACTTATCTTCTATTTTTAAAAGTGTTACTTCAATAAAGCTTTTGCTATTGCCTTACATATTGAGGTACAATTTATCCATTTCAGGTGAGATTAGGTTTTTAATTTAGAGTAAAGTTACTTTACAGTAAAATAACAAAAATTAAAACTATCAAAAAGCTTTACTGAAAACTAATAAACAAATCTGTTGTTATTTACACTCACTTCCAAAAGTTAAGCACAGAGAGGAAAATGCTAATTTCCTGAAGCAAATCAGAATTGAAGTGAATGCAAATCGCTGCAGAGGTAGATGGAAGTATGCAAATAAAGTCAGATAACAGCCAATCGCGCTTTCATGTCAAGAAATAAGCAAAAAGGCCAATTTTATAAGAAGCCAGCTTTATGAAGGGTTACCCAAGTTGATTGTAAGTGCTGATAGAAGGTGTTTAAAACTTTCGCACGGTTTGTTTTGAAGAGATGCGTGTTTCTATGGCTTCCAGAAGACGAATGGAAGATTCTGAGCGCTGGCGTGCTGTAGGGAGCATTGAAGCAGGACAGTTGATCATAGTTGTTGATCTTTTCTTAGGCGTTCATCATTCTATAATTTCACGTTTATGGAAACAATTCCAAACGACACAGAAAGTTGTCCGAAGGCCCGTAATCGGTCGCCCAAGGGTTACAACCCCCGCGGAAGATCGATATATTGCTATTGTAGCCAAGCAGAATCGCAGAGCGACCTCCACACGTGTGACATCTATGGTTACAGCGTCCATTGGTAAGGCTATATCTTAAGCTACTGTACGCCACAGTACCTCGAGTTTGTGTTCCTGTATCCGTCCAATCAAGAGGGGCACGATTAAAGTGGTGCGTGGAACATGTCAATTGGACTGTGTCTGACTGGGGCAATGTCATGTTTACTGATGAGTCAAGAAATGCTCTGCAGCCAGTTGACAAGCGTATAAGGATATGGCGTGAGCAAGAAACACGCAATCAGCGCCGAAACATCATCGAACACCACGCATTCCGAAGCGGAAGCATGGTGTGGGCAGGGATTTCATTAGGATACCGCACCGACCGGCACATCTTTAAACGGGGTTCTGTGACGCAGTTCGGTATCGAGATGAAGTCCTAGAGACACATTGTGAGATTGTTTGCTGCATAAGTTGGTCCAACTTTTGTTTTAATGGACGATAACGCACGTCCTCATAGAGCTGGCATCGTCGATGACAACCTGGAGAGTGAAAGGATTGCGCTTATGGCATAGCCAGCATATTCACCTGACCTTAATCTCATTCGAAATTTTTGGGATGCTCAAGGCCATGCTGTATGTTCATGTTTCTCACCTCCAGCCACTCTTATTGAACTGGAAACTACTCTACAAGAAGAATAGCTATTCCTTAATTCTGCGGTGGTTGACCATGTAATTTAAAGCATGGTGACAAGGTGTAAACTTTGGATACAGATGAGGGAGGATCACACACCATATTAATGTCTTTTTTTTCATTTTATGGTGTTTATTTTCACTTTATACATAATTGTGTTTAAGTCTCCAATATGCCATTATATGATAACTGATAAAAATTTAATATTTTTTTAATTTCTGTACACAATTATTGATTTTGTTTTATGCTTATATATATATATATATGCTACTTTCCTGCCAAATTTTGTGTCAATCAAAGCAGTATTTGTTGATTTTTTTACATTTTACATCTCTGTGCTTAACTTTTGGAAGTGAGTGTACTTATTATCAAAATGACAACTGAGACAATAATGGAATATTTTTACATGTTTTTTAAATTTGTTACTAAATGCTAAAACAGAAGAGATGAGATAACAGTAAATGGAATGGCACATACAAGTTTCATACTGAATTTTAACAAAAAAAAAGCACAAGAAATTTTTAAGAGGTTATTAAGTATGAGACAAATATATATTTTTAGAAGAATGGTTAACAGATAATCCTTTGGAAAACATATTGTACAAACAAAACATTTTCCCCAGTATCAATCACAAGATGTCTTTCTAGTTGAAAATGTCAAGAAAATTCTTTGGAACACATTTCAGAAACACAAGGTATTTATCCTGTATGCGTCAAGAGTTTCTTTCTTAGATGACTACACCGAGAAAATCCTTTGGAACATACTTCACAAGAAAAAGGTTTTTCTCCTGTATGAGTCAAGATATGTTTTTTCAAAGTACTACACTGGGAAAATCCTTTAAAGCATATTTCACAAACAAAAGGTTTTTCACCTGTGTGAGTCAAGCGATGCCTTCTTAGAGCACTATTGTCAGAAAATCCCTTAGAACATAGTTCACAAGAAAAAGGTTTTTCTCCTGTATGAGTCAAGAGATGAGTTCTTAGACTACTATGGCGAGAAAAACCTTTGGAACATATCTCACAAGCAAAAGGTTTTTCACTAGTATGTGTGAAGAGATGGGTTTTTAGATTACCACTCTCAGAAAATTCTTTGGAACACATTTCACAAACAAAAGGTTTTTTTCCTGTATGCCTCAAGAGATGGGTATTTAGATTACTACTCTCAGAAAATCCTTTGGAACATATTTCACAAACAAAAGGTTTTTCTCCTGTATGTCTCAAGAGATGTTTTTTTAGATTACCATTCTGAGAAAAACCCTTGGAACATATTTCACAAATAAAAGGTTTTTCACCCGTATGCATCAAGAGATGTATTCTTAGATTACTATTCTTAGAAAATGTTTTGGAACATGCTTCACAAATGAAAGATTTCTCCCCTCTATGAATGGAGGAATGTTTTTCTTTATCCCCATTTTGAGGAACAAAGTGCTGTTCATTGGCAGACGAATTTTCTTCTATAATCGATGACATTTTCTCAAATGAATAAACTTGATTTCGAACGGTAACAGAAAATTCTTCGAGGCATCAGCAAGAAGAGATTGTTGCTATTTTCATGCAAGGACGCTTATTGATCTTCAGCAAAAACAATTTTATACACCACTAAATCTAAAAACAGAAAGAAAAAATAATAAAGAAGATATTTTTAAATAAACTGCACTAAGTTTTAACCCTGAATTAAAAAACCGATTTTACAATTTTCTTTTCCTTAAATAGTACAAATTTCATGCATGAAATTATCAAGTTAAAAATTCTTAGATATGAACTAAAAACTTTTTTCATACAAGCAGGTACATATGCATAGATGTGCATGTGATATAGTAGACACTGCCATAGCCCATATTGGGACCCTCCTATACCTTGAGTGGTAAAAACTACAATTTTATTTCATTGAATGCTTGTAATTTTATTTTCCCCATCTTTACGAGAAATAAGTGTTGGATTCGTGGAAATTTTTGAATTCCGGTTTTCGACGGATCTACACGTTTTAGGGATCAGAGATTCTAAAAACATTTTTTTACAAAATGTCTGTGTGTCAGTTTGTCTGTAT
Source organism: Maratus speculifer (assembly GCA_964019185.1). Classification (NCBI taxonomy): domain Eukaryota; kingdom Metazoa; phylum Arthropoda; class Arachnida; order Araneae; family Salticidae; genus Maratus; species Maratus speculifer. The sequence continues at coordinate 292,909 of CAXHSM010001547.1, forward strand.
GTGACATAAATTTTGTGGGCGTTTATCCCAAGAACTAATGCACAGAATTTCGGAAAACTTTAGATTCAGTTAAATCTTGATATAAACTGGATTTAATTGACTTTTGGTGTAAATCACCCAAGAGGTAAAGCTGCTATGACGCTTTTTTCGTGAATTTCACAGTACCTATATCTCAAGAACTAATGGTCGTAGTTTTATAAAATTTTAGATTCCATTACTCTATAATATAATTTAGTTCTGATTACGTTTTGGTCTAAATCTCCCAATAGGCGACGCTGTTGTGTGACATTATTCCTGATTCTAGCAATATCTCTATCTCAGGAACTAATGCTTGAATTTTCAACAAAATTTAGATTCAGTTAGTGTTTAATATACATTAGTATTCTTTAGCTTTTAGAGTAAATCGCTGAAAACGGTTGCACTGCTGTGCAGCATTATTTAGGATTATCGCAATAGCTGTATTTCACAAACTAATGCCCAAATTTTCATGAAATGTCAGATTCAGATAGTCCCTCATATAAAATTAGTATTCTTTAGTTTTTGAAATAAATTACTCATCAGGTGACGCTACTATAAAGAATTATTCATGATTATCGGAATAGTTCTATATCAAGAACTAATACATGTATTTTCACCAAACTTTAAATTCAGTTAGTTCTAATATAATGTTTTTTAATTTTTTGAGTAAATTGCTGTACAATTGGGCACTTCTGCCCAGCTTCTTTTACAAGTTTTTCGATGATTATATCGCAAATATTAATCGACGGATTTTCATCAAACGCTGCAGATTAGATTTTGGTGTAAATTATGACAGCCGAAGATGGTGCTATGTTTCATTTTTATGAAAATACAGTAGACTCCCTCAAATCTGCACTCCTAAAATCCACAACTCTCTAAAATCCGCACATATTTTACAGATGTAAACAATGAAACATTCAGTTCAGATCTAGGTACAAAATTTGACTTTTTTAGTTTTATATCAACTCCATACATTTTTAAATTTGTAATTTTTGTTAAGGTTATTGAATTCATGATTTTTCATGGAGAAAGAATAGTTTATTTCTGAAAAAATAAAAATATTGCTGATATCATTGGTAATCACAATCTTACCAAATATACAGGGTGTTTCGCTACCAGACCGACAAACTCTGAGGGGTGATAGTAGACATAGAGACAAACATTATTAAATAGGAAACCATGGGGCGAAAACATCTTCTGTAGGAGCTAGGAGCCATTAAAGTTTGAGGTCCAAAACTTCAAACGATGATAAAAAACGGAGAAAAGCGCCGATTTGTTTGCAGTTTTCACTAAAATTATTCTTTATATCACGATTTTTTTAGAAAAAACATTTAAAGGTTACGTTCAAAAATTGTCGATAGAGGGCGCTTTAGACTTTAGAGTAACGAACAACTACTTTTTATTGTTATTTTTTGCATGGAGTTCAAGTTATACTAAAGTTTAGTCTTTAACTTAAATTTTAAGCCCAAAATCGGAAACATTGGGATCGGATAACTAGTGAAAATATAACTGTGAACAGAGGGGAGAATTTTAAACATTCATAAACTTTGGAAAAACAACTCGATTTTGTTGCGGTTTGCGTGTAAGTCATTCTCTTGGTAATTATTTTATTCAAAATGACGTATAGCTTTGGTATCCTCATTTTTTGATAGAGGGCGCTTCCAACACATCTCCGATATTTCAATGGCATTACTCCTAGATGTTTTACTACCAGAACAACATACTTGCATTTCCAAAGTTACACTCCTATGTGATTCCGAGTAGTCTTTCATCCCTAACACATTCTGGAAGTATGTTGTTCTGGTAGTAAAACACCTAGGAGTAAAGCCATTGAAATGTCGGAGATATGTCGGAAGCGCCCTCTATCAAAAAATGAGGACATCAAAGCTGTACGTCATTTTGAATAAAATAATTACCAAGGGAATGACTTACACGCAAACCGCAACAAAATCGATTAGTTTGTCCAATGTTTATGAGCGTTTAAAATTCTCCCCTCTGTTCACAGTTCAATTTTCACTAGTTATCCGATCCCAATGTTTCCGATTTTGGGCTTAAAATTTAAGTTAAAGACTAAACTTTAGTATAACTTGAACTCCATGCACAAAATAACGGTAAAAAGTAGTTGTTCGTTACTCTAAAGTCTAAAGTGCCCTCTATCGACAATTTTTGAATGTAGACTTTAAAAAAAAAATCTAAAAAATTCGTGATATAAAGAATGATTTTAGTGAAAACTGCAAACAAATCGACCCTATTCTCCGTTTTTTATAATCGTTTGAAGTTTTGGACCTCAAACTTTAATGGCCCCTAGCTCCTACAGAAGACGTTTGCGCCCCATGGTTTCCTATTTAATAATGTTTGTCTCTATGTCTACTATCACCCCTCAGAGTTTGTCTGTCTGGTAGCGAAACACCCTGTATTTAATCAAGATATTTTGGCTAAACCTGAAATAAAGCTTCATTATTTTATGATCCTGATATAAATTAGTAATGTACCTTTATAAGCCAAATTTCATTGAACAATTTAGAAAAAAACACATTTCATCTTTATAATGAATATTTAACTGTACATTATTGATTATTAACTTGACCTTTGCTTTTAGTATTTTAATCATTTTTAAAATTATCTAATTTTTTATTATTTTGATTTATTACTTATTTTAATATTTTAGTATATTGTAAACAATCATTATACTTTCAATTTCATTATTAATTACATTTAAATAATTTTTAAGAAAATGTAAACAAAGCAATGACCAGAAATCTGCAAAATTCTAAAATCCGCAAAACCTCTGGTCCCAAGCTGTGCGGATTTGAGAGAGTCTACTCTATTAATGTGTATAAGATAGAAGAAAGTTTTTAGATTGCCACATCAAACTTGTTTTTTTAAGTACTGTAGTGCCCTAATTTTTAAACACAATTGGTACCAAAGAACTGTTAGTAAATCTAATCAGAGTTTATCATAATATACAGGGTGTTTCAAAAAATTTGTAAAAATTCAAAATTTTATTTAAAAAAATTAAAAGGCATAAAACAAAACGAGTTACAACAATGGATCGAATCACTCACAAAGTTTTTTTTTCTACAGTATGTTTTTAGCCATAAAAAGAAAACATGGTGCTACACAACACGTAAAATGTTACTAAAGACTTGAGTTACTCAAAAAACTGTGGATGTCCTGAAGAAACCTCCAGGGTTTGAAATGTACATACACTTAAAATCGGTGATGCTGCTATGTTTAATTTTTACGGAAATATTAACTTCGATGAGATGTTAAGAGAAGAAAGTTTTAAGAGTGCCACATCTAACTAATTTTTTTTTTAATTACTCCTACTTGTTCAGGATATTCCCAAATGATATTCAAACAAGATTTTTACTTTTTTGCTGTCCATTAGAGATGGGAAATAGAGTTATTTTTGGTTAACAGGTTACGATGTTACATACTTGCACAAGTAACAGGTTCCAACAACCTGTTATTTTTATAACATGTATCTAATGGCATCCAGTCAAAAAAATTTTATTTAGAAGACTTTTAAGAAATTGTCTGAAATAATTTTGGGACGTGAGTATAGACGTTTTTTGATCAGATAAATCAACACCATTAAAATCAGTTTTTGGTTTAAATGTTAATTTTTACAGGACAAAACTTACCTAGTTATATTACTTTTTAATTTCAAGCATTTACAGGTTTTCTGGCATTAAAAACACGTTTTCCATTTGTGGTAACTAAAACATCAAAAATTCATAAAATTCTAAGCATAATAACTCAGAAAGTTTTAGCTGTAGACAAGGTTCGCACACTCCTTGGAATTTCCAAGGACTCTGGCACCACTATTAAAAATAAGAAAATTTACATTTAATTTTTAAACCGCAACATCTGCAAATCCCTCACAAATTTTACGACATTTGCCTGCAATGAAACACTTCGAACATATTCTTAAAATTTTGTGGTAGAACTGTGCGAACCCTGTGCAGATGAATACTTTTTTACTGTTTTAAGGATGTTAGTTACTCAACGGCCGAATTCCTCTCGGTAATGTTAAATCTATTGGGGTTTTATGCATCCTTATATTCAAAATATCTCCTTAAAAAATTAATATTTGTAACTCCCTTTTTTAGTGATCTCTCAAAAGATGTCACTTTTTCTTTTGGTGAAAATATTTCTAAAATTCATACTCAATTTAATATATTATGTTTAAAAAATAGCGAACTACGCGTACAAATTCATTAATTCTAATAAAATTATAGCTAAATTTAAGAAATATTTTGAAAACTTAGAAAAAAAGAGGCATTCTTTAAAAAGAGAATACTGATTTTTTTTTTTTTTTTTTTTTTTTCAAATATTAATTCGTCAAGGAGATGTTTTGAATATAAGAATACATTAAACGCCCATATACTTAACATTACGGGAAAAAAAGAGACATTCTTTAAAAAGAGAATACTGATTTTTTTTTCAAATATTAATTCGTCAAGGAGACGTTTTGAATATAAGAATACATTAACGCCCATATACTTAGCATTACGGAATGAAATTCGACCCCTGACTGTAGCACCCTTTATGATTAGAACATATTTTTTTTTTTTTTTTTTTTGAATAAAGCTTACAGGATTCAGACATTGTAATTTTTTTATATTTCTTAACTATTTAAAAGCACGTATATTAACGTAAATTGGGTTTTAAATGATGCATAATAAAATCTTAAACATTTTTTTAAAGTTGAAGTATTTTCTTCTTATTCTTCTTATTATTATTTCTTAAGGATTTAAATAACAGCTTTTTAAAGATACGGTGTCTCACAAAAGTGATGGAACACTTGTGCTTTATAAAAAGAAACTGCAATAAAATAAATAAACAAACATGTGCAAAAATTTTTTAGGTGTGTTTCATATTTAAAGTTAGTAACAATTATTACATAACATACATTTTGTCAAAATATTAAAATATTAATTTAGTAAAAATACAATTGTTCAGAACGGAGCAAAAAATGGCTCACATAAGTGATGGGACACTTACTTTTCCATCAAATATTTATCCAAAAATTATACTTTTTAAAAGGTTTTAATATTTCGTTGGATTTCCTTTTACTTTTAAAACATGATTTAATCTTGTTGGTATGGATTCGACTAATTTTTTTGTGATTTTTTGAGTGATTTTAACCCATTCTTCTTGAAGCACCGATTTTAGTTGTTGTTTTGAAGAAATGGCGAGTTTGCGAATTCTTGATTCCAATTCTTGCCAAATATTCTCTATGGGATTTAAGTCTGGAGATTGTGGAGGTGTTTTTATTATTTCAGGACAGTTATATAGCAGCCAGAGTCTAACGTTCAGAGCAGTGTGCTTGGGGTCATTGTCCTGGTAGAATTTAAAATCGTTATGAAGGTTCAATTTTCGTGCTGAAGATTTCAAATTTTGCTTTAAAATATCAATATACTTGTACTGATCCATTATACTGTCAATAAAAACAAGATTACCAACTCCAGCGGACGACATACACCCCCATACCATAACTCCTCCTCCACCATGTTTTACTGTTGGTACCAAGTTCTGTTTGCGAAATTCTTCCCTGGGTTTTCTCCCCACCAAGATTCTACCGTCAGAACCAAATATATTAAATTTACTCTCATCAGCAAATATAACTTTATTCCAGTAATCAGAATTCTTATTTATGTTGGATTTTGCGAAAGATAGTCTCAGTTTTTTATTATTTTCACTTACGAAGAATTTTTTCCTGGCTACTCTACCGTGATATCCAGCAGATCGAATTACCCTTCTAATAGTCTCAGGATTAACAATTATTCCATATAATGCTTGTAAACCAGCAGCAACTTTTGAAGCACTATTTCTTGGATTTTTTTTAATATTTCGAACGATAATTCGCTTTATTCCATTGGATAGCTTTGATGGTCGGCCAGGTCTTCTTTTATCCTGAATCATATGATTTCTTTTATGTTGTTTAATGATATTAAAAACTGTTGAACGACTCAAGTTAACTGTTTCAGCAGTTTTCTAATAGATTTTCCACGTTCAATATGCAAATTAATAACTAATTTTCGAATTTCAGGCGAAGTTTCTTTTCGTTTAGCATTCATGGCTACACAGAGCTAAAAAACACAAAAATTCCAAAACAAACTGGAGAGAAATACTGCAGACGATTTTATAAATTATTGCCAATTGCTTTTAAGTAAAAATAAAACCCCAAAAAATATTTTTATTGCTTATTTCAGACGATTTTTGTTGCATATATAATGGTGTCCCATCACTTATGTGAGCTATTTTTTGCTCCGTTCTAAACATTTGTATTTTTATTAAATTAATGTTTCAATATTTTGACAAAATGTATGTTATGTAATAATGTTTACTAAATTTAAGTACGAAACACACCCACAAAAAATGTGTACATATTTTTTTATTTTTTTTTATTAGTTTCTTTTTGTAAAGCACAAGTGTCCCATCACTTATGTGAGACACTGTAAATCAATTTTTTATGATACAGAGCAAAATTTGAAACAGTTTTGTAATGTGACATTTGTAACAGTTTTGTAATCTCTAAAATTAATGGCTTAAAAATTAGCTTTTTGTAAACGATAAGAAAAGACGTGCTACATAAAAATAAACAGTGCTTTAACCCTTTAGGGACGAGCGACACGTATACGTGCCGCAAATAGGCTTAAGAATCCACATTTGTGGCTACCACTAAAATTATACCGTAAATTTTGCCTTATTTAATCGGAGCATTTTCTGGATTTAATGAGTAACAAATTTCTGTTTTTAAAAACCGGTTTCAAAACATTAAAAAATTCGTAAAATGCTCACAAAAGCTTCGCAAAGGGTTAACAACATGTAAAAAAAGAAATTTGAAAAAAAGAATTTGTAGAAAAAGAAATTTGAACTCCGATTTCATTACAGCTATATTTATCAATACCTATCCAAAAATAATCCAAAAGAACCTGAAAATGTTATTAAGTTTTTCATTAAAAGCAATTCATCCAAACAGATTTGTATTTACTTTTTCAAATTAATTACAGTTGTAGTCGCTCAAATAATGCGGTGTTAATTTCTTCCTATTTTTTACAATGAAACAAAATCGCAGAAATATAAAAAAAATTCCTTACTCTGATTTTCTAAAAACACAGCCTTAAGAAACTAATAAATAAATAAATAATAAAAGCATATTCCTCCCCCCCCCCAAAAAAAAAAAAAAAATCTAGCGTCACACACACACACACCAAAAAAAAAAGAAAAACAAACTTCTCAAACTCCATTAGCATTATCCCTTTTAAACTTCCAAAGTCAAAAAACCGCCGCTACCTGGTTAAAGTACAACAAAAACAAAATTATCCCCTTCCTCTGATTCCCTTTAAACATTCAAAGTCAAAGAAAACACCACATGGACAAAAATGGCTGGCGAAATTAACTCTGCCAATGGAACGAAATCGAAATTAATCCCATCCTTTGATATCCATCATTAAAAAACACCTTTGATAGTTTTATACCAATGAATCCCGTCTACTAAAATGATTACATGCAACGCTATTCTGCACAACAAATTATAACATTTCAACTTATATGAATGTGATGTGTTAAAAAGCATTTTTTCTTCCTACCAAAACTGTTTCCTACTGAATAAAAAGAATTGCAGTATTAGTTGTAGTATTAGAATTAACTGTAATGAATACATGGAGTTTTTCAGAATATTTTTTAACAGTCGTAGCGTTTTTTCCCCTTTTTTGGCGAACGGCCAGGTGCTTGTTTGCTAATGAGTTGGACTTCAATTGGGTGTTTGGATAGGGCTATTCTGCATGGATGGTGGATAGTGGATGATACTTTCTAGACACTGAAAGCTGATAAGGACACGAAAGGTTTGTGACTGTTGATCACGATTTCTTTCGGTTTGCTTAGGTGCGTCGTAATAAGCGTTTTAAAAAAGAAGTTTTTTATTTAATTTCAAAATATATTTCTAAGATCTTTTTACATTAATATCGAAAACAAATTTTGGAAATTTCATTGTTATTATAATTTTAATATGTATTTTTTAAACAGTTCTTATAGCCTTTTTTTTTCTTCTTTTTTACATACTTTGCCGGTAATGCGTCCCAAATTTAACAGGGACTTTCCGTTAATCTGTTACTAAATAATGCACCATAAAAGAATAACGTTGTTATTTATCCTAATACGATAAATAATGCCCATCTCTACTGTCCATATATTCAGCCCGAACTCAATTTCTACTCAACTTGTTATACGCATTCATACTATCAAGTATTCAAGTTATACTTTTTTTTCGGTACTACTTGGTTATCCTGTCGACAAGAAAACAATCGTTAAACTATAAGGATAAATGCCAATAATGGATGATCGGGAATGCGACAGCCAATTACATTAAATATGATACACGTGTTTAAAATGTCATTAAGTCATTTTTATTTTGACTTTTTATTAATATTTTTATTAATTATACTATTAATTATTTGTTTTTTCGTTATTAAAAAAAATCATTCAACATGTAAAACTTGGCTTTTAGTTTGGCAAAATTTGTCAATGGTATAACCAAGTAGTACCTTTTTTTCTTTTTCATAATTTTTATAAAATTTTTTAAACTAATGTGATGAATTGAATTTTATACAATTTGAATTCCTTTTTCATAAAAGTTGTCTTGCAAACCAGCAAAGTAAATCAATTACTGCCAAAGTTGTAACATATTTGTTTTCACCAAGTTCAGGAGAAATACCTGTTTTAACCTTCTTTGTCAAAACATATTTTGACCATCATTGATCAAAGGAATAAAAATTTATTTTTTTAAATGATAAATTTAGTGCAACATTTGAAGGGATTTTTCACAAAACATTTAACAATATTGGTGAAAAATAATTATGCATACATATTTTTTATAATTAATATCTTGTATAATTGTCAATTTTTTTGGTTTTTCTTTTAAAACCAAATTTTCTATAGCGTATTATGCAAATATATTTTTCATGGATTTTTTTTTTCAAGGTTTATACAATATAATGCTATGTTTTAATTTCACAAGTACAACAAATGTATACACTGTATGAAATATATACAAATATAAATATATATATATCAGTAGTAAAAAAGAGGCAGCCACATGTGAACAATTTTTACATTTATGACTAGTTCTCAAAATTATTGCTATGATATATTGAAATAAAAATTAATTTATATGACATTTGTTTGTTGTATTAATGAAACTTTTAAATGCCAAAATGAAATCGTCTAATGCCAAATAGAAATTGTCTAAATTTGTTCACATGTGCTCCACTGAAGAGATAGCTGTGAACATGGTTGGGGCACGTGCAAACACATTTATGAGTACTAAGACAAAACTAATTTTTCATGAATAAAAACTGGGATAAAAACTTATTAGATGCAATCTCTCTATTTGCATGAATAAATCAATAAATATTTCAACAAGATACAAGAAATTATTTGTAAGATTAAACATTAATTTTATGCCTACTCCTTTGGAATCAAGCATAGCAAAACTATATTACTTTTAAATAAGTTATTGAATAATTCTGTTACTGTGTTTTTATGTTTTTGTAAATATTTTGCTATGAGGATCACAAAATTAAGCATCGTGGTTTTAAAAATTAGTAAAATTCTGATATAAAAAATTTATGATTATCAAAACACTCTTTATCGTTTCTATTTTTTATTTTTTTTTTGGGGGGGGGGGCTAATTAAATTTTATTTTTATAAAATAAAATATCTTTACTGTAACTTTAATATGAGCTAAAAAAAAGTTTATAAGACTGGAAATCATTAAAGAATAACTATCATATTGGCTTTTACATTTTACAGAAAACCACTACTTTTAATTATTCTTTAAGTTCCAGTAAATTAAAATTGTGAAGAAATCCTAAAAACATTGAATTGATATAGCTAAAGGTTTGAAAAGGTTAATTAAATTTTAAATTAAAAAGAAACATTCACAGACTTAAAAAATATACTTGTGAACTGTTCACATGTACCCCCAGATTTTCAGTTCACAAGTGCTCCATCTACCAATTTACACCTAACTTATAATATAAAAAAAAGATATTTTTAACTGAA